>CM019150.1:99353998-99375268 GCA_009733165.1 Naja naja | reverse complement strand
TTTAAAACTCATTGTACAAGAATTTGGATAAGCAAATCCAAAAGTCTTGTGTAGATATTACTCAAATATTTCCAGATGTTGTTTACTATAATTCACATCATCCTCAGTTTGGAATGCATGAAACTATTAAAAATACCTCAAGGGCAATAATATTTCTTCTATGACATTTCTTCTATGTATGGTCCTCTTAAAAAAACAGACTTCCTTCACTACGACAGCTCCCAACCACACCTCAAATTGACTAAGACATGTCTTCATAAATTGTTCCCAACTCCCAGGCAAGGAATGCTTTGATATACTATAATAAAAGAGGGTAAAAATTCTCTCAGGTATAAATACGTTTTTAGAGCCCATCCCTGATTTAAAAACCTGATATGAGGTTTGTGTATCTCAGTGTTTAGTTCCCAGAAGATGAGAAGAAATGCTTTTTATTTTTTATCTTTTATCAATGAGAAAAGTAGGTAATAATATAAAGCTAGTTCAAATCAATATATTAACATTATTAATTATGGATTATGTATGTATGTATTGTCAGGTACAAAATACCAGGTCCACACAAGAAGGTCCAATTAAACTAATGTATTGTAAACAGTGTATGCACATTTCTCAATTTTCTCAATTAACGGTTAGCATCTACTTGGAGTTAGATAAGGGTCAATGGAATTCAAAGAGGTTGGATTGCTTGTGGAGCTGTAGGGATTCTAGGCTGATCCCTCTTTTAACTCTGCCCCTGATTCTGCCACTTCTTCTCCTACATCATATAGAAATTTTAAAAATTGATAAATATATCTCTTGAACCTACTCTTTAACATCAGGGGTATAAATATATTTCCCTCCTCGTGTAAATTTTTGAGGCCTAGACTCAAAGAAATCCAGAATTCTTCATAAAATGTCAGATACCATATTTTGAAAGTAATAAAGCTTTTCTGTGCACATATCCCTACTACAGATAGATCTATAACCATATCAGTGATGCCCTCTCTGTGATGTCCCATTGTCTGGATGCGGTGCAGATCTAGATGGGGAGGAACAGGCTTCGACTCAACCCAACCAAGACCAAGTGGCTGTACATACAGGCATCTCCGATTATTCAGGACATTACATCTTTGGTCATAGGGGGAGAGGTGTTGCCCCCTGTGGACAGGGCGCATAACCTGGGTGTCCTCCTGGATACACAGCTCAGTTTGGAGGAGTAGGAGTAGGAGTAGGAGTAGGAGCTGTGATCAGGGGGGCATTTGCCCAGGTTCGTCTGGTTCGCCAGTTGTGCCCTTACCTGAACCAAGATGCCCTACAGACAGTCACCCATGCACTTGTCACTTCCTGAATCGACTACTGCAATGCTCTCTACATGGGACTGCCCTTGCGGATCACCCGGAGGTTGCAGCTGGTGCAGAATGTGGCCACGTGGGTTGTGATGAGAGTGTCCCGATACTCCCATGTTACATCCCTCCTGCACGACCTGCATTGGTTGCCGGTTGCCTTCTGGGTGAGATTCAAGGTACTAGTGATGACATACAAAGTCCTACATGGCTTGGGTCTGGGGTACTTGTGGGAATGTCTTCTGCCGGCATCACATTCCGATCGCCCTGTACACTCCCACAGGCAGGACCTCCTTGGGGTGCCATCGGCCAGACATTGTCGGCTGGCGGTGCCCAGGGGTAGGGCCTTCTCTGTGGGAGCACCCCCCTGTGGAACCAGCTCCCCTTGGGTCTTTGTTTGGCCCCTGATCCCGTTCCTTCCGCCACGACCTGAAGACCTGGCTGTTTCAGCAGGCCGGCCTGGACTGAAATAAGGGGGGGGGCTTTTTAAAGTAATTTTAACTTATTTTATTAGTTTGATTATTAGGCTTGTGTTATTTAATTACTTTTTAATTAACTTATTGTATTGTTTTTATACTGTGAGCCGCCCTGAGTCCTCAGGGAGAGAGGGTGGCATACAAGTCTCATAAATTATTATTAATTATTATTATTATTATAAAATAAGCTCTGCCCCAACCTTGAAAAAGAAATTAAAAATATTTCTACTTTATTTTTGTGACACTTGATCTAAGACATTTATGAAGCTATCTCATTATCATAATTATTGATAAATATACTTCTTTCTCCTGGTCTCCTCCAAGAAAGGGTAGCCTGGTCAATATCCAGAATTTTGAGATCAAGCAATGGCTATCATCTTCTTCAAAGCAGGTGGCATCATCCTTTTATTCATAGATACATTTACCATAGTCCAAACCCATATCCTAGTCATGTGACTGAAGACTTTCTTCAATAAGGAGGGAAAGGATGAAACATTTAAAATAATTAAAAAAATAAAACAATCCAGACTACAGGTGGAAAGTTGACGAGATACAGAACCTTCTTTGCTTCCTCAGAATTCATAGTTTAAGCTGCCGTTTTGGATGGCATTTTGCAAGTGCCATAAAAATGAAGAAATATTGACATTCTGGTGCTCTGAGTACCATTTAGGCCTGAACACATCTTCTCTCTGATTCATTCTTTGTCTTACACCAACAGTGCTCTAGACATCTCCTGATTTACTTCACCTCCTAGAGCTCTTAATTAAATCAAGGAGTATCTCTCAATTGCTAAACTAAAAGAGGCCATTTAGGTGGAATCCCATCAAGAGCCACTGTCACCTCTTTATTTCTAGGTGTGACTAAACATTCAGCAGAATTGCTCATCATACCCTCACCGCACTCTGGAAACAAAGTAATTCTATTACACAGGTACATCCATCCTCCCTATCAACTCCATATCACAAAGCATTCCTACTACAATAAGAGACAGATAATCACTCCCTCTATTCTCAAATAATATTGCATCAGTGCTAAGATAAAAACCAGAAATCAGACCTCCAATATGGTTCAGGCTGTGGATGTGTCAGTCCTTTGAGTTAGTCCAGATCAACAAATCAAAATTATGAGTACTAGTACTACTTTTCTTATAAAGTTTCAGCAATAGAATCCTGTGATTCTGAATGAATTTCTCCACTCCTTACCTTTTGGTTCTAGAGAATTAGGGAGGATCAATTCTGAGATGCTTTCTCTAATTATATTCTTGCTTTGGACTCAGATTTCATTTACAAGACCATTACCTAGTCTGCAACTACTGCTCCTTCTGTTCCTCAAGGTTATTCTTACAGCCCACTACAGGATGAGACCAGACCAGACCAGCATGAAGTCATCAGTTGCCTCTCATCCTTCTTCATAGGGAAAATGTTAAAATATCACAGTTCCACAGCCTAGAGAATTCTACTGCCAATCCATTCATGAAGTCAAGCAGCCCATATAGAGGTGCCACTTGGATGTATATTAGCAATCCCACTTCTTCTAAAGCCTAACTTCTCAATCTATAAATCCAAATATCTGCAGACCAGTGAGTCTACATTCCTACTAAATCGATCTCCATTCTTTGCTTCAATTCCCCTATTATATACTCAGATCTCCAACCTCCAGAATATATCTGGGGTTCTAATTGTTCATCCATTCTATTATCCTATTTTATTTGTATTCAATTTAGCCATCTCTGTTGCACTCAGTCAACTTCCTGCCATAGTGGCACCACTCGAGAAGATCATTCTTCCCTTTCCCTTCCCTTTCAAGATATTGTCCTACAAAGTCAGTCGATAACTCTCCAATTTCTTCTTTCTTTGTACGAATGCCACTTGGGGGGGCCCCAAAAGCCCTAGTAATATGCAGGCATATACAATGGAATGAAGGCTATTGCTAAGCGCATTGGGTTGTGCTCCAAAAAATTGTAAGCCGCCCTGAGTCTCTGGAGAAGGGCAGCATATAAGTGCGAATAAAAAAAAAATTCCGCCCTGAAATCTAAACTTCGCTTCATCAGAAGTTGTTCTTATATCTCACCTCTCTCCAAAACCAAACAGAAAATTTAACTCTTTACTTTTGCTTTTAACTCTCTTACCACTTTCTCTTTCTCACCTCAATTTCCTCACCAACAGGTACAAGCATCAATCAATGTCTTTCCACAAAACCCTGTTTGTTTCTAAAGCTACAATTAGTAATATCATTGGGCAATGTCTAACAATACAATGGTGGCCAATCTGGTGAATACACTTTGCCATGGCAGCTGCAGGCTCAGGTAGACAAACCACCTCTCTGTAGGAGTCCAATCCTGCTCCTGTCTGTGATCCTCTGCCATAGCATAACCTGGCCCAGAACAACAAAACCCAAACTCGTATTTTTAAAAGACCTTTGTTAATGAAGTAAATTTTGGATCATTGCAACATATTTAAAGAAATTAGTTTCATTCGTAATGGAAGTGTCTGTTATATAATTATAAGTACATGATCTTGTTTAAGACAAACCAGATTTCTTCAGCAGTAGAAAATGCGAGAAAAGATTCAAAATTGGAAAAAAGAAGCTTCCAGATGGCAATTTCATGTACTGGCAATAAGCCAATATCTTTCATAGCAAAAACAGAAAACAACAGAACAGAATAAACAGAGTTGGAAGGGACCTTGTAGATCATCTAGTCCAACCACCTGCTCAAGCAGGAGACCCTGCACCATTTTTGACAGATGGCTGTCCAGTTTCTTCTTGAAAGCTTCCAGTAATGAAGCATCTACAACTTCTAAAGGCAAGCTGTTCCATTGGTTGATTTTTCTCACTGTCAAAAAATTTCTCCTTATTTCTAGGCTGAACCTCTTCTTGACCAGTTCCCATCCATTATTTTTTGTCTGGCCTTCAGGTTTTTTGGAAAATGGGTTGACCCCTTCCTCTGTGATAGTCCCTCAAATACTGGAACACTGCTATTGTGTCACCTTGGTCCTCTTCACTAGACTAGCAGTTCTTCCTGTTTCAGCCTCCAGTCTCCTAATCATCCTGGTTGCTCTTCTCTGCACTCTTTCTAGAATCTCAACATCTTTTCTATAGTGTGGTGACCAAAACCGGATGCAGTATTCTATGTGTGGTCTTACTAAGGCTTTATAGAGTGGTATTAGTACCTCACATGATCTTGATTGAATCCCACTGTTAATGCAACTGAGGATTGCACTGGCTTTTTTGGCTGCCCCCCCCCAAATTATGGAAAACACTATTTTGATTATAGCTTTTAATGTAAGGTCCTGCTTATTAAAGTATTAAATGTCTGACTATGGCCAATTAAAAGTTATTTAAAAATCCAAGAGGTCAGCACTGCTGATGATGTTCATCCATCATTTCTGAAGAGAACCTTGACATCTAGCGAGTAATGGACTGTCCACGGTGTGTTGGCAAATGGCTGATAAGGCCAATACAGGCACGGAAAGTTCTGCCACATGTCACTGCTAGAGACAAGCTGAATGGCAAAATGGGACGTCTCTCAGATTAAATTTTATTGTCTTGTATAAATTTGTGGGTGATAGTTCTTTCATGGCCCACTTCTTCAAACTGCATACTTAAGTTGATTTCCATATATTTCTAGAATTCCCTTTGTGTTTTATCAGTATTTTAAGGCATATTCACACACATTTCTGAAGTATGATATCATAGATAAGTTTGCTCCCATAAACATATCCTATAATAAGAAGCTTCTCTGAATAATTGCCAATTATATTTACATCCCATTCTTTCAAAGAGTTCAAACCAGAATAGTGTAGAGATTTTCCTGAATTTAATTACAGTACATATTTGATCTGGATTAAACTGAGGCAGTTAAGTGGGACAGGTCTGCACTTATAAATCTACTGCATACACACACACATGTGCTATTGTATCATTACCATATACTGGTAGTCCTTGTTTAGCAACTACCTTGTTTAGCTACTATTTGCAGTTATGATGATGATGAAAAAGCAACTTTCCAACCAATCCTCTTATTTGTGGCATTTGTAGGGCTATACATTAAAGAAAAGCTGAAGATCATAAGCATAGTCATGGTTTAATTTAGTGACCACATCACTTAATGACCAAGTTGCCAGTCCAAATTGTGGTCACTAAACAAAGGTTACTGTGGATGTGATTTCAGAAGAGTTTTGTCTTCTAGCATGACACAAAACACATGTATGACAATTGTGTGATCCATGTCTAAGTGTAGTAATGATGTTTATGAAATTTTTTGGACATACTGCAACAGTTCATTTGAGAAAGTATCAAGGTGGTTAATAGTAGTCATCAATGTGTGTATGTGTATGGTTTAAATTTATGGGATGTTTTTTCAATTATAATTTTTCAATACAGTAAAAGTATACCAAACAAAAAGAGTTAGAAAGTAAGAAAAAGAGTAAGTGAAGGGCAATGAAAAGAAAGAAAACAGTTATGCTTTCTGCCCTTCCTAAATTTATGGGGAAATGTTGAGATTCAGTGATATAATGCCAGTTCTCAAGAAAATTTAACAGATTCAGCAAAAAAACCCACCCAATTTATTTACAAGAAGAAACTGTGTTATGGAGCAGAAGGAAAGTGTGCATACTAAACATTCAACTAATTTACAGGTTCTAAAATTAATTGCTTGTGCCATTTTCTTAAAAATAAATACTCTCAGCTGTTTTTCCTGTAGTACCATGGAGGATACCTTTGGGATTGACATACTTCAATTACCAGTATGACTGCACATAGTTTAAGAGCACATCTTGAAACACACCCACAGAATTACTAGTTGTCACAACTATTGAGGCACATTCATATTTATCTATTTGACATTCTCCAGAATAAATCAGTTGATGAAGACAACCTTGCATTTTACCATTAAAAGCAGGACACATTCATACTATCTGTAAATCATCTGAACCTTTTCCATTGACAACTACTGTGACAAGACAAAGCTGAGAGATTTTTGTTCCTGATGTTTAGTATAAGAAAATTTATTCTTGAAAATATACCATAATGCATTCATTAATTTTATTTTAAAAATCTGTAGAAAAATTCAGGCATCAAAAGCACATATTTCCAATAAGGATGAGATATAAATCAAACAAAGTATTTTAAATACTGCCTATATTTTTTCAGTCTTCAGCATCTGAACACAATTGATGATGCTCCAGTTATCTCATACATCTATACAATTTGTGGAATACAGTGCCAAAAATAATTACTTTAAAAATATTCAAAACTCCAATTTAAAAAAGAAAGTATAAAAAGGCATCTTAATTACAGCTATCCTTTTTTAAAAGATGTTTTCAGCATTAATTTAAATTAGTTTGATACACACACAAAATAAACCCTAGACCTGAGTGTGTGGTGAATAGGAATTTCGGAAGAATCCTTGAGGTTTTTCACAAGCCATATGCATTTAACATTAGCTGATAATACAGTAATAGAAAGGAGAGGGAACGGAAAGATCATACCCAGGATGAGAAAATACCTTACATGAAGTAAAGAGCACCCAAGTCTCAAACCAACTCCTTAGATAGGAACAAAACATTGATCTGTAAGAAGCTTATACACTACAATAAACTGCTAAAGACTCACTAACTGTGACTTTTTAAATTTTATTTGACCAACTTGTTTCCACAAAATATCCTATAGGCATATTTTTAATCAGAAACAAAAAGCTGTCAGAAACTCAAAGTACCTCAGATTTACAGATGAGGGAAAAGTACTTTAGAGAGGAAAACAGAGCAGTTCCACTGTCTGTGAGATAATGTATACATCCGCCCTCAATAATTTTATGCCAGATTTACCTTTAAAGGATACAATACATACAGTATGTCTCTTTACTACAATCTCTAAAAGATGCTCAGATTTTAAGGCTTGTACCAGATCAGCTATTTTGCAGGACATTTTAAAGTCTGTGTGAAGAAGAACTATTTAGCTATTAGTTTTATGTACCTTTCTTATATATGACTTTGCTAGTCACATGCAGAAAAGAATTAGCAGACCTACAAATATTTAGTAAAATATCTCAAAGGATGGAAAATTCCAAAATGCCCTGAATAGGAATTGAACACATGTAGTGGGCATGGCATGGAAGGCTACCTTACCTTTCAAAGAATAGGAAACACAGTTAAATGGAATGCAACATCTTAGAAAAAGACACTCTTGATTGAACAGGATAGTTTAAAGTGAAACTGCTATGGATTTGGGGGTTTGGGGTTTTTTTCTTCCCCAAGTTCCAAATTTCCACGTAATTCACATGAAAATTGGTCCCTTTTTCTGAGGCCAAATGCATAATTTTACACAACTAAGAGAAAAATGTCAGGTATGGATTCTAAAAAAGGCAACAACTCACCCCCCCGAAAAGCCCATCCCAAAACAAATATAAGTAATATCCACACCATACCCGCATGTTTAAAATGTTATCTCCCCCAAACCACAGATAAACACAGGTTAGGAAGAAAAAGCTGTAATCCAGCCAAAATATTATGGATGAGGGGTGGGTTGGTAAAGATAATAAATGGCAATGGCTGTGTTTTATACATCTCTGCAGCTTTTCCTGTTTTGAAGCTTTATTAGAGTCTATATAATTACAGATGTACGGCCCTTCTTTTACAAAAAACTAACTTCAAATGGAAATTTTTTTTAATAAAGGAGTTGTGTGGGAAGAAACAAGAGGTGCGTCACCTTTGTTGCCTACTTTTCCAGCTTCCCCGCCAAGCCTTGTTTGCTTTCCGCTAACAAAGTTTGCAAAATTGAGTTCTAAGAGATTGCTTTGCTATCCTAAACTTAGGGTACGGAAGGATCAAAAGGATCACCTTTTTTTTACCAGCCATATCAATTATCCTCTGCCCTGTGGTTCTGCATCCTTTAACCAGATCTGAGGTATCGGAAGCAAAACCTCTTTAAAAGTGGCGCCGCGCCTTGTAAATGAGGTTTGACATAACCTTACTTTTTTAACCCTCCTCCCTCCTCCATGGCAGGAGAAACTCTTTACGCACAAGCGGTTAGATTGCCTAGGTTTCACTCCGGTGGCACATCACCCATTTCGTTTTTAACCCACGGATATTTCTTTCATTGTACCATGGTTGTACCATGAGGATCCAGATAGTTTAAGGGGCAATAGGCTGACTCTGTAAACCGCTTAGAGAGGGCTGTAAAGCACCGTGAAGCGGTATATAAGTCTAAGTGCTATTGCTATTCGCATTCACGCAAGCTTCCCCCGGGGTCCTTTGGAGAACGGCTAAGAAATACCCTAAATAAATCACTATCCCTGCAGTGGGAAGCCTTCCCAAGCGATACGTTCCAGCCGGTCAAGATCTCGTTCGCACCTTTCTGGGGGGAAGGGGCCGAAAACAGATCCGTGGCGAGGAATAAAAGCAAAGGGATCCAACGAACGGGAGCTGCTCTTTTATTGGACCGTTTCCATGAAGCCGCGTCCTGCCTGCCTCCCAACCCAATCCCTGCCGCCGCCGCCCCATCCACTGTTCTGCCTAGACTTGGGCTTCGGTCCAGCCACCACCAACGCCTGGGAAACGCCGCTCCTCGGAGCTCCTCTATGCGGCCACCGCCCGCCCTTGCCGCCCCTTTCGTCGCTTTCCCATTCAGGCGGCTGCGCTGTCACCCCGCCCAAGCCTCGGCGCCGGGCCCCGCGGAGCCGCTTTTCCCGGGCAGCGATTGGCGAAGCCGCTTGACAACCACACAGCCGGCCCGCCGCCTCTCGGGTCTTTAGTAAGCGAGCAGAGCAACCCGCCGGCACAGGCCGGCGTTTGTGGGCGCCGGTGGCCGCAAGCCGCGGACGGGCTCTTCTTCCTCCTCCTCCTCCTCCTCTCCCACACCCCTGGGAAGCTCCTGCCGCCATTTTGTGCGTCTCCCTCCCTCACCCCGATTTTCCTTCGGAGTCGGCGGCTCGGGAAAGGCCCGCCCTGTAGGTGAGTCTCTCGTTTGGTGTGGGGCGATTCCCGGCAGCCGGCGGGTCTCTTTGCTGGCCGCCGAGGCAGGGCTTCGCTGAGGTGGAGACGCTGAAGAAGCGGTTTGGGAAAGGCGTGCAGGAGGAGTTAGGGGGATACAGAAGGCCCGAGGGAGGCCTCTGGGGATCGGACGTTGGAGCGGGTGGGAAACTTGAAGGAGTGAGTGGGAGAAGGGACTGGCGCCGGTAGAGGAAGCGACGCGACGGGGAGGAGAAAGGCAGCCTCGGTGGGGCTGCGTGGATGCTGAACGGGTGGAAGGACGAGGCTCTTTAACTCTCCTGTCGCTAGTGACCTTGCCTGCCTTCTCGCGTCGTCCCCTGCCGTACTGCCTTCCAGGTCAGAAGGGGTGTGTTTGTGTTTTGTGTGTGTGTGTCAGTGTGTCGTTGCTGCCCAGCTTGTGACCGACGTTGGTTGCGCATCTGAGACCTACTTCTTCTCTCACCCTTGTGCGCCTCTTTGCATTCTTTTGTTATTGCAGCATCCACACAGGAGCAAAAAATCTCCCTGGGTTTTAACAGCACCTGCTGCTCTTTGGCTCTTCTCTACGGTTAGGTTACTACTTCGGTGATGATCTTGCAGGCTAGATAGGAAGGGGTTTTTGTTTGTTTGTTTTAGCAGGAAGGCTGGATATAAATAGGGTATATAAAGTTCAGTGATTTAAATGTAGGTTTGCCCTGTCACTGAAAGAGGGGGAGAAAGATGCAGTGTTTTGCCTCTGAGCTCTGCTTCTTCTCAGGTTTTCAATCTTGATTTTTCTAAGAAAGCAATCAATGGCTGCTGTTGTCCACTTAGTTTCTTGTGAGTATTAAGAATTATGTGCCTGCAGTTTTATAGCAAAGATTGGCATCATGTCAGATCAGGGCAGTTGTTCCAATCTATAGTATTGCAGCAAGAGTTCAAAATCACTTCAGAGATTCAGGCAGTCAATTCCATCACATATTTTCAACAATCCTTTGTTTGCATGATAGAACTGCAGTAAAAAAAGGGAGAGATGTATTAATGAGAATGCACATATGCTAAATTCAGGTATGTTTATTGGCATATTTGTATACATATAAAAATTGCCATTATGGTTATATGAAAGTTTTGAACTTGACAGTCTGTGAACAGTTGGAAATGTTGTAGTGGTTGTGATAACTCATTGATTTAATGGAATATCTTGTTCTTTGTTCATTCAGACTGATTGAAAATCTTACAGATGCTATAAATATAAAATTGTGCCACAACCCTTATGGAATATAATGTGCCACTAGTATATTTAGAATTATAGAAAACTAAATGCTAGTGCTTATCCATATGAGTCTGTTTACTTTGGTACTACAGTATATACACACACACATACTAAATTCATATAAACAAAAGATGATGTGCTTGTAATTTATTTTTCCTCTTCTATGGCTACTAATTGTTGCAGATAAATAATATATCACCTGGTTCTGTCCTATCCATCTGTTGTACTTTAAATATTCAGGAGCTTCCAACCCTTTTGGGGCCATGGGCACAGAAGGCATTTTGAAAATATTTAAAGCTTCAGAATGCAATTGCAGGAATTGGACATTCACAAAACTGCTGTCATAGTAGACACGCCTAGTCATGAAACACTTCAGTCACAAAAAAAACTATTGCTTTATCTTGTTTGAGATTACTTTCAGCAGTCTTGGTCACCCCCATCCCAGGACATAAAGATGCATCCATGCCATTGTGTTGCTACTTATATTCTTATATTATTTCAGGAGCGTCTTTCCCAAACATATACCATAATACATAGCTTTTACTTCTCCCATGCCCCCATGCAATCTAAATCACTCTTGGTTACCATGTTTCTTTCATCCCCTTGTCACATGCCCCTACTCCTACGCCTTCTTTATCCTAACTCAACCTTCTTGTTTCCTTTCACACTCTGTTGGATTTTGCTGAACCCTTTACTCCGTGTTTCATTATTATGCTTAATAATTGCTTGTTCTACTAAATCACTTGCAGCTTAGTGCCAGTTTGGCCACTTCTATCCCTAAGCCACCTATGAAGTTGTTTCATCTTATCTATCATTACCTTTCTTTTGTTGAACCTGCTGTATAGAAGTGGTTCCCAATAAAGCACTGGTATTAAAGTTTCTCTCTTTAAAATTCCCAAGGTTGTCTCTAAGACCAAGTGAAGTAGGGAGCGGACTGATGGAACAGCAGTCCAACCCTATTGTTGAGTAGGAACTGCAGAACCAAAGCTATTGGGTAACTTTTTAAAAGACCATTGAATCGTATGAAAATATCGTGTTTCCCAAAATAAGACCTACCGAAAATAAGACCTACCCGAAAATAAGACCTAGTGTGTTTTGGGAGCCAAAAAATATAAGACAGTGTCTTATGTTAGGGAAACATGGTATTGATTTGTTAGTGGTTTGTACATGAATAAATGTACATTGTTCTACATGAATATGGTAAGTGTTTTCATTAAAAATATATATATAAGACCTACGAAAATAAGACCTAGTGTGTTTTTGGGAGCCTATATAAGACAGTGTCTTATATAAGACAGTGTCTTATTTTCGGGGAAACACGGTACTCTCCATTGGGTAGACATTGCAGTGTCCAATCTGTAGAGGTACAAGTTTATTGTAAGACAAAAGAGCAACTTGTTGGAGAAAAGCAGGGAAGTATATTTTTTTCCATTATCACTCTGTAGACTTTTTCCTGGGAGAACTGGCACCAGAAGACCCTCCCCTCCCCTGCCATCTACAGTTTGGGAAAAGAAATGGGAGAGTTACATGTTTGGTACAGTGAAAAAGTATGACTCTCCCACTGCCAAAGGCAAATTGCTGAAAAAATTAAGCACCCAGAGAACAGAGGGGAGTGTGCACCTACAGTGGATCAGATAGCTGATAAGATCAGAGTAGGCTCATGCCCCTAACCATGCCTCTTTATGATATGTCATTTGTACAGCAGCCTCATTTGAAAATTGAAGCAAAAAGAATGAGTTCAGGCTGATTGCTGGGTGGGTCAATGGTGAGCTAAATATGGTTCCTAAGGCATTTCCAGTCTGTGATTAGCAGGACATGTGCAGGAGTGTGCAAAAGCAAAATATTACTTTATTTCATGGAGGAAAATATAGGTGTTTCCTATGTTCAGTGTTGGTAAAGGAATTTGAACAAATTCCAGAAGTAATAACTTATATACTTCTTTTCTTTCATTATTCTTTCTGTTCCAACAAAAGGATGGAAAGAAATAATATGAAAGGATAAGGCTTGTTTGTCTCAGAATTATAACTCTGAAAACTAAACAGAATTGGAACCACATTTGGTATTTGGGAAGAAGCTAAAGAAAATGTGTTGGAACTTGCTCTGAACTCAAAACATTACATGTATTGCTGTTGCTGCCCTTATCTTTGTTTTGCTGTAAATACCAACAGTTACATTCCAAAACCAAGTTTCTTTTTATTTATTAGTAGCATTTTTGTCCTGCTCTTTACTTTTAAAAGGCTCTGAGTATTTCTTTTACAATCAGAGGTAAGATAAACACAACATTGGGACAACATTATAAAAGACAGAAAGAAAAAGAGATGAATACACAAAACAAAAGGATTGGAGAGGAAAGGGGGAAACAAATCATTTTAACATCTTGGCAAGTAGTCAAGCTGAAAAAAAAAACATTATTTATTCAAGGATTTACATGGTGACTGAATAGAAGATTATCTACAAAGCTGAAAAAGATTGTAGAAGTTATGTACTAGATTATAGATTGACTACAAAATCCTAGCAATTAAAAGTATAATTGTCTGAAGAATTGTTAGTACGATTTTATTCCTCTGTTTAGATGCTAGGATCTTTCAAGAGAGAAAGGAGAAATGATAACTAAATCTAATTATGTCTGTCTTCTTTGAACTATTGGGTTATGTAGAGTCAGCTGAGCAGCTCCATTGGCCATGGATACTAGCTGTCACATATTAATAAGGTAAAATCAAGTGAATTCAAATTCTGGTTCTTCAGTGCCCCTATTGATGTCAGCCCCACTACAAAGACCAGACTTTGAAATCAACTCCATAGAATGTCTAAAACTATTTTTATTGAGATTGAATAGATAGAATTTTTCAAGCCTGTCTACCTGAGCCACTTCTGAATGTTATCTGGATACTGTGGGCTTAAAACTGCTCTAGTCTTGTTGCCTTGGCAATAGAATCTGTATATCTCCATCAGGGTCATTTTCTTTACCCTCTACAGTAAATAACAGATTTTTTCAGTATATATTGTCCAAAGTAGTTGTATTTACTTTCTGTACAAATATTTTTTAAATTAACGGAGCAATCTCCAGATTCTTTAAAAGTCACTTGGAAGGAGGAATATTATAAGTAGTTGGGTGCATCAGTTTTGTGTTGTTCTTATTATGGTGCATTTAAACAGGATTTATTTAAATGAAGCAAGGATGCAAGCAATCATATCATTTGTCGTTAGTGGTTTGTTCTCCAAGCTTGCTGTTTAGCTTCCGAACGTTTTGTCACCGGGCTAGGTGACATCCTCAGAGGAACTTTTTCAGTTCTTCACCGCTTTTATTGATATCAAGTGTCATGTGGGTTGTGTGACGGGCAGGTCAGGCCATGTGACCTATTGTGTAACCAGCTGGTCATTTTGAGTGGCCTGTCATGCTGTGTGACCTGTTGTGTGACTGGCTGGTCATGCCATGTGATCTATCCAGAGGTGGGCTGCACTTACATTACCAACCAGTTCACTGATTGTGAGCGCATGGCCCTTTGGGAATGAAACAGAGCTTCAAACATACAGCTAATCAGCAGGGGCAATGTGGAACTCAGCTGGGCAGCGTGGATGGGGGGGGGGAATAAGCCAGAAAGTTAGTTATATATGGAAAGGATAGCGCAGGGGCAGGTGGATGGGCTCAGCCAGTGATCACAACTGCGGGTTCGCCCGAACCCGTGTGACCAGGCAGCAGCCCACCACTGCATCTATCATGTGGTCAGTTTGTGTGAAGGTCACCCAGTGAAGAAGTGATTGGTGCCATTGGTTGGTCGCTCGATTTATATGGGTTTGAAGGCTGTCTCCAAATCAACATGTTTATTGATAGATAGATTGGTTGAATATCAGGCTTCAATGAATTCATCAAATTTGAAAGTTAAACAGCAAGCTCAGAGAACAAACTACCACCGACATCTACCACCGGAGCTACAAATATTTTCTATCATTTTTAAATCATAGCATTTTTGTCTTCATTTCTATATAAGTATTCTGTATGACTTTGAAAGCATATTGGTGTTTCCATGGTGTCTGTGGTGTTGGACAGCTGATCTGATTTATTTCTGACTCAACTGTAGTATATATGAAACAACTACAAATTGATACTTGCGGATTCTGTGGCTCCTTTTTCACATTAGAAGGAAAATTTGCCTCAGCCTTCCTTCAGGTGTCTGAGCTTCAATTCCTGTAACTGCAGTGATAATCTGAGGGCTTTATAGCTCCTCCTCTGTAGTCCAGACGAAAAAGTTGAACTGAAGCTGAGTAGAGCTGTTGTCTATTTTACCTTCTGAAGCTTTAAAAAGTGCCAGGCCTCTTTCCCCTTTCTTTTTGTTCTGGGCATTGGAGTTGAAGGAGTTTTATTGTGCGCAACCTGCCTAACTAGGGTGGATGGGGCAGTAACTTTATTCCTTGTTCTCAACTGTTCACTTTAGCAGAAATGAATATAGCTCCTAATTTGTCTTCAGACAGAAGATTTGTGGAATAAAAACAGTGGCAGTGTGAAAGTTTTTGTAATCCTTCTTGAGTAATCCAAACACCTGAAAAGTTTATTTTGGAATGTATTTCTGTGTTGTCCTATGCCTAAATGGTTAAAATATATTGCCCTATATTTATAATATAATAATATATCCCTAATATATTGCCTTATATTAGGGGATACCCATAGTGAAGAACAAATACTTTATTTCTAAGGAATGCAACAGTTTTATACACCCTTGTTAATCCAACTAGTCTGGGAGGTATACTTAAGATTGTGTAGGACTTTTCTTCTTGGTCCAGCTAGTTGAGTACCACCAATTAGGAAAGCAACAAATATGAAGGAGCTATTTTCCTTTAGTAATTTATAACTATTTTTACAGTGTCTTCAATATATCTGTCTTCCTTTGATAATTTTATAAAGGTGCATATAAACTAAACTAAAATATTTCTAATTCTCTTTAATTTCAATTAAAGACCTAACTAAATGTGCAAATACTTTCTATACACTGAGCAAATTTACATTTTATGCACATCAAATTTAGAAGCCACTAATCCAGTAAGTGATCTATGTCAGAAAGCTGTTTCAAAGGTTTAGATCAAGTCATAAATATTTAGATGGCTCTTTATTCTTATTTAATCCTGATTATATAAAAAGAGTAAAAGACAAATATTGGCTCAGTTATGTTTGTTTGTCTATTTCATCCACCTAGCAATAGAGTTCTCTAGCAGATAAAATAACTCTATTAAAAAAATAAAAAATGAAATGAAAAAGCACAGACAGCAACAAAATAAATAGAAGAAAATGGAATATATATAAAAAAATCACAATCCCAAATAGTGTTAAGTACTTGAATAGAAACTTCCTGCTTCCATAGTAAACATTCAATTATTGTAAATATTTAATTATTCCATCAAAATGTGAAACCTGACATTAGCAATTGAGTTTTAAGTAAACGTAACAGTTAAAACACTTTAACATCTGCTATTAATTCTAAAAGGAAAATCACATTGAAGGTACACTAAGGAGCCTATCTAAATAAATTAAATCCTTTTTTTATTACATGGTATGTGTGCAAGTACAGAATGTTTGTTGAAAATTTTGCATACTGAATACCTGTGTTTTTCAAAGTGTAAATGAGACTAATTACGTGGCAGAAGAGATACCTTAATCATTAATTAACAGATAGTTACAGGTTACCAAGGAATAAGATGTTACTTTGTTGTACTAATGATATTAATGATTGGGCATAGCATGACCAAGGGTTTTAAATTACGTTTAATTGGAAGGGAGGTTTTAAAATTTTTAATTGGTCGTCTTAAGGGGTTAGGGAGGGGGGCAGAGGGGTCTTTCTGCAGCCCGGTGCGGTTGGGCGGGCTGGGGCCAGCGGGGCCCAGGTGCGAGTGGGGACTGCGATTCCCAGGGTGGTTGGAATTGGCAGGAGACGTTGAGGCATAGGGCCATATCATGTGTCGGGGCTGCACCGCCATCTCTGTGTGGTGGCACGCTCCGACCCTATGGCCTCCTCCCTAGGGGGCTCAGGAAGTGGGACCCCTGGGCTTAGGTTGGTGTATTTTAATGCCAAGTCCGTGGCTAATAAGTCTTCCCTCCTCCATGAGACTATTGAGGAGGAGGCTGCGGACCTGGCCTGCATCACTGAGACCTGGTTGGGCCTGGTTGGTGTCCCTCTGGTTGATTTGTGCCCTCCAGGTTTTCGGGTCTTGCCCCGACCACGGGCCCAGGGGAGGGGTGGTGGGGTGGCTGTGATTATCCGGGAGACCCTATTTCCAAGGGAGGTTGCTGTTCCAGAGATAGGCGGGAGTGAGACCCTCCTCTTGAAGTGGGGGCCTAATGGTCAGGTGGGCTTGCTGCTCGCATACCTTTCCCCCAGCTGTGTGGCAGCGGCCCTGCCTGGGTTTCTCGATCTCTCGGGGGTGGCAGTGGAGCTCCTGGGCCTTATAGTCCTGGGGAACTTCAATCTGCCCTCCCTGGGGGAGGCGTCGGGTTTGTCCTAGGAATTCATGGCTTCTATGGAAGCCATGGGCCTGACCCAATTGATTCAAGGCCCGACTCACGAGGGGGGGAACACTCTTGACCTAGTTTTTGTCTCTGAACAGTGGCGTAGTGACAGAGGGCAAGCCATTTTTACGGCGTTGCCTGTTCCATGGTCTGATCACTATCTCCTGCGGCTGGTCTTCCAACAGGCCACCCCCACTGCTGGGATGAGGAGCCACTTAGATGGTTCCGCCCCAGACGCCTGATGGACCTGAGAGGTTCCAGGCGGAACTGGGGTCTTTTCCTTCCCTTGCCCACAGCTCTGCCGAGGATCTGGCAGCCTGGCAGCAGGCTGCGTCGGATGCCCTCGACAGGGTTGTCCCCATTAGTCCCCTCATACCGTGGATCCCGGATGGCTCCCTGGTATACCGAGGAGCTCCAGGAGAGAATGGCGTCGTTGGAGGGGCTTGAGAGCAGGTGGAGGTCCACCCGCTCCCAGTCTGATCGAGACCAGCTAAGAGCCCATATTAGGACTTACCTGGTAGCTATGAGCGGCGAGGAGATCTTATCTCTCCACCCTCATAGCGTCCATGAGATAACTGCCCAGCCCTGTTTGGGTTACCCGCTCTCTCCTTTGCATAGGGGAGGGGCGGACCCATTGGGAAGGGCTGAGGAGTTTGGTCAATATCTGTCGGATAAGATCGCTTGGATTCGGGCGGGTTGTCCTCTGATTTGCAGTGGTCTGAGCAGTGGGGTGCAAGTAGTCTGGCCAATGTGATCTGGGATGAGTTCGATCCTGTTTCGAGGATGAAGTGGACAGGATTATGCAGTGGCTGAGTTCCACCACATGTTTGTTGGACCCGTGCCCCTCCTGGTTGGCTTATGCCGCCAGGGAGGCCACCTGCAGTTGGCTCGGCAGTTGTCAATGCTTGTTAAGAGAGGGTGTTTTTCCCCCGCCTTGAAGGAGGCGTGTGGTGAGACCCTCTTGAAGAAGCCTGCCCTGGACCTGACCGTGTTAGACAACTGCTCCAGTCTCCAACTTTGCTTTTGGCAAAGGTTGTTGAGAGTGTGGTGGCCCAGCAGTTTCCACTTTTCCTGGATGAAGCGGACTACCTGGATCCATATCAATCGGGCTTCCGACCCAGTTACAGCACGGAGATGGCATTGGTCGCTGATGGATGATCTCTGAGGGCTCGGGACAGGGGTTTTTCCTCTGTCCTGGTCCTATTAGACCTCTCAGCGGCCTTCGATACCATCGACCATGGTATCCTTTTGGTTGGGAGTGGGGGCACTGTTCTTCAGTGGTTCGCCTCCTACCTCTCGGGGCAGTTGCAATCGGTGGCGGGGGTTGAGATCGACCCCGAGGGTGCTCTCTTGTGGGGTCCCTCAGGGGTTGGTTCTCTCCCCTCTTTATTTAACATCTACATGAAGCGCTGAGATCATCCGGGTTTTGGGGTGAGATTCCATCAGTACGCAGATGACACACAGCTGTACATTTCCACCCCAAACCAGATCAGTGGTGCCCTCTCCCTGATGACCCGTGTTTGGATGCAATGGATTTGGATGAGGGAACATGCTTCCAACCTGGCCAAGACTGAGTGGCTGTGCATACCGGCATCTCGGTCCAGTCAGGAATATCCATCTTTGGCCATAGGGGGAGAGGTGTTGCCCCCTGTGGATAGGGCGCGGAATCTGGGGGTCCTCCTGGATGTACGGCTCCGGTTGGAGGAGCAGGTGGGGGCCGTTGCCCGGGGGGCCTTTGGATGTTCTGAATTTTACCACATAGCTAATGCAGTCTAATATTAGGGAAAATGTAAATGTACTTCATGCTTGTGGCTGGAACCCACTGCCAAATGGAATTAATTTACTGTTATGAAAAATGGCAGTTACACATTTTATATGAAGACTGCTTTAGCTAGTTGTCAATGAATTGATTAAAATTATGACAAGATATAGTTCCTGCATGACAAGACATAGTTCCTTCACCTTTAATGACAATTATTTTATAGATGAGGTAATTCAAATCATCATCTTTTTATTCCATTTAAGAAAGGTATAAATATCCTTTTTCTTTATGTATTTTTGGCACTACTGCTAAAGTTGTTATTAAGTGTAACTATGGTATATTCTAGGCTGTGTATTGTGTTGATTTCTGCCCAAAAGCATGTATACATATTTAATAAAATAAGGTGTGTTAATTGCATTACTTCACCTTAAAATTCAGTTAATTGGTCATATTTCACATCTGTAATATTTTCATTTTAAGAACTCCTTGAAAATTTAAATGTGTCAGATTTCCATACAATTATTATTCAGCTACCAAAAAATCAGATTAAATTTAGGATCCATCAATGTTCATGGGTAATGTAGTGGGATGAAGAGATAGAAGAAATAAGAAGCTCTATTTAAAGATCTCTTAGTTTTGAGTGCTAAAGGACTGTCAGTTTGTTCCTCTGAGATTCCTATTCTAGATAGGAATATTTCCAGGGATCACATAGTTGGAAGAAAATCTGATCCAGTTCCAAACCAAGACGCTGGAAATAAAATGGAAGCAAGCTGGAGGAAAAGAATTCTCTGTTTATTTGGTAACCAGAAACTAGTGACAGCAACATGTTTCTGACAAAATGGGTTGAGAGTAGGTGGTTTTTATACATCCTTTGGGGCTTTGTGATTGAGATGTCTGTTTTGTGTAAGAATGTGTCCTTTAATATTTCAGTGACTGTTGCCAGATTCCTATGGGGTCATGTAGGGGTCATGGTTGGTTGTACAGGCAAAGGGGAAATGCATATCCTAGGTCAGTGATGGCTAACCTTTGGGCTCCTGTGGCAAAAATTGTACATGCCATGCCAGCATGCACTCACGTGCCAGCACCCAGAATGCAATGCGTGGCTTCCCTCCCCATGCCCCTCGCATGCACGCGGCATTCCTCCCGCCACCCCTTACCTGCACTGCACCTCACAGATGATTTTTCAGCTGGTTTGAGGCCTTTTTCGCCATAGGTTGCTATCACGGTCCTAGGTGTTTATCTGAGCTAATCTTGTCAGCTTTGGCTTGCCTAATTATGTTGTTTATTTGGAGTCTCTTTATTTATGAATAGATTGGCCCTGTCTTTCTGAATAAATACAAAATCTCCATTCCCTTGGACCAGTCTCTTCAAATTTCTGCTTGCAGCCATTTTCCTATGGTAGGAGATTGGGGCTGTTTTCTGCCTTCATAAATTTTTTCTCCTCTTCTCCTTTGGGGAAATATTCTATCCTGCCTCTTTCTAATATTAAGAATAAATAATATTCTAGGAGGGGTGGTCTTCCTACAACATAAATGTACAACACAAATGTCCCAGTTGCTAAATGGGAACTGAAATAATTAAAAAAAATGCAAGCAGCTATTTTCCACAGAGGAAAGCATCTTATTTGTTCGATTCTGTGTTTTGTCATGCACAATGATATATACTCAATTTTCTCTAAATAACACCTCTAAGCTAGCTGCCCTTTCCTTTTCCTCTTTTGCCAACATGAGTATAAAACAAATTTCTAAGTATGAATATTTATAATTATTCTAATCTTCCATGCCTTTAAATATGAATGCAAATCAAATCTATTAACTGCAAAAGAAATGTTTTGTATTTTATTTCATTCAAAGTCACATATTTGGCAGGATTTGAAATGCAACAAAACTAATATATAACACATTCAAAAGAATGCAGTATAAACAATGGGATATAATAAGCAAGATACTAAGTAATAGGACTGTGCAATGTGCCAAAACAGGAGTTGTACACAGTGCC
>CM019150.1:99338867-99352998 GCA_009733165.1 Naja naja | reverse complement strand
AGGGGCTGAGTCCACCTTTCGGCTCTCTCACCCCATGACAGAACTGGAGAGGTTTTGTGTGGAATTGGCTCACAGTGGGCAAGGGGAAAGCAATCCCTCAACTGGTGACCCGACGATCGCTCCAGCGAACGAGACCCGCCTCACCGCCTTGCCTGAAAGGTGGCCACGCCCCACGGAATTTGGTAAGATGGGAGGGAACCTGTCTCGAGAGCAGATCACGATCTGCGGGAGCTCAGTCAGATCACTGAGGCTGCTAGGAAATTAGCAAAGCAACAAGGGAAAGGAATCAGTATTAAGCAAAAGGATTTACAGGCTTTGCTAGACTATGTTTGGCGCCACTGCCCTTCGCACTGGAGGGCGTAGTTTAAAGATTTCCACCTGGACAAAGGAGTACCTCCACGCCTCCTCCAGAGCTGGGCTAACCTACTTGTCACCTGGCGCCGCTAGTGGAGTGTCTCTTGATCCATCATAAATTTACATCTCAAGGAAAAGGAGAGGGGCGGATGAGCGGAAGGATCCGCATCAGAACCCCTCCATATGAGATGGATCACCCCAAACAGTCTTGCCGCCTCGCCTCGACTGCACCCTCCCCGGCGGGGGGGAATCTTGGGCGGGGCGCACGACGACAAGGGAATTAACGGCGGAGGATTGGCCGCGACCTCCGCCCGTCCCTTCTTGGTCCCAGCCACGCGCCAAAGCGCTGGGCGGCGTTCCCGGCACCACTTCTCTTTGAAAGCCGTTAGGGCACTGAAGGACCGTCAAGGAATGCGGTCTACATTCCCGCTTCACCATGGGAATTGTGCAGTCCTTATATGATGACACCACTGAACTATTGCTGGCGACTGGCAGATGCTTTTCAGCATGGTACTCACCCCCTCACAGTACTTGCTGTGGACGGCTGAATACCAGAAGCAAGCAGTAGTGGCCAAAAGGACCCCACCCCGACGTGACAAATGGGGGTAAGGCTCTCCCCCACCCAAAAAACAAAGATTTGATTGCTCTGTTAACTTTCATTTGGAAACAATGCCCGTCTTATTCTGAAAAAGGAAGCCTAAAAATCCCCACTTGGACTGAATTGGGGGAATATCTCCATTCGGCCCCTAGAGCCCCTATCCAAATTTTGACCACATGGCACGTGGTCATGGAATGTCTAATGATTCACCATAAATTCGATGTTCCTTAAGATCTATGCCTTCCCCAATTTAACTGAGAGATTTATTGTGGGAATGATCAGTGTGTGTGTGTGTAAACCTGAAAAGTTTTGTTTTCCTCTGTGTCTTTGTGTGTGGGTATGTGTGTGTGCAAGACATGTGTGTGTCTAAGACTTTGTGTGTCCTAGAGGTAACTGTTGCAACTGTTAAGTGTCTCTGATCCCTTCGGATATTAAATTTAAATTGTTAAGAATTAAAACACTGAGAGATTGTCTTCTTCTGGTCTGATCTGGCCAATTGGACCGGATGAGGAACAGAGTTAAATTTTCTCTCTCTGTGCTTTTAAGAAAAACCCAGGGTTATTAATGAATGTTCTAAGTTCATTTACAAGAAAAGTTTCATTCTTGCATTTACTGTGTGTTTAAATGCTTTTACCTGTTCATCCTTTTCCTGAAGCATTTGAATCCAGTTTTTCCCTTTCTCATCTGTTGTGTCTCTATTTTGTTGAAACTGATTTATCTGTTTAGTAACTGCAATACTGATGTGTTATTTTTCTTTCTCCTGAAACCATACCTGCAAGCTATTTCCAAACCCCTCTCTAATCCTTTTAAGACAAAACGCCACCACAAAAATCTGTGCAGCGTGCTGAATTGGCCGCTGCAATTTTGGCTTTTCAGCTTTTTCTAAAGTCCCAATTAATTTGATTCTTGATAGCTTGTATGTTTCTCAAATTGTTTTAACAATATTTGGCTCATACCTATCACCATCTATTGAACCTGATTTATTGGCATTATTTTGTACTCTGCAGTCCCTAATTGCAGAACGAAATTGTCCATTTTTTGTTGCTCATATTAGGAGCCACCAACCTTTCCCTGGTGTGCTCCAAGAAGGTAACAATAGGGCAGACGATGCAGCTGCGCATTTGATCTTGCCTTTACAACCTGTAACACCTTGGGAAAGCCACTCATACTTTCACCAAAATACAAAAGCCATTAAACAATTTGGTATTACAGCTGCTGAGGCAGCGGCCATATGGCAGCAATGCCCTACTTGCAGCCAGCAGGCTATTGCTATCCTATGGGAGTCAATCCCAGAGGCACACAGGCCTGCCAAATATGGCAAATGGATGTTACCCAATATGCTCCTTTTGCCCCCTGGAAATATCTACATGTTTCCATAGATACATTTTCAGGGTTTATTATGGCCACTCCTCAGAGAGGCGAAGCCTCTAAACATGTGATCAACCACTGTATTCGAACCTTTGCATCGTTGGGACGCCCAAAAGAGCTAAAAACTGATAATGGTCCCACATACACAAGCTCTGCCATGTCAGAGTTTTGTAATCGATGGGATATTATCCATAAATTTGGAATACCTTACAATAGCCAGGCCAAGCTATGGTGGAAAGGGCAAACCAAACCCTAAAAATGGCCCTCCAGCGATACCCAAAACAGGGGAAAAACACCCCTTGCCTCCCAGCGATTCAAAACACCCTGAATCTGTGTTTGTATGTTATCAATTTTGTTAATTTGTCTGGATCACCACTCACCTCGCTGCACAGCGGCACTTCTCCACCCTTCCCTCCGCAGATCTCCCGCAGCCGCAAGTCTACTATCGCCGCCTGCCAGACCCTACCTGGCAGGCCCAGCCCCTCGTCACCTGGGGCAGAGGCTACAGCGATACAACTTCCTGACAGCGTCATCTGGGTTCCTGGTCGCTGCGTCTGTCCATATCACCCCCAAAGGCGATCTAGATGTGCTGGTTCTGCCCCTGCCTTTGTGACTGTTGTTGCTGTGCTCACTGCCCTGACTGCCCTGCTTGTTTCTGCCACGAACTGTGTGACATTGTCATCATTGAAGATTGTTTGCAGCGCTTCCTAGTGTCAAGCATCCATCACCCCCCCTACTATACTGTCAATTACACCCCTACGGTACTGCAAGCTTTGCATCATGTTCTCCATCCTCACCGTGATGACTCTCCTGACGTTTGACAGCACCGCCATCAACAATAACCCGCACCGTTTGCTTAACCTGACTTGGGTGATTTTGGACGCTCAGAATCAACTCCTGAACTCTAGCTCTAATTACACCACCTGGCCATGGTTTCCCACCCTCTACTTTGACTTTGCAGAAATGCT
Source organism: Naja naja (assembly GCA_009733165.1). NCBI lineage: Eukaryota > Metazoa > Chordata > Lepidosauria > Squamata > Elapidae > Naja > Naja naja. Next base: position 99,349,710 of record CM019150.1, on the reverse strand, counting down.
TGTGGGCTCATGGCTTTCACCACAAGACAAAGTGCAATCCTTCCCTCGTGAGGTTTGGAATGCAGGCCCAGGCCTGTACATTTGTCCGGCTATATTACTGACCTCTCCCACATAGATAAGTGTGGAACCACCCCTGACTGGTATTGCAAATCCTGGGCTTGTGTCTCCACAGGGAAAATTTGGTGGACTCCACCATACACCACTGATTATATCCAGGCTGGACTGGGCCCTGACTCCAATCTGCCTTGGTCCTCGTGCAGTAATTGGGCCTGCTGTGGTGTCCGCCTTAACCCAACTTATGTCACCTTCACACAGCGGGAAACAGCTTCCAGCCACAGATTGGCAGGCTGGGAAACGGTGGGGGGCAGGTCATATGATAATGCCAACAGCCATCCGGGAAGTTACTTCACCATTCGACTGCATATAGCTCCTACCTATTCACCCCCATAGGCGAAATAAAGCCATCCAATCCTCATTTTAGCGGAGCCAGGGATGCAAGTACCTCACCCCTTCTTCAGCTGCTCAACTCTACTTCCTCTTTCTTAACTCCTCACGTTCCAACCTTACTAACTCCTGCTGGCTCTGCCTGTCAGCAGTACCCCCTTTACGAGGCTGCTGGCTCCCCAACCATTTGCCAATCAGTCCACCATCCCAACTTGTAAATGGCTTAATGGCACTCAGACTGTCAACTCTGTCATAGGCAAAGGTTGCTGTATTGGAATTGTTGGCAATTTTAGCAAATATTGCTCAAACAGCTCCTCTTGTGAGCTATATCTCCCAAGAGTAGATCAAACCTAAGCATAAATGGCATGGGTCAGCTTTGGACCACCTCAGGTAACATAACTCCATGCCAGTGGTTTTCCCTGGCAAAAAAGGACAGTGGTTTCTCCCTGGCAATGACTCTGTCTGGGCATGTTCCACAGGCCTTTCCCCTTGTGTTTCTGGGGACGTCTTGATTTCCACCAAAAGTTTTGTATCCAGGTGTACCTCCTCCCAAAACTTTCTTATCACAATTGGCTGACTTTCTTGCTGAAACTGCTTCCCCACACCTTTACAAGCGGAAGTGGTCAGGCGCTCACTCTCTCTTTACTTTTAGGCCTGGGAGCAGCAGGGGCAAGCACTGGGATAACTGCCCTGGTGGTCGGCAATCAGCAATTCCATTCCTTGAGCTGATATCGATGCTGACCTAGAACGCATTGAGACCTCCATAACCCATTTGCAGACCTCCCTCACCTCTCTCTCGGAGTGGTCCTACAAAACAGAAGAGGCCTGGACCTTTTGTTTTTGAAAGAAGGAGGCCTCTGTGTTGCCCTCAAGGAAGAGTGCTGCTTTTGCAGACCATTCTGGGGTAGTACTGGACTCTATGGCCCAACCAGCGACTACTAGAGAGACAAAGGAGAGGAGGCACGCAAGGTTGGTTTGAGGGAATGTTCAACTTCTCTCCCTGGCTCACCACCTTAATTAGCGCTCCTGGGCCCCCTCCTCCTCCTCCTCCTTGCCTGCCTGATAGGCCCCTGTATACTCTCCCGGCTCCTGCGATTCTTGCAAACCAGCTTAAAGCACATAGAAGCTATGCACCTTCAAACCTGTAACCTCTCCACGGAAGGTATCACCCTGCTGAAGATACCACCTGAATTGGAGCTATCCGATGAGGAAAACCCATTCCTTAGAAGGTAACCCTATTCCCTTTAAAAACAAAAACAGAGGAGATGTTGCTATAAGATCATTAATTGCCTTTGTATCAGCCATTTATGCAGGCTTTTGTAAAAGCTGAGTTAGCAGCAAAGATCAAAGCCATACTGTCTGTCTGTTTTTCCAACCATGTAGCCTTAAAATGTAACAACTTGTTTGCTTCTGCACACAACCTTGCTCCACACATTTGTAGCAACCTTGTTTGATGTTCTGCATTTCACCAGTAGCTAGATAGCTTTGCACCCACCACTGATAAGGTGGCTAACATGATAGGTACATATCAGCAAAAGTTACATGCCTGTTACAGCTGCTTTCTTTTCTTCATTATATGTAACCAATAAGAATGAGCTTCTTTGTATTGTAACTGCTTGCTTAGAGAAAACCTAATAAAAGGGGCTGAGTCCACCTTTCGGGGCTCTCTCACCCCATGACAGAACTGGAGAGGTTTTGTGTGGAATTGGCTCACAGTGGGAAGCCCACCGGGCAAGGGGGAAAGCAATCCCTCAGAAAGGAAAGCCTTGGATGCTGAAATGTCTAATAGCTTTGGGGTAAGGAATAGTTTTGGACAGATAATCTCTGAAATACTTTTCAACACCCTGTGTCATGTCCCGGTTGGAGACTGACTCCGAAGAAGAAGAGGAGCAGCTGACGGGGTGTGGGAGTGTGGCTCCAGAGGGGGTGGAGGAGGCTGGGGAAGAGCAGAGGCCAGCTGAGCCTTCTGAGGAGGATCCAGGCCCATCTTCTATCCACCCTAGAGCACAAAGGGAGGAGGGATCAGATCAAAGTGTGCTCTACTTGGGAGGAGGGGCCGTGCTCCTCCTCAGGGCTTGCAGCTCTCTGTATTTAAGTCCAAACATCGTAGTCGGCTGCTGGAGTCAAGGTTGTTGCTTAAGAAGGTTTATCTTGTTTGGCATTCTTCCAGTACTCCAGCCACCCCTTCACTTTATTTTGGCTTTTGGGGAGACCATGGATCAGCTCAGAGCTGAGAATGCTCAGCTGAGCCAGCAAGTGGCTCTTTTGACTCCACAGGTGGCACAAATGCAGGCTGCCCAGCCCGCGCCAAATGCCCAGTGGCAGTGCCAGACAAATTTGATGGTTCCTTGGCCCAATTTCCAGCATTTTTTGGGCAGTGCCAGCTTTACATGAGCCTTGGCCTGAGGACTTTCCACTGACGGGATAAGGTGGGGTTTTGATTAGTTTGTTGTCAGGCTCTGCTCTGTTGACCAGCCCAACCAGGTGTTGGACAATTACACCGAGTTTTGCCATCAGTTTCAGGCCATGTTTGAGGACCCTGTTCAAAGCCAAACAGACGTTTGAGAGACTTGAAGCAGGGGTGTGGCTCTCTCATGGATTATACTGCTAGTTTTCGGGTGGTTGCCCAGAATGTCCAATGGAATGAGGCAGCACTATTGGACCAGTTCCAGGAGGGTTTGTCGTCGGAGCTCCTGGACGAGTTGGCGCGCACTGAATGCCCTCGCACCCTTCAGGTGCTCATGCATCTGTGTCTTCATATCGATGCTAGGCTTCAGCAGCGACGAGTGCGACGACGGAGGGAGTCCGTATCTGTTTCCAGCAGGACGGCGCCCTTGGTGGAGGTGCCTTTGGAGTTGGGGTTGCCGCCCTCGCCTGTCTCAAGCAGAAAAGGATCGACGTCATCATGATGGGTTATGCCTCTATTGTGGCAATCGAGGCCATTTTGCAAGTGTCCTGTTAAGACATCCACAGCAGCGATGCCAGCGGTAGCGGGAAAGCGAGCATCGCTCAGCCTATGGGGTTTGTGTAGGTCGGGTGTTAAATCCGTAGATCTGCCATCTTCACCAACCTTGCCATCCCCGCCACCTTCGCCATCTTTGACATCTCCCCCACAGTTGTTATTGGTGAAGCACCTTGTGTTGCCAGCAAGTGTGTTCGTGCCTGGTGTGGGGTGGTGGAGATCCAAGCCTTGGTGACTCAGGGCCACAGCCAATTTCATGGATGCTCATTTTGTCGAGCAGTGGTTCATTCCTCAGCAACAGGTGTCCCTGCCAGTAATGGTGGAGACGATTGATGGTCGACCCCTTCGTTCGGGACCTGTGGTTGCTGCAATCAAACCCCTTCACATGCGTATTGGGCAGCATGTGGAGGAAGCTGTGTTCTACATTGCCACAGTGCCTCATTTTCCGGTGGTGCTGGGTTTGGATTGGTTACGGGCCCATGATCCACAGATTGTTTGGTGCAGTTCCTTGATAGGAAGTGTGCTACCCATTGCTTGCGCTCCTGTGCAGGGAGTGTGGCTACGTCTGTGGACCTGGATCTACCTGTGGAGTTGGTGGACTTTGCTGATGTGTTTGGGGAGAAGGAGGCAGATCAGTTGCCTCTGCATAGAGTGTATGACTGTCCAATCGACTTGTTGCCCGACGCGAAATTGCCGGTGGGTCGGATATATTCCCTGTCGGAACCGGAATTAGCTGCATTGCGGGAGTTTATTGACAAGAACCTCCAGAAAGGATTTATCCGGCTTTCTACCTCCCCATTGGCTGCACGGTGCTTTTGTAAAAATCGGAGAGCTACGTTTGTGTTGTGATTACAAATTGAATGCAATCACAGTGAGGAATCGGTACCCGCTTCCCCTCATTCCTGAACTGATTCAGCAGCTTCGTCAAGCTAAGATCTTCACAAAGTTGGACTTGTGTGGGGCCTACAACCTGGTTCGCATGTGCAGGGGATGAGTGGAAGACAGCTTTCCGGACAAGGTACGGTCATTTTGAGTATACCGTGATGCCTTTTGGATTAACCAATGCCCCAGCTGTGTTCATGCATTTCATGCACAACGTTTTCCATGATTGGTTGGATCAATTTGTGGTCATTTATCTCAATGACATTTTGATTTACTCAGACTCCTTGCAGGAACACTGGCAACATGTGTGGCTGGTGTTGCAACATTTGCGTGAAAATCACCTGTTCGCTAAGCGTGAGAAATGTCAGTTTGCACAAACCACGATTGACTTCTTGGGTCATCGTATTTCACCTGCCGGGGTGGAAATGGACCCAGAAAAAATCGAGTCGTTACAGGCGTGGGAACCTCCCCAGCGGGTTAAGGATGTGCAATGACTGTTGGATTTCGCAAACTATTACCGCACATTTATTCCCCGCTTTGCTGCCTTGACTGCTCCCCTTTCTAATTTGCTCAAGAAGGGGGAGAAATTCCATTGAGGTGTTGAGGAGCAGGCAGCTTTCGAGGCGTTGAAGGTCGCCTTTGCTTCCGAGCCTATCCTCAAACACCCTGATCCAGGCCAGCCGTTTGTGGTAGAAACAGATGCCTCTGATGTGGCGGTTGGTGCAGTGCTCCTCCAGACCTATGCTCCCGCAGGCACCTTGTTCCCATGCACTTGTTATTCCCGGAAGTTGTTGACTTCAGAACGCAACTATACGATTTGGGACAAGGAGCTATTGGCAATTAAGGTCACTTTTGAGACATGGTGACACCACCTGGAGGGGCTCATCACCAAATTGAGGTTCGGATGGATCATCAATTTGGAACACCTACATTACAGCTCGGACATTGAACCAGCGTCGGTGAGATGGTCCTTATTCTTTGCTCAATTTGATTTCCGGGTGACCTATGTTCCGAAGGGAAGGAATTAACGTGTCGACGCCCTATCTTGGAAGCCAGTATACCCGTGGGAGGATAAACTCTTGCCCTGAACAGTGATTCCATTGGAGCGGTTTGCGGCCACTGAGGAACCTGTGGACCTCTGAGTGAGGATTCAGGAGGCAGAGGCAGGATCCATTTGTGGCAGCTCGTCGAGAATTGGATGAGAATGGGAGACAGACTCCTTGGGCGTATATTGGGGACCTGTTGCGGTTCTGTGATCACATTTACATGCCTGGAGGTCCTCTTAGTGGCCTTATCCTACATCAATGTCATGACAATCTGGCAGGACACTTTGGGGTGTTCAAAACACTGCACTTCATCTCAAGGACATTTTGGTGGCTGAGACTTAAACATGATGTTTCGGGATACGTGGCATCCTGTGGGATCTGTCAACAGGCCAAGTATGCTCCTGGTGCTCCCCCTGGTCTCTTGCAGCCCTTGCCCACCGCCAGAACAACCTTGGGGGACAGTTTCATTGGACTTCATCACTGAGTTGCCACCATCGAAGGGTGCTACAACCATTTTGGTGGTGGTGGGCATGTTGACTAAAATGGCCCATTTTATTCCATATACGGATCTTTCTACGGCCAGGATAACGGCCCAGTTGTTTATCTCCCATGTATTCCAGCTGCATGGGTTACCAGACTGAATAGTATCAGATTGGGGGGTGCAATTTATGGCACGCTTCTGGAAGACCCTACTTATGAAACTGCAGGTTCAGGCGTGTCTGTCATCTGCTCATCACCCCAAAACTGATGGAGGGGACAGAGAGAGTGAATGCTATTTTGGAACAGTACTTCCGCTGTTTCAGCAATACTCAACAAGACAATTGGGTGGAAATGCTGCCGGTGGCAGAATTTGGTTATAACAATGCTCAACATGCACCCACTCATGTATCCCCTTTCTTTGCTAACTATGGTTTTCATCCATGCCTTTTCCCTTTAGCCCCATCTGATTCCCCAGTTCCAGTAGTGGATACGTTCTTGCAGGAGTTAAAAGCTGTGCACCACATGGTCCGCGATCAACTAGAGAGAGCCAAGGAGGACTATAAACGGTTTGCTGACCGCCATCGTCGCGATGTTCCACCTCTAGCAGTAGGCGTCGGGTTTGGCTCTCTACTCGATACTACCAACGGCGCGCCATCGAAAAAGCTTGATCACCGTTACTTGGGGCCTTTTCCGGTCAAGGCAGTGATCAGTCCTGTGGCTTTTCATCTCTCCCTGCCACAGACCATGCGTATCCATCCTGTTTTTCATCGTTCCCTGTTAGTCCCTGTAGCAGCCGACAGCCGCAGCGCCTCCCTTACGGCGGGCCCAGTAGACCCTCTGGAAGAGGAGGCGTATGAAGTAGATAGCATCCGAGATTCTTGTGGGGCCGATTTCAGTATTTGGTGGCGTGGAAGTGTTATGGGCCAGAGGACTTCACCTGGGTTGATGCTACTGATGTTCATGCTCCTCGTTTGGTCCAGGACTTTCATGCTCGGTTCCCTGAATGTCCTCATCCGCCTGGCCCCAGGGGAGGGGCCATCGAGAGGGGATAGTGTCATGCCCGGTTGGAGACTGACTCGAGGAAGAGGAGGAGCAGCCGGCAGGGTGTGGGAGTGTGGCTCCAGAGGGGGTGGAGGAGGCTGGGGAAGAGCAGAGGCCAGCTGAGCCCTCTGAGGAGGATCCAGGCCCATCTTCTATCCACCCTAGAGCAGCAGGGAGGAGAGGATCAGATCAAAGCGTGCTCTACTCGGGAGGAGGGGCCATGATCCTCCTCAGAGCTTGCAGCTGGGAGCTCTGTATTTAAGTCCAAACATGCGTAGTCCGGCTGCTGGAGTCAAGGTTAACGTTTGCTGCTTAAAGAAGGTTTATCTTGTTTGGCATTCTTCCAGTAGTTTGTTCTTGTTTATTTTCCTGAAGCGGGTATTTATCTACCCTGGACTGTCAAGGGATTATATTGAGGTGGTTTGGTTTTGGTTTCTTCTTTGTTATCAGCATTTTAAAATACGAACTGTGTTTTTTGCTTTTTGAAATATTCTTTTGACTTCCCCCTCCCCCGGAACTAATTATACAGTGAAGGCATTAAAGGACTGAGTTATATTTTGGAGTTTATTCCATTGCTGAGCTACTCTGGGTCATCACACCCTGATAGAAAATTTAGGTAACTGGTTGTACTGATTTGAAACTAATTTATAGACCTCGTAGCGGATCTGAATAATACTTGGATCTCTTCAAACTCTGATGCCTTTTATCTCCAGTTATGCCTCAGTTGCCAGAGAAAAGGAACCCCTTTCTCCAAGGGTCTTTTTTAATTGCATTTATATGCGCCTTCTCGAAGACTCAGGCTTACAATTTCTGGGATACAACCCAGTGTGCTCAGCAATAGCCTTCATTCCATTGTATATGCCTGCTTATTACTAGCGGCATTTTTACAAGGTCAGCTAATTGCCCCAACAATCTTGGGTCCTCAATTTACCTACCCTGAGAGGATGGAAGGCTGAGTCAACCTTGAGCCTGGTGGGATTCGAGCCTACAATAATTGTAGGCAGCTGGATCTTAAGAGCAGGCATTTAACAGCCTGAGCTACCAAGGCTCTTTTTAATAAGGTGAATCTTCTATTAGCTTGAGAACTGTCAGCCCTGCTAGGTAGTACAGATAAGAAGCACAAAGCATGTGTTTGTGGGAGGTATTGGCCAGGAGTGGGATTCAAAAATCCCAACAACCAGTTCGCTGCCCAGTTGCTGGGTGGCGTGCCATGGTGGGCATGGCCTATTGGAACTTCTTGTTTCTGGCTTCCGGTGGGCCTCAAGAGCCGGGGGGAGGCTGTTTTTGCCTTCCCAAGTGTCCGGAGGCTTCCCCCAGGCTTCTGGGAGGGCAAAAACAACCTCCCCCAGGCTCTGGAGGCCCACCGGAAGCCAGAAGCAGGCCCCTTTCTGGACTTCCGGAAGGCCCGTTTTTCCCCCACCCAGAGCCTCCATGCAGACCCTGCAGTTACCTGCATTGAAAATGGGCCGCATGGAGACTCCGGGGAGGGGACAGGCCAGCCGGTCGGTTGAAATACCAGTTTGGCGAACCAGATGTAACTTTAACATCTGGTTCACCCGAACTGATCCGAACCAGTAGACTCCCACCCCTGGTAATGGCTCAGGGAGTTGAAGTCCATCCATCTTAAAATTGCCAGGGTTGAGAAACAGTGCTGTAAAGTATTGCTAACGTAATTAAAAATGTAATTTGATTTTAAAGCAGTTTAATTTTTATCTTTATAATATAGTTTTAGTTTTGGTTTGACTGAATGATTTCTTGCCTTTTGACTACAGAGTTTTTTAGAACTTCATTTACATACCAAGATGATCCTTGCCAAAAGTACTATGAAACCCTCCTGGTAAATCCAATTTTGTTCGTTCCTCCAACCAAGGTATTTTTTTTAGTTCTAGATGTTTTCCTTTTGTTCTGTTAGTCAAGCTTGTCTAATGTTTATTACTGTCTCCTGTTTTAGGCCCTGGCTGTTACATTTACCAATTTTATAACAGAACCACTGAAGCACATAGGACAAGGAATTGGTGAATTTATTAGAGCTCTCATGAAAGAAATCCCAGTACTTCTACATATTCCAGTGCTGATCATAATAGCAGGAGCAACTTTGGTAAGTATTTGCTTGAAGGGGATTCATCTGGAATCTTGGGCTCTGAGGTCCCACAGTACAAGCTATAAGCTCCCAGAGACTATTCAAGTTGACTTGAATGCTAGGAAAAAACATCTTATTAGCAAGATCAGTTCAGTAGTGGAACTAATTACTAAATTGTGTTTAGTCCCCTTTGTTTGACAGGTTTTCAGGCCCCATTCCAAATCTGTGATCAGCATCTCTCTTGTGTGTAAGACCTACAATGGCCCCAATGAATTCAATATGAGGAAAATGGATGTAATTTATAATGGAATTGGATACCTGATGTTGTTAAACCACCCCCACCTGAATTTCTCATAGTGCCACTTATTACTCAAAAGGTTAGAGCAGGGGTGGGCAAACTTTTTGACTCGAGGGCCACAATGGGTTCTTAAACTGGACTGGAGGGCCGGAACAAAAGCATGGATGGAGTGTTTGTGTGAACTAATATAAATTCAAAGTTAGATTACTTCACATAGCCTTCTGGGAGAGCAAGAGAATCCTCCGCTCTTTCGGCTCCGCGGGCCGGATAGAACAGTCGAGCGGGCCGGATCCCATGGCTGGGTTAGAGGGACAAATCATGTACAAAGGGCAGTTTGAAAGCCATTGTTTTTTGAAGACAATCCGCAATCATGTTTTAGGTAAATTATCCTGGACTGGGTGCCTAGTGGCTCACGTGAACATTGGGTTGGAATTTAGCAAGTCTTTGTTTGAGACCCAAGTGCTGCTGCACGAGCTCCCATCATTTGCTCCAGCTCCTTCCTTGACAGGGACATGAAACCCCAAGGGCTGTCCCCCAGATGATGGTGATGTTACTGGCTAATCTTTTCAACCTGTAAGTGCCTTAAATGGTGTTTCTAGCATGAATGGGATGGGATCCTGGACCAAACACTGATGTATGAATTAAAATTAATGCAATGTACCATGATAAAAAAATGATTTGGTTGTTGAATCTACAGGGATTATTCTAATATTGGTTCACAATTTATAATCTAAAAGGCTCAGATAACTATAAAAAAGATTAAGAACTCTTAATCTTTTAAAGATAAATGCCATTTAAATACTCTGGATAGTAAATATTGAAAGCAAATATTTGAGAAAATAATATTTAATAAGAAATGTTAAAATGTATAGTGTCCCTGTTTGGATACATGTGGATCATGTCCAACAGAGCCCTTCTGTCAGCAGAAATTTGGTTGTTGGATCAAATTCCCCTTGTTCTGCACCTTCAGGTCATGTCACCAATTTCTCTGAATTTGTCCAATTTCTTTGGAGGGTCCTCCAAAAAGACTTTCATGGCATAGCTGGGGGAGTGTGATGACCCAGGGCATGGCACAAAGGCAACACAGTCACATAAGTAAGAAAAGTCCTTTAATACCTCCAACTTTGCCCCAATGTCCAATTACGTTCGCTGGAGAAAAACTTCCCAAGAACAGTCTTTAAGTGGAGGAAATTCAGTCCAAAAACAAAGTACATATAACTGTAAATAGAAATCCACACAAACCATGCTGCAGCAATTAACTGGACAGGCAGGATAAGGAATTGCAGACTTCAAAGGCCAACAAAACACACACACAATTGGGAAGATAAGCCTCGACAATAAACTCACAATTTGTTTCCATGAGTTGCTGTGTGCGCAGTCTCCCTTTTTAAACACTGTGTTTCCAGCTGCAGCTAATGAAGGAGTCAGAGGCCTTTCCTCCCATAAACCACGCAATTCACGTTGCTCCCTTTCTCTGTTCCTCCCTGTGTGCCCTAGGATGAAGAGGTGGGCCTGGATCTTCCTCTGAATTCCCTCTGCTTTGGTCTACCTCTCCTGCTCTGCCCAGCCGGACTTTGCCCTTCCCAGTTTCTTCCACAGCCACTGGAGCC
>CM019150.1:99062384-99337867 GCA_009733165.1 Naja naja | reverse complement strand
CTATTGTGGCAATCGAGGCCATTTTGCCGCCAAGTGTCCTGTTAAGACATCCACAGCAGCGATGCCAGCGGTAGCGGGAAACGAGCATCGCTCAGCCTACGGGGTTTTGTAGGTCGGGGTGTTAAATCCGTAGATCCGCCATCTTCACCAACCTTGCCATCCCCGCCACCTTTGCCATCTTTGACATCTCCCCCACAGTTGTTATTGGTGAAGCACCTTGTGTTGCCAGCAAGTGTGTTCGTGCCTGGTGTGGGAGTGGTGGAGATCCAAGCCTTGGTCGACTCAGGGGCCACAGCCAATTTCATGGATGCTCATTTTGTCGAGCAGTGGTTCATTCCTCAGCAACAGGTGTCCCTGCCAGTAATGGTGGAGACGATTGATGGTCGACCCCTTCGTTCGGGACCTGTGGTTGCTGCAACCAAACCTTCACATGTGGCAGCATGTGGAGGAAGCTGTGTTCTACATTGCCACAGTGCCTCATTTTCCGGTGGTGCTGGGTTTGGATTGGTTACGGGCCCATGATCCACAGATTGTTTGGTGCAGTTCCTTGATAGGAAGTGTGCTACCCATTGCTTGCGCTCCTGTGCAGGGAGTGTGGCTACGTCTGTGGACCTGGATCTACGTGGAGTTGGTGGACTTTGCTGATGTGTTTGGGGAGAAGGAGGCAGATCAGTTGCCTCCGCATAGAGCGTATGACTGTCCAATCGACTTGTTGCCCGACGCGAAATTGCCGGTGGGTCGGATTATTCCCTGTCGGAACCAGAATTAGCTGCATTGCGGGAGTTTATTGACAAGAACCTCCAGAAAGGATTTATCCGGCCTTCTACCTCCCCATTGGCTGCACGGTGCTTTTGTAAAAAGAAATCGAGAGCTACGTTGTGTTGTGATTACCGCGAAATTGAATGCAATCACAGTGAGGAATCGGTACCGCTTCCCTCATTCCTGAACTGATTCAGCAGCTTCGTCAAGCTAAGATCTTCACAAAGTTGGACTTGTGTGGGGCCTACAACCTGGTTCGCATGTGCAGGGGATGAGTGGAAGACAGCTTTCGGACAAGGTACGGTCATTTTGAGTATACCGTGATGCCTTTTGGATTAACCAATGCCCCAGCTGTGTTCATGCATTTCATGCACAACGTTTTCCATGATTGTTGGATCAATTTGTGGTCATTTATCTCAATGACATTTTGATTTACTCAGACTCCTTGCAGGAACACTGGCAACATGTGTGGCTGGTGTTGCAACATTTGCATGAAAATCACCTGTTCGCTAAGCTGCGAGAAATGTCAGTTTGCACAAACCACGATTGACTTGGGTCATCGTATTTCACCTGCCGGGTGGAAATGGACCCAGAAAAATCGAGTCGTTACAGGCGTGGGAACCTCCCCAGGGTTAAGGATGTGCAATGACTGTTGGATTTCGAACTATTACCGACATTTATTCCCGCTTTGCTGCCTTGACTGCTCCCCTTTCTAATTTGCTCAAGAAGGAGAAATTCCATTGAGGTGTTGAGGAGCAGGCAGCTTTCGAGGCTTGAAGGTCGCTTTGCTTCCGAGCCTATCCTCAAACACCCTGATCCAGGCCAGCCGTTTGTGGTAGAAACAGATGCCTCTGATGTGGCGGTTGGTGCAGTGCTCCTCCAGACCTATGCTCCCGCAGGCACCTTGTTCCCATGCACTTATTATTCCCGGAAGTTGTTGACTTCAGAACGCAACTATACGATTTGGGACAAGGAGCTATTGGCAATTAAGGTCACTTTTGAGACATGGTGACACCACCTGGAGGGGGCTCATCACCAAATTGAGGTTCGGATGGATCATCGCAATTTGGAACACCTACGTACAGCTCGGACATTGAACCAGCGTCCGGTGAGATGGTCCTTATTCTTTGCTCAATTTGATTTCCGGGTGACCTATGTTCCCAAGGGAAGGAATCAACGTGTCGACGCCCTATCTTGGAAGCCCGAGTATACCCGTAGGGAGGATAAACTCTTGCCCTGAACAGTGATTCCATTGGAGCAGTTTGCGGCCACTGAGGAACCTGTGGACCTCTGAGTGAGGATTCAGGAGGCGCAGAGGCAGGATCCATTTGTGGCAGCTCGTCGAGAATTGGATGAGAATGGGAGACAGACTCCTTGGCGTATATTGGGGACCTGTTGCGGTTCTGTGATCACATTTACATGCCTGGAGGTCCTCTTAGTGGCCTTATCCTACATCAATGTCATGACAATCTGGCGGCAGGACACTTTGGGGTGTTCAAAACACTGCACTTCATCTCAAGGACATTTTGGTGGCTGAGACTTAAACATGATGTTTCGGGATACGTGGCATCCTGTGGGATCTGTCAACAGGCCAAGTATGCTCCTGGTGCTCCCCCTGGTCTCTTGCAGCCCTTGCCCACCGCCAGAACAACCTTGGGGGGCAGTTTCATTGGACTTCATCACTGAGTTGCCACCATCGAAGGGTGCTACAACCATTTTGGTGGTGGTGGGCATGTTGACTAAAATGGCCCATTTTATTCCATGTAATGGATCTTTCTACGGCCAGGATAACGCCCAGTTGTTTATCTCCCATGTATTCCAGCTGCATGGGTTACCAGACTGAATAGTATCAGATTGGGGGTGCAATTTATGGCACGCTTCTGGAAGACCCTACTTATGAAACTGCAGGTTCAGGCGTGTCTGTCATCTGCTCATCACCCCAAAACTGATGGGGGACAGAGAGAGTGAATGCTATTTTGGAACAGTACTTCCGCTGTTTCAGCAATACTCAACAAGACAATGGTGGAAATGCTGCGGTGGCAGAATTTGGTTATAACAATGCTCAACATGCACCCACTCATGTATCCCCTTTCTTTGCTAACTATGGTTTTCATCCATGCCTTTTCCCTTTAGCCCCATCTGATTCCCCAGTTCCAGTAGTGGATACGTTCTTGCAGGAGTTAAAAGCTGTGCACCACATGGTCCGCGATCAACTAGAGAGAGCCAAGGAGGACTATAAACGGTTTGCTGACCGCCATCGTCACGATGTTCCACCTCTAGCAGTAGGCGATCGGGTTTGGCTCTCTACTCGATACTTACCAATGACGCAGCCATCGAAAAAGCTTGATCACCGTTACTTGGGGCCTTTTCCGGTCGAGGCAGTGATCAATCCTGTGGCTTTTCGTCTCTCCCTGCCACAGACCATGCGTATCCATCCTGTTTTTCATCGTTCCCTGTTAGTCCCTGTAGCAGCCGACAGCCCGCATAGAGCGCCTCCCTTACGGCCGGGCCCAGTAGACCCTCTGGAAGAGGAGGCGTATGAAGTAGATAGCATCCGAGATTCTTGTGGGGCCGATTTCAGTATTTGGTGGCGTGGAAGTGTTATGGGCCAGAGGACTTCACCTGGGTTGATGCTACTGATGTTCATGCTCCTCGTTTGGTCCAGGACTTTCATGCTCGGTTCCCTGAATGTCCTCATCCGCCTGGCCCCAGGGGAGGGGGCCATGCGGGGGGGGATAGTGTCATGCCCCGGTTGGAGACTGACTCCGAGGAAGAGGAGGAGCAGCCGGCAGGGTGTGGGAGTGTGGCTCCAGAGGGGGTGGAGGAGGCTGGGGAAGAGCAGAGGCCAGCTGAGCCCTCTGAGGAGGATCCAGGCCCATCTTCTATCCACCCTAGAGCACGCAGGGAGGAGAGGATCAGATCAAAGCGTGCTCTACTCGGGAGGAGGGGGCCATGATCCTCCTCAGAGCTTGCAGCTGGGAGCTCTGTATTTAAGTCCAAACATGCGTAGTCCGGCTGCTGGAGTCAAGGTTAACGTTTGCTGCTTAAAGAAGGTTTATCTTGTTTGGCATTCTTCCAGTAGTTTGTTCTTGTTTATTTTCCTGAAGCGGGCATTTATCTACCCTGGACTGTCAAGGGATTATATTGAGGTGGTTTGGTTTTGGTTTCTTCTTTGTTATCAGCATTTTAAAATACGAACTGTGTTTTTGCTTTTTGAAATATTCTTTTGACTTCCTCCCCGAACTAATTATACAGTGAAGGCATTAAAGGACTGAGTTATATTTTGGAGTTTATTCCATTGCTGAGCTACTCTGGGTCATCACACCCTGATAGAAAATTTAGGTAACTGGTTGTACTGATTTGAAACTAATTTATAGACCTCGTGAGCGGATCTGAATAATACTTGGATCTCTTCAAACTCTGATGCCTTTTATCTCCAGTTATGCCTCAGTTGCCAGAGAAAAGGAACCCCTTTCTCCAAGGGTTTTTTTTTTTTTAATTGCATTTATATGCCGCCCTTCTCCGAAGACTCAGGCGCTTACAATTTCTGGGATACAACCCAGTGTGCTCAGCAATAGCCTTCATTCCATTGTATATGCCTGCTTATTACTAAGCGGCATTTTTACAAGGTCAGCTAATTGCCCCCAACAATCTTGGGTCCTCAATTTACCTACCCTGAGAGGATGGAAGGCTGAGTCAACCTTGAGCCTGGTGATTGAGCCTACAATAATGTAGGCAGCTGGATCTTAAGAGCAGGCATTTAACAGCCTGAGCTACCAAGGCTCTTTTTAATAAGGTGAATCTTCTATTAGCTTGAGAACTGTCAGCCCTGCTAGGTAGTACAGATAAGAAGCACAAAGCATGTGTTTGTGGGAGGTATTGGCCAGGAGTGGGATTCAAAAATCCCAACAACCAGTTCGCTGCCCAGTTGCTGGGTGGCGTGCCATGGTGGGCATGGCCTATTGGAACTTCTTGTTTGGCCTTCGGTGGGCCTCAAGAGCCGGGGAGGCTGTTTTTGCCTTCCCAAGTGTCCGGAGGCTTCCCCCAGGCTTCTGGGAGGGCAAAAACAACCTCCCCCAGGCTCTGGAGGCCCACGGAAGCCAGAAGCAGGCCCTTTCTGGACTTCCGGAAGGCCGTTTTCCCCACCCAGAGCCTCCATGCAGACCCTGCAGTTACCTGCATTGAAAATGGGCCGCATGGAGACTCCGGGGAGGGGACAGGCCAGCCGGTCGGTTGAAATACCAGTTTGGCGAACCAGATGTAACTTTAACATCTGGTTCACCCGAACTGATCCGAACCAGTAGACTCCCACCCCTGGTAATGGCTCAGGGAGTTGAAGTCCATCCATCTTAAAATTGCCAGGGTTGAGAAACAGTGCTGTAAAGTATTGCTAACGTAATTAAAAATGTAATTTGATTTTAAAGCAGTTTAATTTTTATCTTTATAATATAGTTTTAGTTTTGGTTTGACTGAATGATTTCTTGCCTTTTGACTACAGAGTTTTTAGAACTTCATTTACATACCAAGATGATCCTTGCCAAAAGTACTATGAAACCCTCCTGGTAAATCCAATTTTGTTCGTTCCTCCAACCAAGGTATTTTTTTTAGTTCTAGATGTTTTCCTTTTGTTCTGTTAGTCAAGCTTGTCTAATGTTTATTACTGTCTCCTGTTTTAGGCCCTGGCTGTTACATTTACCAATTTTATAACAGAACCACTGAAGCACATAGGACAAGGAATTGGTGAATTTATTAGAGCTCTCATGAAAGAAATCCCAGTACTTCTACATATTCCAGTGCTGATCATAATAGCAGGAGCAACTTTGGTAAGTATTTGCTTGAAGGGGATTCATCTGGAATCTTGGGCTCTGAGGTCCCACAGTACAAGCTATAAGCTCCCAGAGACTATTCAAGTTGACTTGAATGCTAGGAAAAAACATCTTATTAGCAAGATCAGTTCAGTAGTGGAACTAATTACTAAATTGTGTTTAGTCCCCTTTGTTTGACAGGTTTTCAGGCCCCATTCCAAATCTGTGATCAGCATCTCTCTTGTGTGTAAGACCTACAATGGCCCCAATGAATTCAATATGAGGAAAATGGATGTAATTTATAATGGAATTGGATACCTGATGTTGTTAAACCACCCCCACCTGAATTTCTCATAGTGCCACTTATTACTCAAAAGGTTAGAGCAGGGGTGGGCAAACTTTTTGACTCGAGGGCCACAATGGGTTCTTAAACTGGACTGGAGGGCGGAACAAAAGCATGGATGGAGTGTTTGTGTGAACTAATATAAATTCAAAGTTAGATTACTTCACATAGCCTTCTGGGAGAGCAAGAGAATCCTCCGCTCTTTCGGCTCCATGGGCGGATAGAACAGTCGGGGGCGGATCCCATGGCTGGGTTAGAGGGACAAATCATGTACAAAGGGCAGTTTGAAAGCCATTGTTTTTTGAAGACAATCCGCAATCATGTTTTAGGTAAATTATCCTGGACTGGGTGCCTAGTGGCTCACGTGAACATTGGGTTGGAATTTAGCAAGTCTTTGTTTGAGACCCAAGTGCTGCTGCACGAGCTCCCATCATTTGCTCCAGCTCCTTCCTTGACAGGGACATGAAACCCCAAGGGCTGTCCCCAGATGATGGTGATGTTACTGGCTAATCTTTTCAACCTGTAAGTGCCTTAAATGGTGTTTCTAGCATGAATGGGATGGGATCCTGGACCAAACACTGATGTATGAATTAAAATTAATGCAATGTACCATGATAAAAAAATGATTTGGTTGTTGAACCTACAGGGATTATTCTAATATTGGTTCACAATTTATAATCTAAAAGGCTCAGATAACTATAAAAAGATTAAGAACTCTTAATCTTTTAAAGATAAATGCCATTTAAATACTCTGGAGAGTAAATATTGAAAGCAAATATTTGAGAAAATAATATTTAATAAGAAATGTTAAAATGTATAGTGTCCCTGTTTGGATACATGTGGATCATGTCCAACAGAGCCCTTCTGTCAGCAGAAATTTGGTTGCTGGATCAAATTCCCCTTGTTCTGCACCTTCAGGTCATGTCACCAATTTCTCTGGAATTTGTCCAATTTCTTTGGAGGGTCCTCCAAAAAGACTTTCATGGCATAGCTGGGGGAGTGTGATGACCCAGGGCATGGCACAAAGGCAACACAGTCACATAAGTAAGAAAAGTCCCTTTAATACCTCCAACTTTGCCCCCAATGTCCAATTACGTTCGGCTGGAGAAAAAACTTCCCAAGAACAGTCTTTAAGTGGAGGAAATTCAGTCCAAAAACAAAGTACATATAACTGTAAATAGAAATCCACACAAACCATGCTGCAGCAATTAACTGGACAGGCAGGATAAGGAATTGCAGACTTCAAAGGCCAACAAAACACACACAATTGGGAAGATAAGCCTCGACAATAAACTCACAATTTGTTTCCCATGAGTTGCTGTGCGCAGTCTCCCTTTTTAAACACTGTGTTTCCAGCTGCAGCTAATGAAGGGAGTCAGAGGCCTTTCCTCCCCGTAAACCACGCAATTCACGTTGCTCCCTTCTCTGTTCCTCCCTGTGTGCCCTAGGATGAAGAGGGGTGGGCCTGGATCTTCCTCTGAATTCCCTCTGCTTTGGTCTACCTCTCTCCTGCTCTGCCCAGCCGGACTTTGCCCTTCCCCAGTTTCTTCCACAGCCACTGGAGCCACACTCCCTGTCAGCTGCTTGGCCTCCCCCTCGGAATCAGATTCTGACAGGGAGGGTGCTGTGATATAAAAGACAGGAAAGTCACTACTGGATAATAGAAATCATTGCACATAACAATGTAAAGAGTTTAGTAAATGTGAAGATTGGAATTGCAACATTTCATTTGGGAACTTACACACTTCTTTTCTAGATTTTCTGCTATGGGGCAGGAAGATCTGTCACTACTCTAAGAAGTTTACCATACCAGGAAAAGCCACAGCCTCCTGCTCTTCCCCCAAAGGATGGAAATCAATCACCACCAATGCTGCAGCCGAACCAGAGTGGGGGAGAGAGCAAGGCAGGTTACTTGACTGGAAACACAGAGTCCATCCCAGAAGGTCCTTATGATAGAGGAGATGCATCAAGAAGACAAACCAGACAAACAGACAGAAAAACCAGATCTGATGGCAACCATAAAAACAACACAGAGGTTGTGCGAGCTGGCAGTATACTAGATGTACCAGCAGAAGAGCATTCCAAGTTGGCAACTAAGGTAATCAGAAGGATGTCAGTTTTAATTCTAATTAAATTGAGTGTGTTTGTGCATTATATTTATCCACTAACCCAGGGGTCCCCAACCTCCAGGCTGCAGCCAACTATCAGGCCATGGCCTATTCATAACCGGGCTGCATGAGCAGCGGGCTAGTGAGCATGCACATGTGCACGCAGTTCAACTTACATAAACTGAACTGTGCACACATGTGCATGCACACCAGTATGCCGCTTACATAGCACGGTTCCCCTCTTCCCCCCCTCCCAGCCAGGCCGCTGGGCCACCAAGCCGCAAAGTTGGAGACCACTGCGTTAACCTACTGAGCTTAGACCACTGCACATCTCCAGACATTAAAAGACAACATCCATAAAGCACAACATAGTTAAAAGGAATGATGCTGCAGTGTATTTTAGTTGACTTCACAAAAATATTATTGACTATATATTAGGAAGAATGTAACCCAATATATGTATATTTAGATGACAGCCTCACTAACTTTAGTGGGATCCGCTCCCAGATGAATTGTCTAGGAATACATCCTTACTTGGTTACTTACGTTGTGGATAAATATATCTTTGGGAAGAACAAAAGAACGCAAGCAAAGTGAATAATTTCTAATAAATCAATTTGGAATTTGTTTGGAGGGGAAAATATGCTTGTCTAAAATTAACTCCCTTTGAAAATTTTTAAGTAAAACAGTTTCTATATAGTTTATTGAAATATATAAAAGAAGTGAATAATTGAGATTGAAATGTGTATGTGTCCGCATGCGTCTTACTCACTAGAAATTTTGGACCTTATAATTTATTAGACTCTTCATAATCATCTCTTTCAAGTGGCTGCTATTAGTTTATGTAATGTTGGTTGTTACTGAAGTAACTCACTGATACTAGAATCTCTTACAGACTGAACTGAATCCAAAAGAAGAGAATCAGACTAATGATGTAATGGAGAAAACCGACACAGATTCAGACCTGGATAAAACGAACATTGTTGAACCTAGCCAAGTGCTAAAGCATTCAGAAAGTAATGGAAATGGAACAAAACGTAGCAGCAGTGAAGACGGGATTGTGAAGCAAAATGCTCCAGAATTTCAGGGGAAAGAGAACAGCTCATGTGGATTGGAAGAATCCAGAGAGAGGGTTATAGAAACCTTGAACCCATCTGTAAGTTTAAATTGGATTCAGTCTTGTGTATCTTAAAGCCAATTTGGCCTCCCATAACAAGGAAATGGTAATGAGTAAATGTAGAATTGTTCCTGTGTGCCTAGAGTCTATTCCTATAGGGATAGGAAGACATGCATGGAAAGGCCAATAAAAAATAATTTTTAGAGTAAGAGGAGATTGCAAGTTGTTTAATTTTAAATCTTTCAAGAGAGTGAAAGCAGTGAATACTTGGAATACTTCTTTCCCTTATTTACATAGCTGTTCTCCAGCTGTCTTTAATGATTTCACTAGGAGAAGAAACAAGTGGATCTGTTGACAAGTGCCATTTTTTAAACAAATTGTATGTGCTGTAGTAGTTTACTCATAAAAAATAAATAAATTCAATTTATTAATTAACTAGTCTAGGTAGAAGTACCATAGCAGTATTTTAACAATCTTCATGGACTGATTTCAGGCTCCACTTGTGGAATTGGGTGGTGTAATTCATTTAATAATAAATAGTCTTTCTGAGCTTCACTCCTTCATAATGAAAGAGTGGCGAGGTGGCTTTTTTCCAGTTTATACACTTGGTGAGGTTCTACTCGAGATAATTAGGAAATGTTTTAACAAGTGTGGAAAGTGGTTTTGGTGATTTGGGTGTGGGTGTGTGTGTATGTGTGTGTGTGTGTGAAGACAAATTGGCAGAAATTAGTTTTCTCCCCCTTTCAGCCACTGTCATCTTCCCACTGTAGCGGTCTTACATGATTTAAGTATTTGCTTTGAAAAGACAGCAGTGTGCTTGGTGCTCTCTGTGCTTGATTGTTACCAAACTAGGTATCATCAGTGCACAGATATTACCTAGTCTGGTAGTTAAACTTCTGCAAGAAAACAACCAAGCTTAGTGAGCATTAAGGACCCTACAATTCAACCCTGAGCTACAAATATTCTCTTCTACCAGTACAGTAAACACTTTTCCTTCTTGTGAAATTAATGCTCTGACAATAGCAATTCTTATGAAATTTATGGACGTTATAGACAAGATGCTGTTTTCATACCATGTTATGAAACATGTGGGGAAGATTTCCAAGACTTCAGGTGTTGTTTGTTAATATACAATGACTTTCTGAATTTCTGGAAGAGTAGCTTGTAACTTAAAAAGTTGGGCAGTTATTTAGCCCTTTAGTGAGATTCACTTCTAAATAACTGTAAAGATTAGAGGCTGACATTTTTAAATGAAAAAATACGTTGTGTAACATCCAATTGTATCTAACAAGGACTTCACATGTTTGGAATATTTAACTTTCTGTGTAATATTTTCTGGTTCAGTTTCCACTCCATTGCTCTCCCACTGGTGTGGGGAATCATTTATCTACAAAGGACTTAAGATACATCTTAAGCAGGAAAGAGAAATCGTTGAAGAAGAAAGCTCAGATTGGTAGCCATACTAGCCCTCTTCTGTGATAACCGATTTAAAAATAGATGACTAAAGAAACTATTCAAAACTTTAGTATAACCTTTCCCCTTTCTTTGGACTGTTGAGGGCAACAAATTCATACTGTGGATTAATGAATGCTCGACTCCCCAGTGCCACAGAGGTTGTGGCTTGTGAAGATATTTGGCAGAAGGCTTTTAAATAATTGAAATCTTCTCCTTACAGGAACAGTATCAGAGGAGCACTGCTTCCTGAAATAACCATAAAGAATTCATCATTCTGAAATGAGAAAATTATTCACTTTATAACCCCAGTGCATCTTGATTAATCAGGATGTTTTTCTCCTGACAGCTGCAAGGCATTTTGAAAGGATTTTATCGAAGCATGTATTAAATATATAAAACATGCAAGAATGTTGTATATATGGCTTGACAATGAAATAAAAGATTTACTATATATGGAACTTTAGTGTAATTTGTACTGTGTTCATAAATAGCCCAAGGAAGAGTTCATTTTAGTTACAATCCAAGAGCAATCAAAAAAAATGAAATTGGACCATAAATAGCTTAATCAAACTTGAGTTAGGCTTTGGGAAATAGTTGGGATTACTAATAACAGTAAAAAACGTTATGCGTTCTTGTGAATGTCCTAGTCCATAGAATAGAATTTAATGAATGCAAATACTCAAAATCTGGAGTACTGCATGGCATTCTACAGAAATGAAATCCACAGGTTAGAAATACCAAGAGGTAAGGAACACTTGGAGGCTATAAATGAAGCGTTCAATGAGACTTCCAAGGGAAGGTAAAGTGAACTAAAGTCTTGGTGCAAACAGCCAACAGCCACGCAAAGATGAAAGAACTGGTGAGTAGCTGGATTCCTTGGAACCTCTCCAGGTAAAGAGAGAACAAGAAATTGCCCACCTGTGCTCCACACAGCCACTCCTCATGAGGTGACTGCAGGACCCCGTTTTGGAGGTTTCTACTCCAGAAAACAAAAGGATTATTTGACAGAGATCAGTCATCTTTCTTGCAACTCCACTGGACCCTTTTAAAGGATAAGTTCACATGCCTCACTTCTTAGTCCTTTGAGAAATTACCCATTACCCATCTTAAAGTGGTAGATAAGGACAGCGAGATTATAGGAAGCTTGCTTCCCATTATTCAGGATACTGTTTATCAGCACTATGTGCTTAGAGCTGAAACATTGTTAGAGACCACACCCACCCATTTCATGGTCTGTTTTTGTTGCTCCCCTCTGGGAGAAGGTTTCAAAGTATTTCTAGCAAGACTACCAGATTCTTTAACAGCTTTGTTCCCCATGCCATTCTTCTGCAAGGTTCGTTTTTCTCGCCATATACATGTATATCTCCAAACTAGACTTGTTTCTCTGTGTCATATATGCGGGTATATGCATAATTTTGTATTTATTTTGTCATGTTTATGTAGTGTATATTGGAGGTGGTGGCCCCTTGAGAGCTGTATGCAACGAAAGTTCATTTTAATGTATGCCAATTAGTTCAGTATACATTCAAAATGACAAAGTTATTCTAAGTCTTCTACAGGCCTTAAATGACACGTTTGAAAAGTTATTGGGCGAGTTCATTTTCAAATCTGAATGAAATAAAAATTAATTGCAAGTTTAAACCATTTGAAACAGGGTGGATTTGATTTAAATCAAACTGATTTAAATCATGATTTAAATTACTAGTTAGTAAGGCTTGATTTAAATCATAGTTTTCTACATAAAGATAATTCTTGCTGGTATAACTTTAATATGCAAGTAGATGAAGATTTTCAGAATAACAACTTTTCATATTAGTTTTTTTATCCCCAGTTTAATAGGTTAATCATTCATATTTGGACAACTTTTCTGTTGTACTTAGGAAGGAGAAAAATAATCATTACCTTAATAATAACAATTTAAATAGATTTATTCAACTGAAACAATAACATTATAGCACATGTTATTTGCTTAAACAAACATCCATGTTTGTTAACTAATTTGGCTAAACAATATATATATATTTTAAGAAACTTAGACTGTCAGCCCAGCCTACACATGAAAAACTTAAATACTGTCCTCTGTAGCTCACTCGTCATCTTCATCTTCTTCTTTGTTCATAATCTGGAAAAGAAAAACAAGCTTTCCTGCTTTCAGCAGATTTCTCAATTTAGAATGAATGAGTCCAAAGGAAGAGAATATTCTTTCAGCGCCTGCAGAAAAGGCTGTTAAATGGTAATCATTACTTAAACAGTCTCTAAATCCAAGTGCTTAACTGTGAAGACTTTTCAAGCTGTATGTTCATCCCTACTCATTATTTGCACCATTATTAAGACCTACCCTTAAGACCTAGTGTGTTTTACATATAAGACACTTATTTTACAGGTATTCTACTGTGTGTGCATTTTCTGACGTATCAATTGTTTGCACAAGGAAGACTTTCCCTTCTGTTGTTATACAAGCACATACAATAGATCATTGTGACATTACTCCACCCATCAATACTTAGGAATTCTACCTCCAGAGCTGTTGCACATTGCTCCATTTCTCTGTCATACACTTTATCCAGCAGTTTCCCTGCAACATCTGCTCTGCTGGGTGGACTGTATCCTGGTCTCAGTGACTGAACCATATTAATGAAATGTGGGTTCTCAGTCAGACGGAAAGAAGAGTTCATTGCATAAACAAACTGGGCAATTTTTTTCATCAATTAACTCTTTTTCTAATCTGCTAGTTTCTATCACAAACTTATCTATGGTGGTTCCAGGAGGAAGGATTTTTCTTTCTTTTAGGTGATAGTGATATGTGGCTGTGGGTGTCTGATGATGATGAAGCACTATCCTGGATGGATAACTCTGAAACTGTAGAACAGGAGGATGGTGATCTTGAAGGTGGATAGTTTCCAGAATCCATTAATTCCCCTAAACAAAAAAGTCAATGCTGTTATTTTATTGTTTATACAATTTCTGCTTATTGTACACAGCACTGCCCCAAAAGGAATATTTGCTTTTCTTCATAACTGTACCAAATGACAGTAACATGCAGTAATAATAAGAAATATAATTTTGCTCAAACATGACAGCTCAAGGCAGTCTTTAGAAATATTATGATTCAATAAAATGTTTACCAACCTGAAGATCCTGCCTGTTCACATGTGTTTCTTTGGACATCTTCATCACAGCACTTCTCATGATGTTGCCTCATTTGGGCCACCAGGCCTTGCATTTCTTTGTTGCAGTGTTTGCATTTTGCATGCATGCCACTGATGTCTGCCTTCTTCTCCGATAGGTAAAGGTAAAGGAACTTCATTAAAATATTGCCAAACTGAGTCTCTTATGGCCTGCTGCCATTATAGTTTTTTTCCTCCAAGGAAAGAATGTGATAAACCTCAGGTCATACACACAAAAAGATCCAAAGACTTGTCTGTCTGTGGCTGTGCATTATTGTGCTCAGAAAGTTTCACTTTCATTTTGTACTGCTTGTCTGCTTGCCCCTCCCTCCTCACACTTAGTTTCACTTCTTCTTGTGCAGATCTATTCCACTCCAAACAATCAGAAAATATTGTTTCCATTCTATTCACTGAACTTCTTGAAACTTAGCACTGAAGGGGTTGATTCTGTATTCATAGGTTTTAAGGGTCTTTTTCTCAACTCTGTTCATGTTATAACATTTTTGCTGTGAAGAAGAGGCATGTGATCTCTGCTGAGTCAAATTCAGTTTTGAGAACTGCAAAAGTAAACCAAGCATCTGTGATAATATCTTGTAGGCAGAGAAACTGCCCAATAATCTTACAAAAACCTCTGGAAGAGCATGACATTGTGAATGGATTAATGGAATTTATTTACCCCCCAAATTAAACATATGCAGCCTTATTCTACATAATTAAAAAACTAATCTTTATTTCATGATGGAATAACCTTTGGATGGAAATATATTTTCCTCAAAAAGCATTTTATTTTAAAAAATCCATTTTAAATTTAAAAAATCCGATTTAAATTTAAAAAATCTGATTTTTTTTATTTTTAAAAAAAAAATCATTGATTTTTATCCACCCTGAATTTTGAAATAAACAGCAAAAAAGCTAAGATTTTAATCTAAAAAAGTTGTCCCAAAGGTGCCTCCCCACACCCACCCCAAAAAAGGGAACTAAACTTTCTTGGTTTTTTTCTTTGGAAATGTTTTGCTTCTCATACAAGAAGCTTCTTCAGTTCTGACTGACTGGAGGGAAAGCTGATGAGAAGCATAACGTTGTCAAAGAAAAAAAATCAAGGAAGTCAAGTTACCTTTTGAACAAAAGCACCCTTGGGGCAACCATGAATGAATGGATGATTGAGAATACGTATTTAAGAAAGTTATAAACCATTTAAAGAGCCAGATAAATCTGAAGTTTAAGATTTTGGAATTAACTATTTAAAAAGCAGCATCTTCTTATGGGAAACAAACTTATTCTGGCAATCCTGGCTATTGTTAAGTCATAACAAACATTTTTCAATTATGTTTTTTGAAACTGGATGCTAGAGGGACTAAAGATTCCAAGGGGGAAAAACCAGAAGCCTGTTTTTGGTGTCAAGTAATACTGTGCCTTACAAAATGACACAAAACTTTATGAAGAAAACATTAAAGGAGATCTTTGAAGAACAGAATCAGAAATTAGTAAAGATGATAGCAACCCTATCAGTGATATCTGCTTCTATGGATATACTGTGTTCAAAAGATGTTAATGAAAAAACAGATATGTAACAAATTTTATCCGATAACGTCTAAAATGTAGAGCTACAAATGACAGGCAAAAAGAATGTTTTGGAAAATGATGTTTTACTGGATATACAAAAGAAACTGGATGAAATTTAAAAATTAAAAAGAAAATACAAACAATAAATTGAGACAATGACCTGGAAAATATTTCTTATTGGATCTACAAGAGTTATTAAAACTTTGAATAAATCTGCACAGTGGGATAAGAATTGAAATCTACAATACAGCAACCTACAACTGTAATAGAGCCTGCCCATTTCAGCTGAGTCATGGCAACCATTAAGTAAAGCACCGGTTGTCTCACAAATCCCCATACCTGCTCTTCCTAACTGTCCATTAAATGACCATGTGGATCATTACATGGCACACAGGTTTCTCAGGCCTCAGGGAGAACCTGGGAAGCCTAGCACAGGCCCTGTCCCAGACATCCCAAGACCTCCTCTGCCCCAAGTCACTCCATTCTCTGCTTCATACCTCTTGGGGCCTGTCCCCTCCCCCCAACTGGGTCACACTTCTCTCCACCCACCCCCATTCAATCGCTCATATACTTTTATGGGATAAGGGAGCTGGGGTGCTGCAGCATCTCTACAGTCAGTCATAAGGCGAACAACCACAGGGGCACTGTAGCGGTCGTGCCTTCAGAACCCAGCCATAAATCGCTTTTGGGTAGGGTCCACTTGTAACTTCAAATGGCCAATTATAAACTGAGGATTGCCTGTATGTCAGAGGTGGGCAACTATGGCCCCTTTTAAGATCTGTGGACTTCAACTCCCAGAATTCCTGAACCAGCATTGCTGACTTAGGAATTCTGGAAGTTGAAGTCTACAGATCATAAAGGGGCCATAGTTGCCCACCGCTGCTGTATGTGATTGAATTTAAGGGGTATTAGAAATAAAGGAATATAAAGTTTATTTCTTTGATCAAGTTTAAAATGAGATGTTAAAGTTCTGTCAACACTTCTATGGTCCGTTTGCTGACATCAAGATTAAAAAGTTGTATGGATTTGCTTTTGAATAAGGGATGAAATTATGGGATGAAGAGAAACCTGTAACCTTACAGAGAGTAAAAAGTTATTAAATTTGCTTATACTTGAAGTGACTTTATATATTTTTTTCCTTTCTCTTCTAGTTTATGTAAGTTTTTATTACTGTAATCAAAATTCTTAATATTTTTTTAAAAGCTCAGTGAGAGGTGACAATGAAGCCTCCTTTTCATGACCTAAACTGAATTGGCTTCTTTTCCTTGCATTGGCTTGATGCTGTTTTATAGATAAAAAGATAAAAAAACACAACAGTATTAAAAAATTTTTTTTGAAAAAAACACCATAATGCTGTTCATTTTAAAACCTTCTGTAATATGTAAAAGTTAGGGAAAAATGAATTTATTTCTACAATTTACATATTTTAGCAGAAAAAGTTGTCCTAAATTTATGACAAAAGTACCTTAAACACAGATTCCATTAATAAAGGAAAACAGTATATCTACATAAAGAGAAATGAACAGAAAAGCAGACAGTATGGAAATAAAACACTATACAGCTAACTTTCAACAACCAGTATTCAATGTCTGATTTTAAACAATGGTAGTAATGACTGTACCGTATTCTATGTACATATACTGAATATTTTCAATATATTTCCCCTGAAGGCATTATATGTAAACTATCTGCTGCTGCTTTACATAACCATCCCTTGTTCTTTCACATGAGCTTAAGTCCATTAGGTAGAACTTGGCCTCTTCAAATTCGATGGTGGAAAGACTCGCTGTTCATCCATTCTTTTCCCCTGTGATCTCAAAATAAGGCTGAAGAAATCTTCATCAGGAACAGTTGGCCCTTTTGGAATGTTTGGTGGTGGTTCACATCTCTGGTCATCTAATCGAGAGCCCTAAAAAAAGACCACATTAAAACCATTGTTTTATTTTACAGTTTCAGCTAGTCCATTTTTCCCATGGGCATCCATTTCAAACCTGAGTGTCTTCCAGAACCATTCTGAACAGTTATTCCAACAGACTAGATGACTTTTATTTTAAATTTTAATATTCACTTGATGAACAAACAATTACATGTAGAAGAAGATCCAGAAGTCCATATAGGAAAGCGAATAGGCTGGCATTGAAATGTGGCCTGCATCCTTACGTACACCAAGTCATCTGCCCGCGAAGGGATCAAACCCTTCAACTTTTTAAGTTTCCCAGTTGGATAGTAACTTATGGGGGAAAGACTGCAGTCCTACACACTGGGAAGATGGTTCACCAATTCAACAGTACCTATTTTTAAATATGAATGGGACGCTCCAAGATACAGTAATATACTGTACTCCTCAAAGCACTGCAGCTGATAAGTTGCCTGACAAACCAAGCATCCAGGAAAACAAATGGAGTGGTACTCGCCGCTTGAGAAAAGTGCAGTTACATCTGAAATAAGTTTGAAACCCACTACCTAAATGAGTTTTCACTAAAAATAAATCAATCTAACTTAATTGTGTTGAATGGTAAACAAACTTTGGAATATGAATTATCCTCTAGACCAATATCAAATGCTCTAAGTGCCTATCCTTTATCCAGGCAAAATGCATTAATAGAAAAGAAAAAAAGTATCAAAGGCTGAAAACTCACTGATTACCTATACACCTTGTTCATTATATATACTCATTATATATAATATATATAACTCATTAAAGCAGCCTGCCTTTTTTCAGGTTTCTATATGGCTCACTATGAACAATATTTTTTACCATTATTGTTTTTGCTCAAATACCCCTCCCCAAATTGGATATATATACTTTCTATGCAGAAATGGTTTTAAAATTTACAACAGAAACTCAAATTCATAGTTCACTACGATGCACATTCATTTTGCTGCATTAAATTTATGGTTGTGCAATGGTTTTAAAGACAGGTGCATCAAAATGTGCAGCTCTTATCTACAATTCATTACAACCATGCAACTGTTTTAGTAAGCCACAACAAGGCTGCACTTGTACATCTGAGGCATTTCTTCAACAGCACAGTCCTGTTACCTTTAACATGGCTATTCAAACTTCTTATTGAAAATCTGTTGGCATATTACCACTTAAAATGCTTAACTGAGAAATACGAAGGGTAATAGCCATCTAAGCAATTCTCAGCAATTGTTTAACGCTTCAGAAGAGGCACACATTTTTTACTTACTTATTAATACAATACGAAGTAGGAATATTATTTAGAGCCCCATTACAATTTAAGATAACATCTAGGCTAAGAAGTTGGTTTTAACAGAATGAGGAATTGGAAAATCCAATCTACTCTTCTATTTTTGATCCCCCTGCCAAAGAGTTGAACTTAACGTTATCAGATAACATTGCTTAATTAGCATTAAAAAGATTTTAACCAAAATTATGTGTCTTTTTTAATACTTCCAAATTTATTGAATAATTCAACTGACAAAAAATACAACCAGGAGGCTCTCTGAAACAACTACTTGCTTTAGAATGTCTTTTTAAGAATACATGCCACACAAGATATCAGGGCAACCAAAATCTCACCTGGCATTTTATTAATATATCAAAGAAGTCATCATCTGGTTCGCTGTTCTTGCTGGCCATCAGGTGACCAAGAACCGACTGACTATTATGCTGATTAAGACGAAGTCCAGGTAAATTGCTGGCACTGGCTCGCTGATCATCTAAACGTCTACTCTGAGAACTAGCAAGCATATCTAAAAATTCATCTGTATGTGGAGAGAGAACTGAAGCAGAAAAGGCTGCAAAAAAAAATTACAAAGAACATAATATGTAGAAAGCAGCAAGAGGTGCAACAATATACTGGTTAAAGCAATATCTAACTTCACTTAAAGAGATTGCAATATTATGTAGGCTTTATAATTAATTACATTTTTGCATAATTCTGGATGCTGTGGCAGAAGCCGTCACTGTCAGTCTGTTCCTGTCCTGGAAACAATATCGCTGGTCATCCATTCGGTTGCTCTGAAATCGGCTCAACAAGTCAAAAAAGCCTTCATCTCCAGGGACTTCTAAGCTGCTTTTCTTAAAAATGATAAAGTACAAAAGTAAATACAAGTAATACTAGCCATTTATGAAACAGCAGGAGAATTTTAACTCAATCTACATAATTCAGATTTATTATTATGGAAAAGAAGTGAAAAGGTCCAGTGAAGAAACACTAAAAATATTAAGGCTATGAAGTAAGTTTGATATAATGCTATCTCAATATAAAAGAGCATTTCCACTTAGTATCTCACTTTATCACCAAATATTCAATTCACGTATACCAACAAAACTAATCTATTTTCCCTTCACTTCTAAATGTTTATTCATACATAATTATTTAAGTGAATTGATTTCTAACTTGTAGTCTTGTAATTAGTGTGAGATAATCTAAACCTTAATTATATGCTCTGAATCAGTTACAATTGGAATGGCAGGTAAGGCTAGTTAGTAAGGAAATAAATAAATAAATATACATGAGTATTTTCATTTTAAAAAATTAGGCAAAGCAATAAAAAACTGGCATATTTCTAAAATGTTTTCACAGTAGCGAAGTTCAAACGTGTGTGTATCATATATTATATAAAATACAAAGTTTTAAAATGTTTATTTCTCCACAAATACCTTCTGTGAATTTAGTCGATGGTCAATAGAGTTACTAGCATCCTGAAGAACTTTAGAAGAAGTAATATTTTTGTATTTTTTCCCTTTCAATCGATTTACAAAGTGCAGTTTTGCTGAAGGTTTGGGAACCAATGGTTTCTGTTTAGCTAGAATTTCACTGTTCCAATCCTGAACCTAGGAAACAGGTAACATTGTATACAGGTAACATTGTAATAGTTTTTCGCTATATGAAATAAAGTTAATTTAATTTTTCTATCTCTATTAAAACATGGCTAATTTATTCATGTTTGCAAAACTAGTGCTTTAACCAACAATGCAAGTCAAATTTGACCATAATTGCAGAAAAAAAAAATCCTTATCAGCAAACTCTCTGTTTCCAAGGTGCTAAACATGAGACTGGCAATCAAGCTTGGGGTCACATCAGTGTGCAGATTACAATGGCCTTGTTCGTCCCAATTCTTTATAAAGTTAATGTAATCCTTAAAGTATTTTGCCAGTGAAACATGAAAAGCTAAAGGTTTTCTGCAGGTCTCATCGCTTTCTTGCTCTTTCAACATGCCTTTGGGATCTGAACAGTAGAACTCCGAGAGGGAGGGGAGTATGAAAATGTCAAGGATTGGGTCAGGGATGACACTCGACATCTTTAACCTCTGCCCACAAATGCTACTAACAAATGCTACTAAGGGCCCAGAGCATTTGTCAAAGGACAAAAGGTCTGACAATCCAGCCAGCCTGATGCCCAGCAAGCTCTCCCTCCAAAACTGAAAATGAAAGGAAAAAGAAACTATTGTTGGATAAGCTTGGAGGTTAAAAAAAAGAGCAATCTACGGGTTGCAGGAAGAAGAAAAGAGGGGTGGGTGTTTTCGACTCCATTAGAAGGTCAACTCTAGATGAAGAGTACCTAATTTGTTGTTTTTATATATTATCATTTTGACTGGTAGCTCATTGCTGTAATTTAAATGAATCTGTAAGAAATATACATTTATTATAGGAAGAACTACTGTTAGATACTGACCAAGTTAGTTGTAGTAAAATTTTCACATTTGCAATTTTGCACAATTTAATCTAGGAACAAACAAAATCCGTAAGGGATCTATATATTTATATATATAAACACACACACACACACATACACACACATATAAACAAAGCCACTTCCACTTAAAAGACACCAACCTTCTCAGGTGTTAGTTTCATAAGTTCCAATTTTTCCATACTATGGCGACGTCCTAACCTCTGTTTAGTACCTAGAATTACAAAAATTAAGTAATAGGTTATTTTGAAGAAACATACAAAGAGCAACTTAATGGACTTCTTAACTTGTAATATTTACTGAAGATGATCACCCCACTGAAACTAATAACATCTCAAAACAAAATAACATCTGCAAAAACAAAAAGACATTTAAAATGTTTTAATGGAGGAAAAAGGAAACCATTTAAAATCCCAAATGCTGAAAGAGATTACTCCTGTCCACTTAAGCTGAAGAGTGAGCTAGGTGTCTCTCTCCAGGCACATAATCTTCAACAACTGCTGAAGTAGGGAAGGGATAATTTGTTCTACCTCCAACATTTTGTCTCTGCTTACAATTATTTTTTGCCACAAAGTTCAGTAGCTGCAAGCTGTCTTTAAAATAACATATAAATTGCCTTGTATACTTTTTTGTGGTCCTCATCAAATCTTAAAATCCAATGCAGGACACCTCTACAAATCATTTCCTTAGCACTGATAATGGCCCGTATTTATTGTTGAACAATATGGCTCTTATAATATTTCATTTTTCAATCTTTTTTGTAAGAAATTTGTACAAGGAGAATTATGAGGCTAAGGTCTCACACTAACTGCATTAGCTACAAAGGTTAAACATATTTGGACAAATATATTTTTGCACAAATTAAAATAGGAACAAACAGAAACGATATAGAATATTTCTATGGTGGAAACTTCTATACTAGTAATATTGACTTTCCTCCATATCTACTGTAAGTATTACATGATCAATGCATTATTTTCTCTTCTTTACATTTAGCAGAAACATCCAGCAGAATTCACATCTATTATTGCCTTTTAACTTAAGAATTCAGAAATGGTACTTGACTTAAAATTCTGGAACACTTTCTAGAACCCAAAAGAAAGGGAAGTTCTTACTATGCATTCCCTCCCTCTATGTCACCATTAAAATATTCCATCCATTACTATTTCTCCTAACAGACATATCTGACAAAATTTGTATAAGCTCACTTTGGCAATTACTTTAAGAATACCCTTTAAAAGACACAATATAATTTATTCTAAATATTATTTCGATGATACCTAGTTCCTAATATGCATCTTTAAAACCATTTCTATAAATTGTTTCTACATTATTACTTGAGAATGAAATGACTTGTAGGAATAGACAAATTATGTTTTTGTTAATAGAAAATCAATCAAAACCAGAATAGCCATTCCAGAGAAAGCAACTTGTGGAGATAAGCCAAGGGACAAAGGATTTACACACACACACACACACACACACACACACTTTTTACACCATCATTACTTATAACTCTACAAAATGTAATATTCTAAAATGATATACAATAAAAATATGAGTGATGAAAAGCAAGGAATTATATATAAATGATTATGTTCACATGGAATTATAACCCAAGATTTGGAAAATCATGACTTATTGTTAATTAGCAGTACACTCATATAGCAATCTAGTCATTTTCAACAGATTCCACTTCTGGTTAGTATCCCTGGGTAATAGAAAACTTTTATTGGTTGCTCAAAGAGATGAAGGAACCACCATTGGGAACACAGAAACGGTATGAAATAAGAACAAGTCAACTGCCATAAGTCTGTTTCCTAAGTGCCTGGCAGCGCTTACATGTATCTTACTTGTATGATTTCATTGAGCCCAAAAAGTTTATTCTTGTTTGAGAGGTAAATGTGTTCCTGTAATGCAGGCACTTGCAAAATAGGACTAGTAAGGCCAAATGTCTGTGGGAAGATAAGATATCCCAATGAATAATACAGAAGAGTTTTGAGGAACAGCTGAGGTAAGTTATAGAAGGCAAAAAATTAAGAAAAAATGATTAAGTAATAAAGCAAAATGACAATTGGCTCAAGAATGAAATGTGCTAAAAATGGGGTAGTTAAAAACACAATGAACACAATGGCACAGCTAATATGATGTGCACAGGAAGCAAGGTTCTCACTAAACTTTAAAAGCTCTACAGTGTTTTGAATGTAATCCTTTGCAGATGTGTGTCGCGTTTTGGTAATCATAGAGAACACAATAAAGAATTGAAGGTTAATAAAGAAGAATACTAAAATTTATTGGGCATATTTACCATTCAAGTTATAATCTGGAATCTGATTTTCAGTCATCATTGAGTTGTTTGTGCTGAAACTTAGACCAAGTACCATTTGAAGATCTGAGAGATTAAGTTTTGCTGTTAATTCTCCAGTTTTATCTCCAACCTGCAATCAAAGATATTACATGTTTTATGTAAATGATTTTATTTATTTAAAATACATGAATCACATTCATCAATTTAAAACAATCTTAGAGTGGCTTACAAAATAGAAAACCAAAGCAATCCTTGCCCCTCAAGCTTTCAGTCTGTTTTTCCTTAATATTATTTAGTCAATTTATTCCAATTACATACAGTACATATACTGTTTTATTTGAAAAATGCACACAATGAAGAATTAAAAATATGTGCACATACCTCTCTTGAAATATCTAAATGCTTTTCTGCATAATGCATAGCTTGATCGTGGTTCCCCAAAGCTGTGCATGCATTCCCTAAACTCCAGCATGCTCTTCCTTCACCAATTCTGGAACACAGTTCAATAATATACACATCAAATACTCTAGTTAGAAATAAAAGAAAGCTTTTAAATACATTTAAATATATAAATGATTTTAAATAGATATGTACAGTTCAAGGACCCTTGAAGACCTTAATCATAGTCTCCAAACTCGGAATTCTAAGAATTTATTGTTGGATTTAATCTTTTAACAGGATAAAAGCAAATATAATATGTAAGGTACATTAATTTTAATTTATCATATTAATTGTAATTTACTTTAATTACATGTATCAAAATCAGATTTTGACTTGTTTTGCCTGTCTCAATGTAACAGCATTGAAGTGTTTTTAAAAATTATAGCAATATTTGAATTAACAAATTGCCATGCAACTACAAAGCTCAGATATAGAAAGCACACGAATCTCTGTGATGCTAATCAATACAGAATATTTATTAATTATTGGAATATTTAAAAATTAAACATTACATAACTTACTATCTTCCGTAATTCAAAAATGCTTCACTTTCTGTCGAAAAAAAGCTTTCCAAAAATTGTATAATGGAGAAATTTTAAAAGATGACTTCCATATTAGTGCCAAAAAAGTTGCGTAGTTGAACCCATATAAGAATAACACTTGATTTAAGAGAATCCTTAACTTTATAAATACCTACATTTCAAACAATTGATAGATTCATGGATTGGGCTAAAGTTGCTCATTCAGATTGATGTAAGAATGTAAAATGGGCAATACTGAACCAGTTTAAATATCTATTTTAGTCTACCAGTTTTTCCACTTCATATCCAAATGCCAATAGAAAATCCAAAAGCTTTGATTTTTGCTCCAAGGAACTAACATAGGAGCAAACACCTCCAATAACAGACAGAATACCTTCATTGTTGCAATTAATAGTACAATCCTCTATTAAACTGTTTAGCATGGGAATCCTGTCTATATAAATAAGGCAGTATTCCTATAAAAAACAAAAACTGTATTACTATATAGCAATTAATTTAAAACGTTTACCTGTCATTTAGTTCTTCAGCAATTGCTAAGTGTTTCAGATGATAATCTATGGCCTTCTCATAATCCTGAAGTAAGGTATAGGTATTTCCAAGGCTGTAACATGCCTGTGCTTCCACAGCCCTATCTTTAAGCTGCCTTGCAAGCTGTAATGTTTTCCTAAAGGACAAACAGATACAATATTTACTTATATGTTTCAAATCACCAGTCAATGTATCAGAATACAGTAATGTACAGTAGTGAGACCCACTGGATCTACTACAAGCTTCAATGCAATATATAAAACTGTTCTTTAAATAATCTGTGGAAAATATTTAAAAAATTAAACAAGTCCTTTGCAAATTGGTATATATTATGGCATACATTAATATTGAAAATGTTTTACTGCCATTTACCTTATCACCAAAATGTGATAAATAACAATCAGTGGCATATGTGGAGGTGATAGGTAATCAGCATGTCAGGAAAGCTAGTCAATCATTATGGGCATTTATTACAATATTTCCTTTTGCTATTATTCAATTTTCTCAATTATACAGCATGCATCAGCAACTATGTCTTATTTTCTTGGTGTTTTCTTTAAAAAAATGTTTTATTCAGTTTTCCACATTTTAACATCTCTTTTTAGTGAACAGCATGATTACAGGTTTCACATATACATACAAATATGACCATAGTTACATATTCAATGTTTGTATTCAATTTCTTCTTAACAATGTTTTTATGCATTTTCTATTTTATTATATTATTCCAAATGCTTATCTCATTATTTAATTCACACATATTAACTTCATAATTATTATACTTTAGTAAACTGTCACATTTGTATAGTCCTCTTAAATTCTGGTTAATAACACTCCTTCTATAAATTGGTTTCCCCCCTAAAATATCAGCTTAAGTGCGCCACCTCTAAATTACATATTCATTATCTCCCCTTTTAAATCCCATTTAATGTTTAACATTTTATTACCTAAAACATTAAAATTAATAATCCCATTTAAAACTACATAGCATATATAAATCAGATTCTGCGTGGTTTCCCCTTTTTAATTTAATAAAGTTTATCTACAATTTCAGGAAAAAAAAACAAAAGGACATATTAATCTACTCATTTAATCCTAAACCCTAAATCCATTTCAGCTCTCCTCCTATATCATTTCATTTCAGTATATTTAAAATATTTCAATATATTTAATTAACATATTCCATTATTGGTTACAATTATCTCTATGCATAAAGGAAAAGAGCATTAAATTCCATTGTCAAAAAATAACAATTCTATTTTCCATCTTATCAATCTATATGTCCCCATTTCACAACTACAAATTTATTTGTTACCCCCCAGCACCTTGCAGAATCCCCTCTCCAAATATCAATCAGCCATTATCTTTATGTCTAGTTAAACAATTTTGTCCCATTTTTTTAGAATTCCCATATTTCTTTATTCCCAAATCCTGTTTCTTTTTCCTTCTTTCCCCTTGTATTTTCCCATTATTCTTTCGCTCCAGTTTTTATCCCCCTCTCTCTTTATAACTCCCTTCCGCCCTTCAAATTTCTGCTGATTCTTTTTCCCTTTTTTAATTTTCTGGATATTTCTCTCTTTATTCGATTTCCCAAATCTCCAATATTTATTTTCTTTCTTTCCAGATTTCTTTGTTCTCGATGGTAATTAAAGATGGCCCCTTCTATAATTTGCTCCACCTCCTCTTCTGTCCTTTGTCTTTGTTGTTCATACTCTGCAATCGCATCAATAAATTTAAAAGCAAAGCCCAGAGTTTCACCTCATTCTTGTAATATTTCTTTCATGTTTCTAAGTTCCATTTTTAATGCCAGAAGAGATACCGTCATTTTACAGCTTTCTAATTAGCAATTTAGTCCAAGTAGTGTCTTTAAAGTTAATTTCCAACAGTCCGCTTTTATTTTCTTCCTCTCAAGTTTTAATCCTCCGCTAATCCAATGCCAAATCCATATCAGAATCAACAATTAATCCAAGGGCAGAAACTTCACGTTTCTTTCTTTATTTCAATTTTTCAATTTTTTAAAGTTCTTATTTTATTGTATCAATTTTCCTTATATTTTTAAGAAACAGAGTTAAGAAAACAAGTTAGACTTAACTCAGATGGCACTCTGTTCTAACAAGTCCACCCCCCCCCCACTTTTCTTTTTTCTTCCCGATTATTCAGAGCTTTTTAAACCACAATCTTCCAAAAAGGTCAAATCCAACTGATATTAAATTTTCTCTTCAACAATCTATAGTTCAGCTTTATTAGTGCCGATATAAAATCAAGATATACTTATCCAAATTGATTAGATGATTCCTCCTCCAGCTTCTATCTTTCTCGGTTCAAAGCCCCGCCGCTGTCAAAGGCAATTTCACATTTTTCCCCTCCTTCTATTCGCCGCTTTAAATCCTTTCTTAAAACTTCTTTGAAATGTTAATCCTGGGGGTACCTTCCATTTAATTATATCGTACCATTCCTCCTGCTGTTCGCTTCTTTGTCTCTATCCTGCACAAGCTTATTCCAGTCTAATCTTCCCCTTCAAGGTGGCTTAGACCACCACTTCAGGAGTCTTCGGGAGGGAGCAAATTGCCACGCCAGGGAGGGGATTTACAACTCCCCTCTACCCGGCTGACAGTCTCCCCTTCTTCTGCCGCCACTACGAGGCGGCTTCTGCCCCAAATCTGATCGATCGGGGCTGACGCCAAAGCACGGACCAAAGCTGCGCACGATCGCGGTCAGCGGTCCGTCTTTGGGGAAGCTCAAAACCGGAAGCATTTTCTTGGTGTTTTCTAAAGCCAGCTTGAACAACCATTATTTCCATTTCCAAGTAGTCTCTATCTGCACTGAATGATCCCAAGCAAGATGCTTAATGTGCTATAAGTTCCTACCCTTACAAATTAAATCAAGTTACATTGCTAAGGAATATAAATGAAATACTACACAGAGTAATCAGATGCAATTGAAAAATAAGGTTCCTTTGCAGAATTACCAGGGAGTAAATTTTGCAGATATCTATCACCTAAAGTTCTCAGGATGCTTATACACCCAGATGAGTCATTCTGTTTCCAATCAGCTAAAGAAGCCCTGTTTCAAATGCTAGTACACCTGGATTCAAGATTGAGCTCCATGAAAATGAGAGCTTTCTCCATTAGCCATTTTAGAAATATGTATCTTGATACAGACTATGTATTTACTTTTGTTGGGTTTCTCCAAACAGGTTATGATCGTTCTGTTTTATGCATTTAAGACAGCTGAAATGTATGCACAGCTATTTCTTTTAATGGAACTGTTTTAATTATCTTATTGTTTTAATAGGTTCTATTTATAAAGCACTAATAAACCTTTCCTAAATACATGACTAAGCACTGAACAATAAATTTAAACATCTTGTCTTAGGCTCTTGGATAGAATTTATGTCATATTTTATTCTCAATAAAAGTTATATTCTATTTAATGTATAAAATAACAGTTTAGTGCCATTTTGTACATGTTTTTGTAGGAGTGAGCCTTATTGAATTCAGTGAATGAGTATAGGACTACAGCCTAATTGTGGCAATTCTGTCTCTGGGAAGAAGCTCTGATAAGATGGTTCAAGTATACTGCATATTCATAACTCAAACACAAGAAATCCCTAACTATTCAGACAGATATTCTACCAGCTTTAGTATTTTATATCTATATTACATTTTATAGAATTATGATTGGATAAAATTGCATTTATTTTCTTACATACCAAATTTAAGCAATAATGAAAATAAAATGATGAAAACAAATGCAGCCAAGAACAGCAGAAGACAACAAATCAGTATTATTTTGAAATAGCTAAAGCTAATGCAATTATGCATATCAAAATGAAAACTTAAAAGATACGATTTTAAGACCTCAGTAAATCAGAGTAGATGTATTAATAAAAGGGCCTTGGTGGTGCAGGCTGTTAATAGCCTAGCACTTAGTTCCAGCTGTCTGTAATTATTGCAGGCCTGAATCCCACCAGGCTCAAGGTTGACTCAGCCTTCCATCCTCTCAGGGTAGGTAAACTGAGGACCCAAGATTGTTGGAGGCAATAAGCTGACTTTGTAAAAATGCCGCTTAGTAATAAGCAGGCATATGCAATGGAAGGAAGGCTATTGCTGAGCGCATTGGGTTGTATCCCAAAATTTGTAAGCCGCCCTGAGTCTCTGGAGAAGGGTGGGATATAAATATGAATTAAAAATAATAATAATAATAATATAAAACAATACTCAAACTAACTTATAGTATTCAGCAGCAGTTTCAAATTCTCCCAGGAAAATATAGGCATTTCCAAGATTGCTGTAGGCTCTTCTTTCTGCAGCTCTGTCACCAAATTCTTTTGCAATCAAAAGGCGCTGGAAAAGAATTAGTCTGTTAATTATTGTAACAATGCTCAATGCTATTGCCAGAATAAATCACAAAGTGAATATTAAGATTCACTCTTTTTCCCTTTGTAAAACATATTTTTACCAGAACATTTGTATGACAATGAGTCCTCAAATTAGACTATAAAAGAGCCTGCCCATCATTGTTGTAAGATATGTGACTGACCTGATTTTGATTTTTTTCACAACAGTTGTTAAACAACACTGCACTTGTTAAGCAAACCAGTTTTTTGCCATAGTTTTGCCAAAAAACGGAAGTAAATGCTGATTTTTAGCAAAAGCATCATAAAATGCAGTCATGCAACACTGCAAACAGATGTAAATGAGTCCTGGTTGCCAAGTGCCAAAAATTCAGTCATGTGACTGCGAGGGGAGAGGACAACCACTAAAACTTCAAATCCGGGTCCTAAGTAGCCCCCCCCCCCCAGTAGGTCTATCACAATTTCAAACAATCACTAAGCAATCTAATACATACAGAAAATAATTTTAAAGTCCTCTGTCTCCAAAAGCAGTCTGGAAGGCAACAACGTTCCGTGTTTCATTGTATGCTCTGTGATGTAACGTGATGGCATGCCGGCCATATGACCGTGGAAACATCTCCAGACAACGATGGCATTTTAGCTTAAGAAATGGAGATGAGTACCACCCCTAATGTTGGTCATGACTAGCGAGGTAAAACCCACGGGAACACCTTTACCTGTCTTCAACAGTTCACAGTAGTATGTTTTTCAGCCCAATAATGCACTTTAAAGTACATTAAAGCACGTGCATAATAAATCTATATCAGATAATCTCCTTTACTATTTTACTATTTAAAAAGGGTACATTTTAACTTTCTTTTATAAATGTCATAGAAGATATTTCCTTGAATATCCATTTTTCTGTATATATTTCATATGAGAAACCAAAGAAACAATAGTATATGCTTCACTAAATTACTTTTTAAACAAATAATATAAACTACAATGAACCAGACACACCAACATGCACTCTTCTTATACCTGTTCATGAGCAGTAACAGCACTTCGGAAGTTGCCCAGAAGATAATGTGTATTTCCCAAGTTTCCATAGGCACGTCCTTGGGCAGCTCTATCCCCCAACTCTGTTACAATTGTCAAGTTTTCCCTATTTAATATTCAAAGTTTTAAAAAACAAATTACTAGGTTTATAATGGAAGAAATCTACAAGTAACAATTATGAAAAATAATTGTTTTGTTAACTCAAAAGAAAATATTGTATGCGGATTGATTTAATGTTCATTATAAATTACTATTTGTCATCCTCTTAAGGTGATGTCCTTAAATCACCTGTGATTTCACATGCTATAAATTATAGTAACAATATTGAGGGCTGCTATCCAAGTTCGTATTTTTCTTTCTTAAACATTCATCTTATTAAGTAGTTACTGCAGAAGAAATAGTTGGAATTTTAAATTACACTGTTTTATCTAAATTTTATATCTCTTCCAATTTATATGCATTAACATCATAAGATTAAAAGTGCTTTAAAAGAATTAAAATAACATATTTTAATGCATTATAAAAAGGATGATTAAAACTGTATCCACCTTGAAAGATTAATCCATTACTAAAACTTTTCTTACTGATAATAATCGGCAGCTTTCCGCAAGGCAGTTTTAACATCATCTGGAAATTCCCCTGGATCATGAGTACCTGCACAGGCAACACTTTTACCTTTGGAGTGATACACGTTTCCAAGATTATACAAAGCTCTTGCTTCTCCCACCTATAATATACAAATAAAATATTTTCTTAAAAGTTCTTATGCTATATAGCTACTCACGTAATTGAACAGAAAAATCTCGTTTCCTGTTGTGAGAAAAGAGGTGGTCATGTATATCATCTTTTGCAATCTTCTGACAAACTAAGTCAATGGGGAAGTCAGATTCACTTATCAATCACATTACTAACAACTCCAGTGATTTGTTTAACAACCGTGGCAAGAAAAGTTGTAAAATGGGGCAAAAGTCACTTAATAACACTCTTGCTTAGAAAGGAGATTATGGGCTCAATTGGGGTTTTAAGTCAATTGGGGTTTTAACCTGTAGGGATTTTTTACTTTTTGATACTTTTTGATCTCCACAATATTACTGCAGGAAGAAAGATGGCAAGAATATCTTCTGATTTTTTTCTTTTTTAGTTTGGGTCAGGGAGACAACATCTAAAGATACCGTGGCAACCCACTAATAAGCTTGAAGACCTTCATCAAAACAGCATTATTCTATTGCTGGTATCAGGTTCATCTTAAATTTGCAGCATTCTTCAAAGAATGCACACTGTGCTTTTTCTTTCAATATTGACTGTAGTGATTTTTCTTACCTTATCACCTAGATCTCTTGAAATATCAAGGTGCCTCTGACAACAAACAATTGCTTCTTCAAAATTCCCAAGGACCTTTAAGGTATTCCCCAAGTTGCCACTAGCTTTAGCTTCTCCTAGCTGATCTCCAATTGTTCTGAAAATTGAACATTTAGTCAGTCCTCCTGCTTTTTCTGTTAAAAAGTCAGCTCAATCTTGAGTAGCAGAAACATTTTTATTAAACTTGGCAGCAACTATACATTTATTACACTTAAACAAATTTAAACCCCCAGCCTTAATGATCCTAACTTCATT
Organism: Naja naja; assembly: GCA_009733165.1. Classification (NCBI taxonomy): domain Eukaryota; kingdom Metazoa; phylum Chordata; class Lepidosauria; order Squamata; family Elapidae; genus Naja; species Naja naja. The sequence goes on along the minus strand of CM019150.1, from coordinate 99,306,056 downwards.
GTAATCGTTCTTTTTCCTAGTTCATTTTTTTCAGACATAGATTTTCAAATCTACTAGTATTTCCAACTAATGTGTAATCATTAGAAAAAGATAAAAAAGGGTGAAATAACACTTTGTGATCCATATTGGGGAAAGATTATATTCCATATACACGAGTGCCAATGAAGGTGTTTGGACATATTTTATATGTTTGGCTAAACTGTACTTCACACTTATAAGCATAACATTATACCTTGGATATACTATATTCCAGATAAAATGTGTCTGGAATTTAGTTTAGAAGTTAGAGGATCAGATACCCAATTATATAGTGTAAAATATATTTTAAAAGTAATGTAAGATTGTTGTGAGGATTTAATTTGTTGTGAATATCAAATAATGCCCAAGATAAATTACATGCCATTCTCCTGAAGGATAAAACTTTCCTAGCTATTCTTCTGAGTGGTTCCTCAACGAATTTTACTTACATGACTAAGATGATCTGCCGTATCCAACAGCTAAGTCATGAGAGATGGAACAATTTTGGGCAATATTTAATTGAACACATTTTTAATAATTATCACAAAAAGTGGTATCTAAATAATGTATAAATTATAGCAGTTGGAAAAAAATATGAGGCTGTTATTATGGGAGGAAGGAACGACGAGTATTAAGGTTGGCTTGGAGAAGAAGTTACATAGTCCTGAAATGAAGGATGTTTAAGAAAGAAATACAAAATAAACTCCCTTGAGCATGTTTAGTGTAAGATGGGAAAAGGCTTTCAAGAATTTGTCATTCCACTTTACTACAATAAAGAGCATTACTGATATCCATGCTGTGATTGTTTCTTGAACTGGCCTACCTTGAAGGGCTGACATAAAAGTATCAAAATCTGCATTCACCTTGCAAGAGTTAAATCATGATGATGATATTCCAAAGCTTTTGCATATTCATGCAAGTAGAAATAGGCATTGCCCAATTGGCTATAAATAGCACTGAGTGTCTTTAAGTCTTCTGTTCCAACCTGAACAGCAGCTTCAAAGAAAGATACCCCAGCTCGACAATCCCCCGCTTTACATAAACGCTCCCCTTCCAAGGCAAGCTCCAAGCATGATGCTTCCATTCTATAAATATGAAATGTAAGAAAAAAATTTGTGTTTTAAAATAATGATTATTTCTTCTAGTAGTCGTTGAAGCAAAATAGTAACGTATTAAATTTATTTCAAATTCGCTGAATTTCAGGTACTTATTGAAGCATTTGTTTTTGCATCACAAGTTTAAAATATATTATTAGTCCCAGTTAGAAAAGGAGGAAGGCCATTGGGTATTGGCAGTGGGTAGTACTTAATGAGAGGGCAAGTGTGCCAGTGGAATACTGTATGTAGCATTGAGTTACCAACAGCAGCATGGGTAGTCCTCAAATAATGACCACTTGTTCAGCAACTATTCAAAGTTAACAACAGTGCTGAATGAATGGTATTTATTACCAGTCCTTGAAATCCTATGCCTCCTGGTTACATGATCATGATTTTTTTGTTTCCTGGAGCTTCTTACAAGCGGGAAATTTTCCCAGACATGGATCTTAAAATCTACCGGAAGGGATAGGGAAACTAGCAGGAAATGGCTCCTGCTTTTTACACCCACACTCCATAGCACCTATATCCATTGCAGCCCACCTTCCCATGTCACTGACCTATTCTTCAGAGCACCTGCTAAGAATGGCCCTTTGCACACCCACTGGCATGGCACTCCTGCCTCTTCCCATTTATCAACCTTTGCAGTCCTGGGGCTATAATAGGAACCAGGACTGTTGGGATTGCTGTCACTCAATAATTCCAGTAGTCACATGATGTTACAATTTATGACCGCATTGCTAAGCAATGCAAATTTCAATCCCAATGGCCGTTGTGACCAAGGACTACCTGTAATAATGGCATTTAAGGGCTTTCTTGGTTCCCATTTTCCTGGTCTCCATTCTCCTCTTTGCCTGGCTTGAAACTCTATATAGGATTATAAGCAAATTTGAGCAGCATTAAAAATCTTGGAGGAATGGTAGTATTTAACCCAGTTTTGGAGCTAGACTGCACCATTCACAGGGTCCAGCCATTAAAGCTCCTAGTCAACCATCTTTCTACTTGTAATAATGAAAATGCCAGCATCTGGTTTACTGTGCATCCAACCACAATATCTTTTTTAAAAGAACACTGAGCAACTGTCACATTGTATGATGTAACATTGTCTGATGTAATAAGATCACTGCTCACTTCCTAATATTTTCCTAATGCCCGATGAACTTTTATAAAAATGATCTTTCATATCAACTATTTAATGTGCAAACAAATACCATAACTATGTTAATGTTTTTCAATCTTTTATTTTTTTAATCACCATGAAACAGATCAAATAGTGTAGGAAGCTACTATTTCTACTTTAGTATAATACAAAGAATTTGTTAAATTAAAGATGACATAAATGTACACATAAAACTAGCACAATTGTTTAAAGGAAAAGCTACATTTTGGGAAAGCTGTAAGAAAGTCATACATAACTGGATGAGAAATTAGGGCATATATAATATGCATATAAACTATATTTCAAATGCTCACTTGAAGAAAGAAAAACATTCTGAATAGAAGGTCTACTTCCTCAGTATTTTGATAAGAGTTTTTGATAAAATCACAATTAAAGATCACATATAAAATGAAATTACTGAAAGAATACTATACCTCTTAGCTTTCGACATTCCACAGCCTAAGCACATCGATATGACAGACATTCTTAGCTTGTGCAGGAAAAGTAAAATTTATATTTTGCCCATGAAATGTCCCAGTTTGCCTATCTATAACAAAGCTATAGCATTTCTCAGAAAAAGCCAAGAGGTATTTTCTTCCATTTTATTAAAATAACAAAATTGACTACAGCACTGTTACAATTGCAATAACAAAAGATTTAATCCTCTCTTAATGTTAACTAATCCTCTCCTCTCCAGAGAGTTTCTCTCTGGGCACCTTATGTTAAATGTCACATCCAATTAAAATGAAATGTATTCCACCCCATACCTAAAAGGTACAATCCTATTAATGAAACAATATATTGTATAATCCCCTCATACCACTAATTCATTTTTAGCTTGCAAGTATGTATATATGTACTGTATGTGTATATGTTTGTGTATGTATACAAACACACATACACAAATGCTTTTTAAAACACTTAATTTAAAAAGTTGTAGAAGCATCAAGGTCTACACTTACACACTGAATAAGAGACAGCTGTGTAATAGAATAGCAAAGAAATTGTAATTTTCACTGTATTAATTTCCAAATCACTTACTTCTTAGTTCCTAATTTTAAGGAGGACTCAGGCAAAGTGCAATAGGTTTGAAACAGAAAATGAAAACTTTTCCAAGCCTGGAAACTAAAAAATAACTTTTTAAAGTTTTGTCTTAAGAAAAGGGGGAAGGGGGAGGGAGAGAGAGAGAAAGCAGGTGCAGTACCTTTAAAAATGTCACATGAAAAGCCAATCTGTCCCCTATCATTTCAGATTTTAGGACAAGGAATACCATATTTAAGCTAAAGAAAAACAGAATTATTTTGATGTTAGGAATGAAGTCCAACCATTATAACAATTTGATGATAGAGCCAATTTTCATCCTCCACAATTTGCTGAGTGCATTTAAGTAGGTTTGGATAAACATTTGTAATCCATTATTAATTGGCTTTACTGCACAAAACAAGAGTTTGGACTTTTATCTAAATGGCTCCCTCTTGCCTTATGTATCTATGAAAACAGCTTCCTACTCTGTCTTTTCTATGAACAATTATTTAATCAAGTACTCAATAAGTAATACAATTTAGGTAATGTAGATTAAAGCTCTGCGGTACTTTGGGTTTCAAGGTACAAATATAGTACAGGACTGCACTTTTTAAAACACTGTCTTTTCCTGGGACTGAATAGCTGCCTTATACAACTGAGCATCATCCTTTAAAAAGGTTTTTAGTAGCGCTATCTGTACATTGGCACTCTCCAAAAAATGTTCAATCTTTGAATGTATATAAATCTGAAGCCCTGCACAGACAGGTGTATATGGTACTTTAAAGACTTTTCTCCATTTGTTTATATAAATCAAGACAAGCAACAATTTATCACACTGCAGCCTTGTTTTGGATTCTAGGTATATTGATATTATGGATGTAGTATAAATATTTGCACAAGACTGTTGCTTAAGATGTTTGGTTTTGCATCTAACAATCTACCCATTTTACTCAGATCCTTTCCTGTATTTATGTTCAGATATCATTCAACAATTTATCCTGCTTTTAAAAAAATACTATTCAATATTTTAATTCTTCTCAAACTTTGTTTTATTTATCCATTTTATTTGCTGTAATTTCTATTACTTTAGAATAAAAGCTAGTGTCATTCAATAATCATTTAAACCCACATAGTTTTTAGAAACAAAACCAAACAAGCTGTATTATCAAGCCAGTGGCCCTTTATTATAATGAACAGGTACAACAGGTTTAAGAGTGATGATGATCCACAGGAAACAAGGAATATATTCCTACATTGTACACACACAAAAATTTTCCATCTTCCTATCTGGGAAGACGTATGTGCTCCCTGATGAAACAAGAAATAAAAAATATTCTGTTTTGTGAACTCAGTTCACAAAAGAAATTGGAATCTTCTTGTATCTTCTATTGAATCCAACTTTTAATTAAACCCAAAACTGATGTAGGTGTCATAAGTATTCCTCTCAGATTGCTATCTTTACTGTTTAAAAAATTGTCTTTTCCATTCTTTGGCATTGCTATGGAAAAACCAGCTGGATCTCCTTAAATATAAACTGCACTTTCCTTCAATTGTGTGGCTCCATGACAGCCCAGAATATGCAGCTTCTTTAAGGAGACTCTCACCAGAATGGCATGTATTACTATGCTTGATAAAAACCATCCTTTTGATTCTGGATAAAAACACTGCATTGATTTAGAAGATAATAAATAAAAACATACAGAAACAAAGGATATATAAATAATAAAAGAATAGATATGATTCATGTTGTGACTAAAAGTGAAAATTCCAGTGTTTTTGAACTGAACTAACATTAGATTCAGCCCAGAAAATATGGGAGGCTGGAGCAAGTAAATCAAATCCATATGTGGAAACTCATTGTGGCTTATTTTTCTTAATAACTTTGGCAAAAGTCTACAGGGTTTTTGCTTTTTTAGAAAAATAGGTCCATATGATGATAGTGCTACAAGTACAAGATTAATTTTATTCTAGATGAACAAACAGGGATGGGTAATGAAAACAGACGACCTTTCACATTAATTTAATCTTAAAAACAACACACCAGGTACACCTGTTAAACATCTTTGCTCACATATGTAGTTCCATAGCTTGGCTCAGCACAGGAAAAATTAAGGAAGCTTCAAACAAAATTTGAAACATTAAAGAAAAAAAGTATTAAGAGCTTACAAGCACCTGAAAAGGTCAATAATGGATGAATACTAATTTTGCAATTAAAATGCAAATAATGAGATCATAGTGGTACTAATCATACTATACTGACCCTCTGAAATATTTTGAATAATTAAAGCATTCAGATGCAAGCCTTAAGTTAATTTTTCAATGTATTAAAAATTAGTTTATATACCTACCTGTAACGAACATGAAATGAATTATCTTCACACATGTTTAACAAAACATCTTCTTCTATCAATTCACATTCTGAGTGAATTTGTTATCAACTAGGCAGCATGTAGGAAAATCACCAGGGAATGAAAAATATTCCCATAACAATGTCCCAATACGTTATCAAGACTTGGAGTTAATAAAATTCAAATTCTTGTTGCAGTATTCTTTCTTGATTAGAAAAGGAAATTCTTATCAGATATCACTTCAGAAGTCATATTACAACTTGCTTCTGTCGCTCAGTTGTATTTCTGCAAAGAGAGTAGAAAATGCTGTTTCCAATTTCATTTGTATAATGAGTGTTAAATTATTTTTTTAAAATGAGATGGCAATGCTTAGTGAAGATACAACAAACAAAATTCTTGTATAAATAAAGCTTACAAAGCAAACCACTTATATAAGCAATTTTAATACATACATGCCAAACACTATTTTATGGATTAGTTATAAAATAATAATTTAAAGAGACTGGTCACAGAACTAGGTTCTCTTTTGTTCTAACTGTGTTAAAAACTATATTTGGAAAAATTGTAGCAAAATGTTTTTTTTTATTTTTACATATTTTAAATTTTATTTTGATAAACTGCTGCAAGGAAACTATAATAGAAAAATATTAGAATGAGGATTCAAGACTCTTTCACATATTTCCACTAGAATTGTACACAAAATGGAAAATACGCTTTGTTTCAACCCAGAAACAAATACTATGATTTCTGGAAATTCCACTCAACTTTGGCAAAAACAAAACCTAGAATGCTTTTGTTTTTCTGTCTTTTGGGCAAAGCAAAACCTACAGGGTATTATTTCACTGATCAAGGCTAGTACAAATCAAATTTCATCTGCCATTGCCTTTTGCAAAGGGGTCTGTTCATTTGTTACTAAGTAGAAAAAGAAGTCCCAGTAGAATATTTCTTTCTAGCCAGCCTGCCAATCAATTTTGCTTTCCTCCCCACCTACCCTCAGCTGCTATAGATGTCCAAATAGCAAAAGAAGGGAGGAATACAGGCTGTGGGGCCCACGCAGGACACAGCAGCTCTCCAACATCCCAATAATACAAGAGGCTACATTACTTCTGCTATGATTACTAGAAACATAGTCCAAACACAATCCGTTGGTTCTTTACCACTTCTGTTTGGAAGTATGTTTTCATCCATCTCTGGAATAAACAATAAAACAACTTTGTTTTATTCTATATCCAAAAGTAACAGAAATGTTTTGGTTCTGGCATAAACTACAAGAAAGCACTTGTTCTGTACAGGATAGTCTATGTAAACCAATATTTCATAGAAAAAAAATGAAATATTGGCAATGTGACTAATAAACACTACTACTTCCTCAACTGAAATTCCATCCAAACTATCCTGAATACCAAACCCTCAAACTATTATTAATCATGCTACTGTCTAAACCAGAACATATTTAGTATCTACACTGAACAAAGTTAGACAATAAAACACAGTATCATTACTGTTCCACCCAAAATACGACCTGTCCGGAACGTAAGTCCTAACTTGATTTTTACATGTCTGTCCAATATAAGTCCTACCCTCCCCCACCAAATAAGCTCTAATTAAGATCCCAACCACTTGAAAGCACAGGTAAAAATTAAGCTAGGGTGGGGATGGGGGGGCGGAGCTGCCTCACTACTTACCTTCGGACAGTTGTAGCCAGGCCTCATATACCCCAACACCTGCCTTCCCGGCCCATTTCTTCCGCAGCCAGCAAGGCTGGCAAGGCTTTCCTGAAGATCCGGCTCTGTTATCAGCTGCAGAGGCCTTCAGAAAAACCTTGCCTGCCGCAGAAGTAGTTCCTTAAGGCCTCTGACAGCGGAAAGGAGGCTGGGGGTAATGCGTGCAAGTGAGGTTAGTCACTGAATGATATCCCCCGAAAATAAGACCTGGTGCCTTTTTTTGTGGCAAAAAAATATAACACAGGTTCTTAATTTGGGGGGATGTAGACTGACAACACCTCAGAACAGTACCAATATTTTTTATCAAGTCCCAGATTTTCAGTTCCCAGATCCGAATCAGAAGGCATAGCCATATACAGAGGGACACTGTATATCATGACATCATCATGCAAATGATGTGAGTTATGCATTTGTATCAGACACTGTGATGTGAAAACAATTACAATTATTGCTGAGCACACTGAGTTGTATCCCAAAAAATTGTAAGCCGCCCTGAGTCTTTGGAGAAGGGCAGCATATAAATGTAATTTTAAAAAAAATTACGTAAGGATACCATCCTTATTTGACATCACGGTGGTATATAACAGATGTCTATGCCAGAAGAGTATCATAGCCAGTAATATGAAAATTACTGATTACAGGTAGTCCTCGACTTACAACCATTCATTTAGTGACCATTCAAAGTTACAAAGGCATTGAAAAAAATGACTTATGACCGTTTTTCATACTTATAACCATTGCAGCATCCTCATAGACACATGATCAAACTTCAGGTGCTTGGCACCTGATTCATAATTATGATGATTGCCGAGTCCTGGAGTCATTTTGTGACCTTCTAACAAAGTCAGTGGGGAAGCCCAATTCACTTAACAACCATTTTACTAATTTAACAACTGCAGTGGTAAGAAAGGTTGTAAAAATGGGCAAGACCACTTAACAACTGTTCACTTAGCAACATAAATTTTAGGCTCGATTGTGGTTGTAAATCGAGCACTACCAGTGGTCCAGGGAACTAAAAACATCAATTCCTATCCCAGCATATTATTTAAACTGTGCATTCTTCAAAAATGATTCAGAAGTACAAGCCTGAAAAAAATGCAGACCACACACAGCTGCATTCCATGAATTTCATTAATGTAGAATTAAGTAAGTATTCATTTAAAGTTCATTAACAACTTTTAGTATGCCTTTGAAGGATTGCAAGATCAGCAACAAGACAATTCACATGAGAGAAACTGTCAAACAAGCAAAGCACAATTGAGAGAACCAATCAAAACATGCTGTACAACTTAAATACCTGATTCTTAAAAAGATATATTATACTGTGAAACACAAATGTAATTTTGCTGATTTTAATTATACCTCTATCAAATTTATCAATTTTCTATGCATTGTGTGATAATCAATACCTGGAAAATAATATATCGCTGAAACCCTAAAAGTTAATTACTACAGCCACTCTTTGTTTACTGACCTCAGTTACTGACCATTGGCAAATAAGATAGACAAGAATTTGTTCTAGAGACTAATACTATGGAAAGTGTACAAGAGAATTTAATCTGAAAGAGATAGCAATCTTCAGAACAACTCAGTCACGGGTTTGCTAAGCAATCATTTCACTTAATGACAAAGTCACTGAAATGAATTGTGGTCACTAAATGATGAGTGGGTCTAGTAGGAAGCAAGAAATAAGAGATCTAGTTTGATCTAGTGATTAAGGCACCAGGCTGGAAACCAGACTGTGGAGAATGTGAGTTCTAGTCTAGCCTTAGGCATGAAACTGGCTTGCTATCTTTGGGCCAGTCACTTTCTCCCGGCCCAACTCACCTCACAAGGTGGTATTCTCGGGAATATGGGAGAAGAAAGGAATGTCCTTGAGTTATAAAAATAACAAAGGTGGATAAAAAAATTTCAACAGGCAACTCTCTAGAATAGGTATGTAGTGTCTTTGGATCATGGGACTTTCCTCCTCATCCCATCTTCTATACAATAAAAATCGTTATTTTTTAAAAAATTGATTGTTACATACAATAGCATGTCAATCAGGGAAATGAAGGTTATCTTTCCTCTTCTACATGCTACAAACCATTGAAATTCTTTTAAAGCAATTATACATCCACATCAATCTTGGTTAAGTTTCACACAACTGTAGACTTAATTAGGATTAATCCTAACCCTAACCCTACAACCAGCAATCTCTCTTGAATGGACCCAGTTGAGAAAAGCTGGTCTAATCAGAACAAAGGTCATAAAATGGAGCAAAACTCAGCTAATAACTGTCTTACTTGGCAATGAAATTTTTTGCTCAATTACGGTCCTAAATCAAGGACTACCTGTATAGATGGAACAAAGGAAAATATGTGCTTTAAAGGATTGCAATTTATACTATGCCACAATCTTAATTTTTTAATACAATGTATATTGGTATATGTCACCAGATAAATGTTCTAGAATATATAAAGGCACTTCATATTTATGTTAGAAATGTAAAAAACAAAGGGGCTTTTTATCAACTTTGGTGGTGATGTAAAAAAGTTAGAATTTTTTTGAATTCTGATACATACATTGAATTAGAGGATTTTAAAGACTTTTAAAGATTAATATACAATCAAGACCATTTTTTTCTTTTGTGATTGGACAAACAGCTGGAAAAAATCAAGGAACTCTGCATAATTGCAGAGACATTATTGTATGCATAGAGATAGCAAGATTCAGCATTGCATACATCAGAGAAAGAGTTGGCAAAGATGATGGAACTTGCTAAGTAGGTTGACTTCTTGGATAAGAAAAACCAGTAAAAATGACAAATTGCTACATTTACTGCTGACTGAAAACCCCTCACAGACCTTTTGCATAAAATAGGAAAAAGCTTACTTTGTTTTGGTTTTTAGGGTTTATGGTTATGATTATTGGACAAGATGGATTATAGAGAGACTTATGTTGTAACCATAAAGTTCAGAGGTAAATTTGTACCTGTACTGATAACTCCTGTAAAGAAAATTGGAAGCTACAGGTAGTCCTTGACTTAAAACAATTGAGACTGAAATCTTAAATTGAGCAAAGCGGTTAGGCAAAACATCATGTGTCTACTTCCTTCAACAACCATAATCCCTGCACTCCAGGGTTAAAATCCTGCCTGCTGGACATTCTGACTCCTATGGGGGGGGATAGGGGCTAAATTCTCTAGCAGGCAACCCTTTCACTGATAAAAATGCTGGCTGGAAAACATCTATCCTGAAATCCAAGCAGGATTTTAGCACATGGGGTGTTTGCAGCCAGGCCCCAGAGATAAGACTACTCCCTCTTGCTTCCCGAGAGGTGACAGCAAAAAGACCCCATATTGCATCCGTCCTAAAATCCAAGCTCACTGCAAATGCACCATGCTGCAAACACTCTAAGCCAAAATTCTGCTTGGACTTTTCAGCAAGCCCCCAGAAATCTGGGGGAGTCCTCTTGGCAGTGCTAGCAACCTTTTCTGCCAGCTTCCCTATTGACTTTCTGGGGAAGCTGGCAGGGAAAATAACAAATGGCGATCATAGTGGTTGGCAACTAGTTGTAAGTGCAAACAGGTTATGAAGCCCCCAGGTCATAATCAATGTAATTATGGCTACAACCACCATAACTTCAAGAGAGTTACTTCTTTGTAATTTTATTTCTTTTGCACTTGTAGCTTTAATTTTTTTTCTTAGTTTATATTATTTTGTATTCGTTTTTTTTTAAAGTAAAAATAAAAATATACATTAAACAATTGCAAGGTAGTCCAGAGCTGTAAGGATTGGCAGCAAGTTTCACTAGGTTTAGATGTAACTTCTGAATAGCAAATGCATAATAGCAAATTAGACTATGTATCATCTGCTGCATTAGTGGTTTCATTTGCTGGCCAAAATGTACAAATCGCTAAAAATTAAGCAAGTGCTAACTATATGGCTTTGGCACAACTCCACCTACACAAACAACTGAACAATGAAAGAAGAATCTAACGCTACACAAGTTTACAACAACAAAAAAATAAGAACTGTACAGTAAGAGAATGCTATTAAGCAATCCGTGCAAGAGGAATGGTAAAAACTTCTATTGGATCCTAAAAACATCCTGCCATAATATCCATTTAAGCCAGGACATCCCAGCCCCCAAATCTGTTTAAATGCTGATGAGGGGGCCGCCAACTTTCAGAAGACAACGTAACTATAAATCATTTCCAGAGCAAAAAAAATCAGACGTGCCAGCATTTATGAGACGGTTTTCTGATGATTTTCACCGAAAACATACGAGCCACATATCCTTCATTTTCTCTTTCCATTTTGGCATTTTTTTTCTCTTACAGAGACAATGCCTATGTCCCTAAATAAAGGTGAACGGTATTCCCCCCGCCCCCGAGGAGCATCTGACTAATCAAAATGCAGCCCATTCCTAACAAAACTCACGCGAATCCATGCCTGCCCCCTCCTCCCGGTGTGATTTTCTTTCAAAATGGCTCCCCTTTTAACTGTGCGGACTCCCAAACATGGGCAGCCCCTCCTCCTCCTGCATCCCACTATCTTCAGGGGGCGGCTTCTGCCTTTTCCCTCATTTTTTTTTCTCCTCCACGTACACAAGCGGGACGCTGACACACTCCCCATTTATACCAGGCTCAGCGGTGCCCACGAAGGGGATTCCTTTTCGCTCACTTTCATTTCAAGCTGCCGCGGATGGCTCTCCCCTTCGGTCTTCGGAGCTCACAACATAGACCCGCCCGAGAACCAGAAAGGGAGGGGCTCCCCACTTTTGCTTTTCACCTGCCCAGTCAAGGGCGCTCCCCCTCCGCCTCCCTGCGTGACGAGAAGGGGGGAGAAAACGGCCATCCGCGCGTTCGCAGCGCGCACGCGCCTCGCAGCCATACCCTTTTCTCTCATTTTAAGGAGCAGTCTTGTCTTTTAATCCGGCGCTTGTTCCGCCCGCCACGCTCCCCTCGGCATCTTTTGCATTGGCCAATCAGAAGAAGAGGGTGAAGTTGATGCGCCCGTCCTCCCCCACCTTTTTTTTTTGAACACCGTAAGGGCTCCGAGTCACGTGGGCTTTCCCTACAGTTTAATTTATATTCCAAGGGGCAGGGGAGGGAGGTAGAGAGATTTAAAGCGACAGCTTCCTTCGCATCGGTTTCGGGCTATGGGAAGGGTCCGCAGCAAGGGAGAGGATGGTTACTTGTATTGACAGGATCATGCAATATAAAAAGAATTGGTGTGAGGACACTCTGTCGCTCCTGCATGGGGAGAGTAGAGTACAGATAGACCTCGAGTTAACCGCAGTTCATTTAGTGACCGTTCAAAGTTATAACTGCACTGAAAAAAGTAAGTTATGAGCTTTTTTTCACACACCTACGACCATTGCAGCATCTCTGCAATGGTCACATGATCAAAATTCAGAGGCTGGCAACTGACATATTTATGATGGTTGCAATGTCTGGTCATTTGATCACTTTTTGCAATCTTCTGACAAGCAAAGTTAATAGGGAAGCCAGATTCACTTAACAACTGTCACTAATCTAACAACTGAAGTGATTCATTTAACAACTGTGGCAAGAAAGGTTATAAAATGGTGCAAAACTCATTTAACAAATGTCTCACTTAGCAACAGACATTTTGGGCTCAGTTATGGTCATAAGTCAAGAACTACCCATATATGAAGAAGTCGTTCTGGGTCATGAGAATGAAACTGTTGACAGCATCTGTGAAAAACAATCATGTTTTAAACTTTATTTCTTCCCATTTCTGAACTAGTTTGAAAAGTGAATATACTTGCAAATGAAGGCGCATATACTTGCCTCGTTCTTTGGGACATGTTTTCAATCACCTATATGAGTTGAGAAATATGCATCCCCCAAACTTATTATAAATTAGCTTTAAGTTTCAGGTGATCGTTACATGGGGTTCTTTTATGCATGCATACTTTTGTTATATCTTTTATCATTATTTCATTATTTATATATCCTTAGGACTTTTTGGTCTGTTGTCACCAGTGGTGGTATTCAGCAGGTTCTGACCAGTTCTGGAGAACCGGTAGCGGAAATTTTGAGTAGTTCAGAAAACTAGCAAATACGACCTCTGACTGGAAATTTTACAGTGTCCTTCCTCTGCCACACCCACCAAGCCATGCCCACAGAACCAGTAGTAAAAAAAATTGAATCCCTCCACTGTTGCTATCCAAAGTTGTAAAATGGGACAGTTTATAAGTGTGCCAAATAAATACAGTACAATACACCTATCAAATCCTTTTTGAGGATTCCTTCTAGAAAGTAGATAACCACTTTTCAAGAATTATATTACAGTCATGCCTTTCCTTGTTCATTCACTAGATACTATCCTGCCTTTTCTTGGAACCTGAGGTGATGTTTATTGGACCTGTGCCCTTCCTGGTTGGTTTATGCCTCCAGGGAGGTCACGTGCCGCTGGCTCTGGGCAGTGGTCAACGCTTCATTGAGGGAGGGGCTGTTCCCTGCCGCCTTGAAAGAGGCGGTGGTGAGGCCCCTTCTGAAGAAGCCTGCCCTGGACCCAGCCATGTTGAACAACTTTTGTCCGGTCTCCAACCTTCGCTTTCTAGCGTAGGTTGTTGAGAGTGTGGTGGCGCAGCAATTGCCACTTTTCCTGGAGGAAGCGGACTACCTGGATCCGTACCAATCGGGCTTCCGACCCGGGTACAGCACGGAGACAGCATTGGTCGCGCTGATTGATGATCTCTCTAGGGCTCAGGACAGGGGTTTTTTCTCTATCCTGGTCCTGTTAGATCTCTCAGCGGCTTTTGATACCATCGACCATGGTATCCTGTTGCGGCATCTCGGGAGGCTGGGAGTGGGAGGCACTGTTTTACAGTGGTTCTGCTCCTACCTCTCGGGACGTTCACAAACAGTGTTGGCAGGGGGGCAGAGGTCGACTCCGAGGTCTCTCACTTGTAGGGTACCCCAGGGGTCGGTCCTCTTGCCTCTCTTGTTCAACATTTATATGAAGCCGCTGGGTGAGATCATCCGTAGTTTCGGGGTGAGCTATCATCAGTATGCTGATGATACGCAGTTATACATCTCCACCCCGGACCACATCAGTGATGCTCTCTCCGTGATGTCCCGTTGTTTAGAAGCGGTGCGGATCTGGATGGACAGGAACATGCTTCGACTCAACCGAGCCAAGACAGAGTGGTTGTGCATACTGACATCTCGGTCCAGTTCGGAGGTTCCATCTTTGGTCATGGGAGAGGAGGTGTTACCCCCCGTGGACAGGGCACGGAATCTGGGGGTCCTCCTGGACTCACAGCTCAAGTTGGAGGAGCAGGTGGGAGCTGTGGCCAGGGGGGCCTTTGCCCAGGTCCAGCTGGTTCGCCAGTTGCGCCCATATCTGGACCTGCGCATGATCACTCAGGCGCTCATTGTCTCCCGACTCAACTACTGTAACGCTCTCTATTTAGGACTGCCCTTGCATACCACTCGGAGGCTTCAGCTGGTGCAGAATGCAGCTGCGCGGGTAGTGATGGGAGCTTCCCGATATTCCCATATTACACCCCTCCTCCGGCCTGCATTGGCTTCCGGTTGCCCTCCAGGTGAGATTCAAGGTTTTGGTGTTAACATTCAAAGTCCTACATGGCATGGGTCCAGGATATCTACAAGAACGACTCCTCCCAGCATCAAATACCAACCGCCCTGTACGGGCTCACAGACGGGGTTTCCTCGGGGTGCCGTCCGCGACTCAATGTTGCCTGGCGGTGACCCGGGGGAGGGCCTACTCTGTGGCGGCCCCCCACTTTATGGAATCTTCTTCCGCCGGAGCTCCGGCTGGCTCCCGATCTTCGCACCGTCCGCCACGAGTTAAAAACCTGGCTGTTTTTACAATCTGGGCTGTGCTAACTCTTTGGGGTTTGTTCATTTTAATTTGGGGGTTTTAATTCTAATTCGGCTTATAATTGTTTCATATGTTTTTAGGTAATTTATTGTTATTGTTGTATTTTAGCTGTGAGCCGCCCCAAGTCCTTTCGGAGAGGGGGCGGCATATAAGTCGAATTAATAAATAAAATAAATAAATGTGCATAGTATTGTCCAATTTTTTTCTCCTCAACAGTAACTTTGTGAGGTAGTTTCAGACAATATAGTGTTTGCATAACACTGATTCACCAAACCACTTGCATTTTGGCCTACTAATGGGTAACATGGATTCAGTGAGTTGGGTTAATTTTTAAGTGCTAGTATGAGCTCAGCAAGCCTAGCAGTAATGCTTAAGAATGGGTTCACTGAAGCCATATAGCTGAGAATGCAGTTGGACTTTGGCTCTTTTTTCTTTTAAATTACAGAAGGTGTGTTAATTAAATTGGTATGGCTAGAGAAAGGGTGGGGCAATAAAAATAATCACAGTTATTCACCAACAGTTCTTGGCACTATTTCAGAATAAATGTATTCACCCAGGAAATGGTGGGGCAGAAAATCATATTTAATACTTGCTTGACAGCCAGAACATGTTCATCCAAAAAACTTGCTGTAATCCTGCAACGTATCTCTAGCATGGGTGTGGTTAACATAAGAGAACCATAAATGCTTAACAGGCCATACATTTTAAATAATTTGTTATCCCCTTCAGCCATGCAATATATTCTTCCTATGATACAAGTACCAGAGATTCATAATCCTTTCTTACAATGAGTACTGTATTCATTCAAAAGTTCAGCTGCATTGCTAAAATAGGTTACTAGATACCTTTTTAAGTATTTCACTGGGAATTTAATGTTTCTGAAATTTTCTTTTTATCAGTTTACCTGTGACGCCTAATAAACAAATCCTGATTCAGCATGTTTGAACACTCCCTATATTTCAGGTAGGGATAGATAAAATTTTATGGTCTCTTGCCAAGTCAGTATATTTTTGCCCAACTATATATACATACAAATAGATTTAAATATTAGGGCTCCTTAAAGTGCACAGCCATCAGTTTTTTACTGTGTATATGAGCTTTGTATCTCAAATATTAATGAATTGAAAGGAATTTTAAGTTCTTTCAAATGTAGCTGAGAGAAAAACAACTTCATTTGCTCTTTAATTAGAAAAAACATAACTGTTAAGAAATGCAGCTTTTAATTCCTAAAACATTCCTTCAGATGAAAAGGGCTACCCTATTTGCATGCTATTGATAGAAAAATTGTGTCTATCATGGGGTATGCATTGGATAGTGGCAAACATAATCAGCATATTTTTTCTGCTAAACATTCAAAGGGAGAAAATGTATAGACAGGGATAATCTTTTTTACTTCAGTATTTTTTATGTGACACTGTTTCTATTGTACTTCATGCAAATAACAGTGTATGTGCAAGGCTTATTTCATACTTTATGGTACAGCAAAACTGCTCCATAACAGATGTACATATGCTTGTCACATTGCTACTTTCCACTTTGGGAGTAAATTGTTCTGTACATGGTGTTAAGTATACCACCCAAAAAATGGCCAAAAAATGGTGTGTGTTTGGTACGGTTATATCATTGGAAATTAAATTACTAAAAAAAAGCATCAACAGCATCAATACTCAACAGTGTTTATTATATCAGATGTTTTTACTAGTTCATGATTCGGCCTTTCTGTTGGCTGGCATATTCTTTGGGAAAGGCCATATTCTCTCTGAAAAGGCCATTTCTCAAGCTCATGAACTTGCTGTACTTTTGGTTCAATGCAGTAATAGGGTTCTTTTGTTGAGGTCTAATGGTTTTTAACGCTAGTTGGAATTATGAGCTTATTTTGCAGAAGAGCAAACAACCAGTGATAAATACAGGAAGATATTTTATAGCTATACCTAAAATCAGAAAGGACCTGGTAACACCTCTTCAGAATAGCACATTTTAGTGTAAGACAAGTTTTTGTCAGCTGCAGCTCATTACATCAAATGCATGAAATGTCTTGACTGAGGTAATATTATTAAATACATTGGGATGAATAGAGGGAAGGATGGGAAGACAGGGTACTTCTGCAGAGGAAAATTTTATGGGAGACAGATTATAGTGGGAACAGGTATACTACTTCCTTATCCATTCTCAGATTACATGTTCTAGCACATCTGTTGATAATAAGTGCTTTTTAGTGTGCAAATGGTTATTTTATGAGATTATATTTCACTAAAACAGGCAGTAAAATAATTAAGAAAACTATCTTTTAAAAGGATTTTCAAATTCTGACAGGAGTGCCTATTGATGTCATCCCTTTACAACTTCTAAATTTACATTCCTAGAAATTACCTATCTAGAGATAATTCATGAAGGCTTTATGGTGCAGAGGTCTGCTCATGATCTTAGGAAGCAATCCCAGATGGTGTCTGGAGTAGTAGTAAATAATTAATTTCCACAACTAAATTATTTAAAGTCCTTATAGTGAAGATAGACATGTTTATGAGAGCCTCAAATGTTATATTTCACTTCTAAACACATAGAATTAGTGCCAGTGAAAATAAACATTAGTTGATAAATAGATTAAGCTGAATTTGATTTCAGGCTTTCAAAATGTTGGCTGTTACTCTTTATTCCCCTTATGCTATCACTGAATAATGGCAGGATCAAAGAAGCAAGTAACAAGGTGAATGGTTGCATTATTAAAGATATTGTACTTCTCCAGGTCAGCTGTGTTTAGTATAGAGTTACAACTGACGAAATAAAATACATCTAATAAAGAAGAGCCTTATATTTTGGTTACAACTAAACTAGATAACAGACTTTTATGTGACTTTTTTTTATTTTGCCTGCTATAACTATCTTATCTTGAAAATTAAAGAAATTTTTTCCTATAGTATGTGAGTATAAAAATTAATTATTGATTTACCATTATGTGATATATATGGCATATGTAATTTCTATTTTTATTATCTAATGAAATTTCTTATTTTCTGTATATATTGAAGTCATTAGCACAATACACATATATGTACAGAATGACCTATTTGTGTATTGAAAGAAAGATTAAAGTGTCTTTAAAAAAGCATGTAGATGTTAATATTAAATTTGTTTGCACATTATAATTATGACCTAGATCCAAATTAACATTTGTCATCCTAGTGTGTTTCAAAATTGATACATTAATGAGTTGATTTATATATAAAGTAGGAATGTTGGAGGATATTTTATATAAAATAATTATTTTGTGTTGCCTAATTTTTAATCACATGTGAAGCTGTAATTCAGTTGATATAGATGATATAATTGTTCTGATAGGCATAATTTTCAATAGATAATATGAATCTTCCAATAGAACTTTGACCATCTAGTTAAACTGTGTAAAGAATTGTAGGTATATTTGTCATTCAACCCAAACTAGATCCTTGGGTTATGACATAGACTTTTTTGGAACAAATGCAAATGTCAAATGATGAGTCTATGAACATTTACAGAAAGGAAATGGGAGATTTACAAAATTTAATTCTCTTCTTATAGATGACTCCGATTATTAAATTTGTTCTCTCAAATCTTACAGAACTTGAAATCATGCAGAATATGATCAAAATATAAGTAATTTCAATATAACAACATTCACTACATGAAAAGTAATATTATTTGATATGCTTTACTCCGAAGAGAATACTGACAATGAACAAGAAGATTTGCCTTATGATGGAGATCTACAACATAGAGGTCAATATAGTTATGATTCACAGAATTTGGAAGAATTTATTTCTGTAGAATGTGTCTCCCCAACTGTTTCCACATTGACATCTTCTATCAGCAGTCTGACAAAAGGAAATTCAGACTGTAAAAAGCAATTGTCTCAAAGGAAAATAAATACGGCACTATTGACCCAAAAAAATGACATAGAATTTACCATGACAACAGGAAAGGAAGTACAAGTTGGCAGTTTTACCAATTCAGGAAGAAATGAAGAGTTTTCCAACTCAAAAATGTCAGATGTCCTTTTACGTCATTTTCCAACAGAAGACTTAACATACCAATTAATTGATTCTGAGACTATCCCAGAGATATCATTTACTGACAGTTTTGATGAAACAGTGCTAATAAAAAATAAAATTTCAGAAAATACAGGGATGTTTTCCTCAGAAGAAGAAATAAAGAATAGTGAAAGGAAAGTAAGTTGTAACTCAGTTTTAAAAAATTGGAATTTGACTCAAGATAAGCTATCTTTAACAGACAATGGTGATCTTGTTTGTAATAGCAAATACTACAACATGGATGACTCACAATTTCTAATTCAGAAGGAACCTGGAATTAATGAAGACTTAAATTATACCTCTACCCGCAAAGAGTATCAAAATCAACAATATTTTCTGGATAACACTGAAAATTTTCATAATCCCCAATGCAATGAATACCAGGTTTATTATAGACTTCATGATTCCTCTGAGATTTCTCCAAAAGTTAAAGAATTAAAAGGAAATAATGAAAGCTTTGTGTTTAAAAGAACTAAATCTTCCACAAATTTGCTTGGTAAAGATGTTCTCCAAGCAATTACATTTTTGGAATCTGATACAATCAGAAATCAAGAAGAGGAAAATGGACCTTTTGAACTTGATCAACAGCTAGAGGTAGATTAAAAAGTGATTTGTCTGCATATAAACTAGGTCTCCTATATGGATAAATTCAATCAGTGATTTTTCAGTTGGATCTCCAAATCAATGCTGAAAAACTACTTTAAACATTTGTTAATTTAAATTAAATGCCAGGGAGATTTTCCTGGATTCTTGATTGGGGGGGAGGGATGCAATCTTAAACCACTTTTGTAGCCCTATTAATAGAATGTTTCGTAATAAATATACATACAATTATACTGCGATAAATGCAGTGTGAAATACATGTGCTAAAGAATATTGAAATAAACTGAAATTTAATGGAACTTTAACAAATAAAAATTATGTATTAAGAATAGTTTCTGATTTTCTGCCAATTCCCCTTATTTTTTTTAGAGTCCATTGCTATCCTGGAATCAATCTTGGAAATTACATGACTGTGGAAATACTTTTAATTGTTCTTTATCATAATAACATAAATTATCTTTATTTATGCTAACAATTCCTAGTTTCCAAATGATTAATCAATTATCTCCAGTATAAAACTCTAGCAATATTACAATAGTAGCTAATTTATGACAATATACTAGCTTAGGACTCTCCTTGAATGTGGCATTTTCTTCAAATTAGCCTGCTAGTTTTTTAGCCATGTTACATATTAGGGTGCATTTTCCAATCTTCCTTTCTAATTCTACATTTTTAATGTACTTTCCCATTACATCATTTCATTTGTATATTTTCTGTATTCTGATATTTTTTTTAGGTTTTAATGTATGCTGCCTTGAATCTGTCCAGTTTGATGGCCATATACATTTAATAAATAATAAATAAAACTACAGTAGTTGATATATGTTGTTCTCCTGTCTAACGGCATGTGTTTTACTCTCTGATTTTTTTCTAAACCAAATTCTTTTTTTTCTTTACAGTTCTTGCAGTACTTGTTAGCAGCTTACTGAATATATGTCTCCTAGAAGTTAGAATGCTTTTGAGTATTCTATGACATGGATCAGCAAATCTGCACCTATGGATGCTCAAGTATCCATCAGTCTCCAAAATGATACCTGCAACCAATCAAAATTAATTAAACTATGTTTTAATTCTACACTTCTTCAAATGTATGAAATCTTTAGACATTGTTTAGGCATTGTTATGCAAGATCCCACAAGATCTAAGGGTAAAATTGCTAAACCCTCATAAGATTTAAGTGATTTGGGGAACCTGGAATGATTCTGACTACTGTCTTACATTATTGTAACAGTGCAACTAATGTTATGCTGAAAATATTAACCACATTCAAAAATGTTTTCCTACATCTTTTCAAACTACAGGTGCTGACAAGACAAGCTGAGGTTCAAAATCATATCGATCATCTAAGATTTAGTCCTAAGGTAAATCTCAGAATAAGAAATCAATTTCATTATTGAGGATAATTTCTTAATAAAAAATATTGTATTTTCTTTTTCTAAAGCCCTATCAAATTATATAAGGTACATAGTTCACCAATAATTCTATTATTGCAGGGTACAGTAGAGAATTAAATTGAATACAAAAATATTACAATCTTGTTCAGAAATAATGTTTTTGACTGGCAATGAAAATATATTGACATAGATGAAAGTATGTTTTCCTGAGGAAGAGTTTTCCATAAATAAGGCACCTCAGTGAAGAAACTTTTGTATATTTGATAACCTCACACTTCTGTTTTGGGAGAGGGCTTCTGAAGGTGAGTAAAGAGTCCACATCATGTACTTAAGGAAAGAAATTCCTTGAAATATTCATGGCCCATGTTGTGAGAACCTCACTATCACTGTTGCAAATCTCAGTCCCCATTGCCAAATTATGTTTTGTGGAGCAAGTCAGCACTTCTTGATTTCTGTAACTAGGATTGCTGTAATTTATGATTAATATATTTATAATTTTAATATTTCAAAAGTTGGGTAGAAAAATAAGGAACCAATTAGCTGTTATCCTCCATTCCTGTTTTATTACAACACTGATGTCTTAAATAATGCCTTAATTTGTTCCCAACAGTCTACTTTACCTTATTCCCTTAATTCCTCTCCTGCCTCCAATTGTGAAAATCAGCCCATTTTTTTCTCCTGTTTCAAATAAAAACATGTTTGTTTGCTTTACTTTCACTATTCAACATCTTTCAGTAATAAAATTTATTTCTCTTTCAAAGCATCCTATGATCAAAATTATTCACTGTGAAATCAGGGATAATAGAATTAATTCCCTAATGTATTTTTCCCTCAGACTTATTTTATATTGTTTTTAGAAATATCTATGCTTGCCTTGTTTTTTTAACATTACAGGTTAAAGTATGCACATAATTTTTAGAGTTGACAAAGTGTAGTAATGTTTAGAAGCTTTTAACATGACATTATTTTATCTCCTGATTTAGTAAAAATTTCACTAAAAGTTGTTTTTTTATGTGCGTACTTTGTAAAAGCCACACAGAAGATTTTACTGCAGGATGTATATATATAAATACTTAGAGTAATGGAAATATGGTAATGTTTAGAAATCGTTTTTTTTTAATTACAAAATTGTTTTGATGCTGCTAAAAGGATGGGATAACTGAGAGAGGCAAGTGAATTATTTCTATTGTTAATGCTGATTTTGTACTTTTCAATGAATGTGTATATTTTCACAGATACCTCCTTGTTCAAATTCACATATGGCAGAACTTAGTATTGAAGCACAAAGTACTGGAATAGCTTCCAAAATGTCTGCCTTTTCTCCTGCAACCATTCCTATGGAGCACATGCTTGATTTTTCCCAACCCCCTCATCCAGGTACTTTAAATAGGCTTTACAAAAAAGCAGGTTGTTGTCTTGAGAAAATTGTCCATAGTTGTTATTTAATCTTTTTTTTATTTTGTTTTGTAGAATCACAGTCTAAAAATATAACTTCTTCATTGCCATTAGTTGATGCACTAAGACAACCATCTGTGAACACTCCTTTTCTGCAAAATATAACAGATGACACAGAACAGATATTAAAGAAACAAACTGAAGAGCTGAAAGCAAACGTAATGCCATAAGTTAGTTTGGAACATGACCTATTTTATTAACGTCTCATCTGCAAGTTCAAATGCAATGTATTTCTTTCCTTTTTTAAAGGTTGAAATATTTTCTGAGTGTATTAAACAGAAGGTATTTTCAGTCCAAGAACATCTTCAGGTAAATTCAACTTTATATATACATTTAAAAAGACAGGAGCTCCATTTGAAGATTATCCCGTTCCATGATGTAGAATGTAGTTCAAGAGGGGAGTCAACCAAATCTCCAAAGCACCTGAAGGCAGGACAAGAAGCAAGGGATGGAAATTAATAAAGGAGAAAACAACCTAGAACTAAGGAGAAATTTCCTGACAGAACAATTAATCAGTGGAACGACTTGCCTCCAGAAGTTGTGAATGCTCCAACACTGGAAGTTTTTAAAAAGATGTTGGATAACCATTTGTCTGAAGTGGTGTAGGGTTTTCTGCCTAGGCAAGGGGTTGGACTAGAAGACCTCCAAGGTCCCTTCCAACTCTGTTATTCTGTTATCTGATTGTTTTTAATAAGAACTAGGTTTAATTAATTAAGCAAACCTAGACTGAAGGGAAAATTACATGGCAGAGACCCATCATTCACATATCCACGATTTATTCTGCTTTGACATATAGCATTTCCTCCCTACTTAAACTGATGTGTTTTGAATTTATTTTCTCATTGAAACAAACAAGCATGAAAAGGGCATGCAGAATTCTGCATAATGTACCATTTATATATATTTTAACAAATGCTTATTTTCATAGAAGAGGTACTTAAGTACTGAAGCAGAAAAATTATAAGATGCTCAAGGAATGAGTTTGATGAGTCATGTTTGACAACATTTAAAAACTGGAGATCAGTTTAGAATGTTTAATGTCGTTCAGATTTAGTAATTTTGTTTATATTGTTTCTTCCAAAATTATTGGTATTATATATCTCAGGAGAATTTGACATTTCAATGTCTATTAATGGAATAGATTACTTGAATAGATTTATAGTAAAATTAATACTGAATTAAATGATTTTATTATTTTTTGAACTAAGTTTTTACAACTTTTAAAAGAACAACTGGAGCAACTGGAACATAATTATGTAGCCACCAAGGAAAAACATTATGCTTTGCAACTTCAGAATCATAAGCGTTCATCAAGAACTATTGGAAAATTTGATCCTAACAGGTCCAGTATTAATGTTTTAAGATAACATAGCTATTAATTTTTTTACTGTACTTCTTTGTTAATATTGCAATCTGATCCTCTGTACCTAGAAACAAAACCTATTAATGCTTGATTTCAGTTAAAATAGTATTTGAAGCCTTTCCAAATCCAGTATTTACTGTTATGATCTTTTTTGTTGGGTCAATACTTAATACTTTATAATTATAAAATAATTCTAAGTAAGTATGAACAGCTCAAAAACAAAATGTAAAATAACTGAATAGATAGCAACCAACTCACTCCCCATTGTCACAGATAAAAGTAAGGAGTAAGAGCAGGTAAATTTTCTCTACAGGTAGCTTTATTGCTATTGAAAGATGTAGGCAACATAGAAAAATATAGCTAGATCAAAACTCCACCATTACTATTTCATAGTATAGGACCCATTTTTCTTCTTCTCTATAGAACTGTCTATCAATTTTCTCCTCCAAAGCTAAACTTGCTAATCAAACTAGTATTTTCATCACTGCAGACATTTTTACCATTCAACTTCACTGTTTTCAACCAATATTAAATGTTATCTCTCATAAATGTATTTCAATTTCCAATTTCTCATTAATTTTTCTATTGTTTCATATCTTACATCTGATAACATCTGATAATGAGAGAACAGAGCAAAATTAATGATATATATATATATATGTATTTAGAAAAGTAGAAGGGGAAATATTTAAACTTGGGATGTTTCTTGAAGATATCAAAGAGAAAATTGAGAAGACATTCACTTCGTATTCCTCAACATATATAACATCACCGTCAATCAGATCCCACCCATCTCCTGTTTGTTCAAGCTATTCTGCGGTAAGCCGTCCCATATTTTGTAAGTCTTAAAGACTGATTAGTGAATAAAGAAAATAATGTACTCTTCAAAGAAATTTTAAAAAATCATTTTCTGACATTTAGTAGACACTGATCCTTATAAGTATTTTGTTTTGGTTAATTTCATCGGGAAAATTCTTTTCAAAATTATAGCCTTTTCGTCAACAAAAGCATTTTCTTAATTATCCAGGTCTTATGGCAAGCCAGGTTAGATATCTATAATCTTAATCAGCATTCTGTAAGCAAAAACAGAGCACTTTCAATACATTTATTTTTGCATGTTTTAAGTAGATGTGCTTCCTATATTTCTCTTATGCTTCTTTTAGAGTCCTTTGAATACAAATACCAATGAATCTCCAAAAAGAAATGTTTCAGGACTAAATATTCCCCAAAATGAGAACTATTGGAAGAATAAAAATCACCCTATAGAAGTAACTCCACAAAAGGCATATAAAAAAGCTATACAAGGTCACAGCAACCATCCATTGCAGCAAATGTAAGGTTGAGCTTTTACGATAATCACTGAAAATGATCATTAAATTTAGTAGGGATGTCCCTCTGGCTTAGTTGAGATAATATTCCAAGTAAAATTATAATAGGTGATTGCTTACTCTCCAAAGATAAATGGAAAAGCAGACTATGTTATGTTTTAAAAAATAAACACTAACAATGGCTTACCAATTGAAGTATCTCAAATATCAGCTAAAATTTAGACTTGCATGAAAAGACTTGTGTGAAATTTAGACTTGCATTAAAATTGAAATTATATAAATATATTACCGTAATTAAGATTCAGAGTGGTTTTATATGTCTAACCCACAACCCAGTATAAATTAAGAATGTTGGCTTTTATTTTCAAACACCAATGGGCATAACATCAGTTTGAGGAAATTTAACTATTTTCCAAGGTGGTTTATTTGTATCAGCTTTTCTGGGACTCATATGACTTGTTATACTGTTTTATTTTTCCTAAATGTATGCCTGTTACATAAGTTAAGTGATTGCTGCTGAAGATTTTAATCTATTTTTTTAGATTAAAAGTTTGTTATAAAATGGCATCTACTGCAACTTCCTTTAAATCTGTTTCTAGGATTGGGACAAGTATAATAATACTCTTCAAAATTGAAGAAACTTGCTATCAGGGCTGAAATTAAACAGCACTTAGTTAGAAAAAAGTATACTAAGGAAGAAATTTTTAAAGATTCATATTTTGCTTTTTCCATAGTCATCTAGAACTGCAGAAGAAAAATATCCATTTAAAAACAATGGCATCTGTGGACAAAGCAAGACAGAAAACAAATAAGCATATTCTTGTAAGTCAAGTTCATATTTAATCTGCTTAATGGTTCAATAAATTATAGTTTAATTATGTAATTACATACATTGGTATATTGCTATAAATTAAATGAATGTGCTAAGTTGTCTGGCATTCTTATTGTTTAATTTATTAGCCACT
The DNA here is from genome assembly GCA_009733165.1 of Naja naja. Lineage (NCBI taxonomy): Eukaryota > Metazoa > Chordata > Lepidosauria > Squamata > Elapidae > Naja > Naja naja. Next base: position 99,279,656 of record CM019150.1, on the reverse strand, counting down.
CTATATTTTATTTTACTTCTATATTTAAGATTGAAGAATTTGACCAATACCACAGATCCCATAAAACAAAACAGAATTACAACAATGAACAAGAAAATACAGATAGGTAACTTCCCAAATATATTAAATTTGCTATTTTTTCCTTTCTCATATTTTTTTCATTTTTAGGCATTTTTCTTTGAACCAAATATTGTCCAATATGACAATTTCACTATATAAAGTTCAGAGCTTTTTATAAATATATCTACTGGTGGTAAATGCATTTATTCATTCACTTATTGGTCAAGTATCAGAATATCGATCCAATTAAGTTCTGATCACCTCGGATAGTAATCTGATACTACACAATGCTAATCTTCTTTTCATTTCCATCAGGAATTTAAATGATCTTCAAATAAGATCTTCAGCTCTAGCAAATTTAATCAGCAAAGAATCTAATGAGGCTGATTTAACTTTGCTGAATGAACAAGGTAGAACAAGATAAAAATAAACATTTGTGTTTTAATAAATAATTAAATCATTCGAATAAGAAGCATCCATTAATCAGTTTTTTAATCTGTAATATTTTCCATAGGAAGGTCAGTTTCAGATACCTTTCTTGAGAAAGTGAGACATTCTACCGATAAGCCTAAAATTATTATGCATCCTCCATTGAAAATGCAGTTATCAAGAAATAAAATATGCTCCTGTTATTCTAATAGGTTAGTATGTATATTGCTATACATAAAATGAATCAACTCAGCATACTTATCAATATAAAATGCAAAAAAACACCCCGTTAGTTTACCTTACAGATTTACATTGCAAGCCTACACATTTACTTAGAAATTAAGTCAACGGAATCATATATACTCTATACTCCCAGATTATTAGGTTTCAAGAAAAACTTTTCTAGGGAGAAGATAATTAAGATTAGCAAGATTTATTTCTGTACAAACTTGCATGGGATTGCATCATTACCTGCATGTTTGCTATTAAATTTCAGTTAAGTCAGTGTTATATTTTCTTTTTAATCTAGAAATAAAACAACAGAATATAGAAAAGCAACTAGCGGACATTCTGATTGTGAAAGATTTCCAATCTTCTTTGAAGGAAAACCAGTGGATTTAGATGTGACAGGTATATAAAGAATTATTTATTTAAATTCAGTTAAAGTAAGATTGAAGTTTCTTTAGCCTCTCAAAAAGTTGCTCTCCATCAGAAATAGAAGAAAGGGTTAGGATTTTCAGATGGCCTTGAATCTAGTGTATATTAAACAAACCTTGTGGCAATTTCTTCGATCTTCAGGTCAGAACAAATTTCTTGTATCAGAACTGTGTGGTAGCCACTGAGTTTCCCTGGATAACACTAGAAGCTGGCAGCACACTGCAGCCTGGTGGAGGGGGCCTCTTTTGCTACCCCATGATCTCATCCTCTATCCATCCTCCTATCTGTTGGGATGGAAGGTCCCTGATTTTCCAGGTATACAGGTGATCTCATTTACTAACATCACCACTAACCTTAAGGATTGGTTGAGGGGTTATGCCAATGTGATTGAAGGGTTTGACCCATGTGGATCTATTCTCCAATCCCAATGCTGTATCTATGCTGCTCTTTTCTGCTTGTAAAAATGGTATAAAAAGAATAAACACTGCCCAGGCAGTCAGACATCTTTGGACACTGAAATGACTGGTTATTGAATCCCTACAGAACTGCATTTAGGAAATTGTGATACTCACATCTCTCTTATAAAAACGCCAAGCATTTAGGCAAAGTATATCCCTTGATTTATCCACAATCTCTTAATGAATTAGGGCCTGCTTCTACAGACATATAAAACATGCCACTTAAGATACCAATTGAAATTAAATCATGGAAATAATTCATTGGGTCAGCTAGTTCTTAATGACAAATTTAATTCCACATAAACATAGATTTTTCCTTCTGTGGCCTTTCAATAAATGCACTAACAAAAATGGGTCTAAAGAAAGCTATTTGGGAAGCCAAATAATGACTTGTCCTGAGTTTGTAAGGTGACAGATCTGAAGTTCCAAAAGACAACTTTTATCACATCCCCTTCATTATTCCAAACTACTTTTTAATATTTTTCCCTTTAACAGAAAGGCATTTACATTGGTAAATCTAGCCATCCTACCTTTGAAACTGATAGAAGGGCAGCTCAATAATATTCCTTACATTATCTACAGTAGATTGCCTCTGCAAAAGCTTATTGGCAGCTGCAATCCTGTTGAACTTTTTGCTATAGCATGAATAATGCTCTATATTACTGCACCCACAACCTGCTAGGTGTAGGACTTGTACCAAATTCAATGCTGTTATTTCTTATTAAATAATAATTCCACAAAAACATTAAATAATATTCACAGAAATATTATTTTACAGAAATTGCTTTAGTGCATTTGCAAGAAAAAACCAGTGAGTTTAAACTTTCAAGCTTGAAACAACTGACAGGCATTTAGGCTATTAAAATTATAGTTTTCTAAAGTGAGTTATTGACATTGTTCATCATATGTAACTATTTGGATCTATGCATATGACTATTCATATCAACATTTTAGAAATAAGCCTAAATAAACCTATTTGATTTGTACACATAGCTTAAAAATAGCTTTATGACTACAAACAAAAAACTGAAAGACACTATAGTGTTAATTAAAATAATAAAGCAGAAGTTGAAGTGATATCTTTTAGCTAGGGAAAGGCCTAAATTGTTCAGTTCAGTTCATGCAGCAACCAATTTTTGCCATATTAATTAATTACTATGGTTAATATTGGGGCTATCTTGCAATGTATTATGTAATTCAAGAGTAATATTAGGTATCTATAACTAAATTATACCTAAAATGTTAACAATGCTGGTGAAAAATTCTGGGTTTAGGAATATGGCAACTTGCCTGTTCTGGATGAGACTGCCCTCCCTGTGATGGAGCAGACCAATGTGTGAGGGTGCTGGTCATTAACTGAATCTGCAGTCTTTAAGCAAATCTATTGTTCACTATGGGGCATTTTTGCAGAAAATCATAGTTTTCAGCAAAACATAAAAAAATCTGTCACTTGAATCCAGGATGCTATAAACCGCTGTAAATGCGGTCACATGACGGGGGGAACTGTCCATCAAAGCTTCAGAGCTAGCTTCAGAGCTAGGTTGTAAGTACCTTTTGGGAGTCCGTTGTAACTTCAAGCAGTTGCTAAAGATCAGTCATAAGAGCTCCATGTGTTGCAACATATTTTGTTTTGCTATAGAAAAAGGTTCATCACAGTAAAGAAGAATTTGGCCCATATTATGTAATATAGGCCTCGACAGTGACATACCTTAATCTTTTCATAGCCGTTATAAGTTGCTATCTCCTAGCAAGATTGTGTTACTATCTTCCAAGCCTCCTTTTCTAATAATTAAAAGGCAGCATTATAATCATTCAAAACATTTTGATATTTAGGGAAGGAACTGCCGGTATGTTTATTTAATGAAATATTGATTTATAATTATTTTCAGATTCTTTGCAAAAGAATAGCATTGCCCATCAAAGGATTTGTAAAGAAGAACAGAGAGAAGATTTTATACACAGATTATGTGACAGGTAAGATCTGTTACAGTTTGAACCAATCAATAGCCAATTGTGCAAACTTGTACTTGGGTGAAATGTTAATTATGCAGATATATTTAACTTAAAAGGGAAAAATTGTAATTGTTGGGTGTCTTTTCAATTGTGCTTAAATGCTTGAAAGCAGCCTGACAAATAGTGCATAATTAACATCTTGATTTAAATTGTTGGATTGCCACGTTTTTACATTTTGCATATTAAACATGGAATGTACTGTATGAACATTTTTTATTTTCTTTTGCTGTTTTTTTAGACAGAATCTATATATTCCCCAAACCCGATATTCAAAGATGCATGATACCATTATCCTTTCACCACAGTACCTCTCTGGTAGTAATATTAATGGAAGGAAGTCAGTCAGTAATAGGAGAAAAAGGCGAACTAAAGACATAAATAGCATGGTAAGCAAGATCATTATTTACAAAATAATAACTTAATAGTTGGTGGAAAGTTTGAAAAATTTATATTTCAGATGTTTTAAGAATTTTGAGTTGTCATGCTCTCAGTCCTGTTGTTTAGGCAATAGGTCCCTGGAAATATATCTGTTGGAATGAATCCCTGCTTATATTTGGTGGGCCCTGACCTTGCTTTTAAAATCCCGTAAAATTAAAATCCTGTTTTCTTCCTTAGTCACTGGATATGGAAGCAGTATGATCTGTTGGATAAGTCCCCCCCCCCCAGCATTTTATGTGTTTGTATGTGGCTGCTTTGGTTTTTTTTAATGTTTTGGTCTATTAAGTGGTTTTTGTTGACTTTTTATTGTTTATTGGTGAAGTATTCTGCCCTATGTTGTATGCTGACTAAGGGGACTATATATATATCAATCATTGAAATGATTAGTTAAAAATATATTGTTTAAACTGGTTAACAAAATATATTTGATGATTATGAAATTTTGTCTTTAACAGATATTAAACTGCACTTTGGATAATGCTATACAGATGGCAAACAATTTGAAGACAACAACAGAGCATATGATGCAAGCTGTCTCAGAAGATTTAGCCAAGGTGAAAATTCAGACATTATCCAGTGGCACAGCTCATCAGTACTGACAATGTATTTTGAAGACTAATAAACTATATCTAGAATAGAGGTATTCCATCCAAAATTAAAATAGATTACTGGAAAAAGAAACTTCTCATGTTGATTTTGATGTATCTAAATTCTGTGTCCAAATAAGTATTTTTACAGACCATCTTAGATACTATGTGGTACACCACATAGTACCTTACTCTGTTTAAGATCATAACATGTTTTAGTTTCCTTAGAAGGTTAATGGTTCTTTATAATAAAATATTATGCTGACAAGTGATATGTTATCAACATTCATAAATGGAGATAGTCAATACTGATACCCATATTTACCTCTTAAATGCACTTGCCATGTTTCAGAGGTATCTTATTCATTCACATCAGCACCATCCCACTAACTTCCTGTACAAGCCAGGAAAGCAGGGATCCAAACAAGTAGCAGTGAACAGTCATGACAGCATTGTATTATTAAATAATAAACCATGCTGCCATCAAATATGGGTGTTAAATTAATAAATTACCCAATGATTCTGGTAACAAATTAGGAACTGTATTTCCCAAATGTATGTGCTAGTGAAGGATAGCATCATTTAAATAAGCAATAATGTTTTTTTTATTTTAATCCAATATGTACCATTTTGAACATCTTTAACTATCAATTACCCCTGTATGCCATTACTCTTCACCTTTTGTTCTCCTGCTCCAATCAATAATACTGAATGCTGTTTGAAAGACTCCAGTGAGGCAATTTTCCAAGGAAAGAAGAGGGGAGGGAAATGACCAACTGCTCTGTAGTGCAGTCTTTAAAGATTCTCTAGAAACACAAGACAACACATTTTCCAATGTTCTTTAATTATGGTAAAGTGTTCATTACATACCTGAATTTTATCCAAATACCATAAAAGATCCATGCACTCCCAGACACCTATATTTTATAATTTATATCAAATGTCTCAGAAAAGAAGTTTATATCTGTGGTTTACTGCAAATTGTTTTCAGTGAAATTGAAGTTGCATAGAATTTTGTAACTCTACATCTGTTAATTGTGAAATTGTGTTACACATTTATATTTTAAATTTCTTCCATAGTTTAATTAATAACATTTTGCAAACGTATATTTAGAAATAGACATGTTTCCATGATAGAAAGTGTACACATTATTGACATTATTAGCATATGTACAAACATGTTTTCCAAGTCTCATGTAATAGGTTGTAGTGATGAACATTCTCTACAGTGAACATTTCACAACAAAAGGCCAGTTACTGTATAACGCTAGCACAATATAAAACACAAGCTGTTGCATGCACTTCATTTTTACCATCTTCCCATTCCCCACCACAATGAAAAGCAGCAATCTCAAATTATAAAAAACAATTCTAAATAACACTTATTTGTAAAATATGTACATAGAATACAGCCCAGTTTAAACTGAGTGTTTATAAATACCCATTGATTTCAAAAAGAAGCTGCAAAAATGGTTAAAGAGTTTTCTTCCACTGAAACCAGAGGACCTTAAAATGCTTATGTCCAGCTAGATTACATCCATAATATCTATAACATGATTTTTTTTCTGTTGTTAAGCAGAAGTGAATGTTTCACTATGATTTCTACTCATCCTTCAAATACACAGTATCCTTTGGTTTTGTTACAGTAAGTGCTTTTACATCATCCAGAAGTCTTCTAGGTGTCACAGTGTGAGTGGATCCTGGTAAAAAAAAATGCATTCATGAACACTAATTTACCACATTCATCACTGATAGCAGACTAGACTAGGATTTTTCTAATGTGCAGAAGAAAAACATGATAGAATTTTCATTTTAAAAATGAAAAACTTGATACAATTCCATTAGAGAGTAAGGCCAAAGCAATACCAGGGGCCATCCATAGCAATTTTTTAAATAGATGTTTATATTGTGCCTTTATTATACTTATAAGTACATACTTACAAATAACTCAAGTCAACCAATTTACTAATACTATTCCTCCTATTTTCCCCACAATAACAACCCCGTGAGGTAGGTTGAGCTGAGAGAGAGTGATTGGCCCAAAGTCACCGAGCAGCTTTAATGACAAAGGCAGGACTAGAACTCAGAGTCTCCTGGATTCTAGCCTGGTGCCTTAACCACTAGATCAAACTTGATTTCTAAAGTAAAGAGTCCAAGTTTATCAAGCAACATTTAAAAATTTGCACCCATGACCATTTATCATTTTCCCACTTGAACCAGGGTTCCAGGGACTAATGTTCAGCAGCCTGAAAAAAGTTTGAAAATCCTCAAGCAAGACTGGAAAACATGGTCTAAATATGGAGCTGACACATATGTAGTCCAGATCAGGAATGCAGAAATAAGGCAAACATTGGTAACTGCAGCAGTTAAATGTGAATAGGAAAAGTAAGGACTTAGATGTTCAGAAAAACTGGCAGACTGGTTAGACATGCAATGGCTTCTGTGTTCCTAAATTCCAGCATGATATATCTGATTTTCCTAGTTTATTTCTTTCCCCATTTCTTTAAGATGCTTCTACCATTGGTGGTGCAGTGGTTAAGATTATAGGGGGTCTTCAAACTTGACAGCTTTAAGACTTGTGGACTTCAAGTCCTAGAATTCCTCCTCCAGTCATGTTAGCGCAGGAATTCTGGGAGTTGAAGTCCACAAGTCTTAAACTTGCCAAGTTTGAGGACCCTTGGGTTAGAATGTAGTACTGCAGGCTAACTGTGCTTATTGCCAGGAATTCAGTCCTGACTGGTTCATGGATTCCATCCTTCCGAGTCAATAAAATGAGGACCCAGATTGTTGGGGGCAAATGGTGACACTGTAAACTGCTTAGAGCGGGATGTAAAGCTTTATGGAGTAGTATGTAAGTCTAAGTGCTATTGCTATTTGTTAATTGCAATGAAAAACCTGGCAGGTGGAACAGCACAGAGACCATACAAAAGAGAAGGGGAGAGAAAGAAAGGCAAGATAAACCAGCCTTGTCCTACTCACCCCTTTAGACCAGGGGTCCCCAACCCGTGGTCCGTGGACTGGCACCAGTCCGCAGCATGCCTGAAATTGGTCCGTGCAAACAAGCAAAGCCCCATCCGTGGGATGCAGGCAGCACACGAAACCACTCCCCCTCCGGTCTGCGGAAAAACTTCTCTCCACGGAACCGGTCCCTGGTGCCCAAAAGGTTGGGGGGCCACTGCTTTAGATCTGTCTAGAATTTACCTTAGCAGAAAAATGGGAAGATTGTAAAAAAGAAATCAAAAGAGCATGGTCATAAATCATAAGAGCTAACAAAAAAATTTTGGCAGCTGTTAAGCAAACGCAGCGGTCATATGTGCAAATTCATTGTTCACTATGGGCACTGTTTTGTCCAAAACAAAAAGTGCCGGTTTGGGGCAAACCATTGCAAAAGACAGTCATGTGATTGTGGAATGCTGCAGACAACCATAAATGTGGCTGTGTTGCTAAATGCCATGGGAAGTGGAGCCTGGATCACCTTGGGAGTGGGAAAGGCCTTGGGAGGATCAGGGCAAGAGAGCCTCTGCCTGTGCTAGGTCTCCAATGCCCACCCACCCAGGAGGCACCCTGCATTCTGCTTAATGATCCACATATTCATTTAACATTTCATTAGGGAGACCACGGATGGGGAGATAATTAGGTGAGATGTTTCACCTAATGACTGCCACGTCATGCATCACATAATGGCAGGCTCCATTACAGTCGTATCTCAAGAATTATCTGTACTCAAAAGATAGGCAGAATGGCTTTCCCTATAATATGTTTGTGTTGTTTCATTTTCACTGTTTCTGTCTTTTGTTCTTTGAAACCCCCCCCCCTTTTATATATAAATTAAAGCAATACAACTATTCTTAAAAGAAAGCTTACCAATAATAACTTCACAAGACTTGTATGCCTGAGAAACTTCATAAGCACAACGTGTCTCTGAATATGTAATACCTCCAATGACAAATACAATCAGCTTTGCACCACCCTTACGTTCTTCCAAGTAACTAGTTTTGGGTTTATGACGAGCACTGGAAAGGGAAGTACATAGAATAATTCAAATTAATTATCAGGAAAACAAGGAGCAATTGTGCCAACTACATTTAAATTCCTAACCTCACTGCTCCTGAGCCATTCCAGGGTGCCGGGCACTGGGAACAATAAGGCCACTCTTTTGAATCTAATTTATTTTCTATAGCATCCTAGAAAACAAAGAAATATGACCCTGTTATAGGATTTGAAGATTCACATTACCTGTAACTAGCAACCAAACTTAAAGCCTGTATACAGTAGGAAAAATTTCTTAAGATTAATGGGCAATACATTAACAAAAGATTGGAACAGAAGTTGCCATTTATGAATCACTTTGTCAATGAAAAGACATTTCATAGTTACCAATAATTTATGTTTAACATTCCAAATATTTATCACTTCATGTTTATCCCAAGACAAAGCATCTTGTTCATATAGCTACATAATTTTCTACTTGTACACTGATATTAGGAGGAAGACAGAGCTTTTAGATATGTGGTCAATTTAAGGAATTAAAAATGCTGCATATTTCCAACAATATTTATTAGTGTTCAGTGTATGTGTGTGTGTTTGTATGTTTATAGTGTTTATGTGTGTGTGTGTTTGTATGTGTACACCTTTCTATTAAATCTTTGAAGAAAATCTTTTTCAGTATTTTAAATATTTAAATATGTTCTGGGACTTTTAAACTATTTGCTTCTTGAAAGTACTTTCTGCATGCTACTCAAATTATTATTATTATGCTAAGAACTGCAAAAGTGTGTGTGTGTGTGTGTGTCCAAATATGCCATTAGGTAAGTTTTGTTAAAGAGAATGGACATTTGTAGTCTTTCATATTCTGCAGAATAACATGTTTCTGTAACCCAAGGATTCAGCATGGCTAAAAGGAATTGTTCCATTAAATATACACATACACACTCACATGCTCTCTTTAAAATTTCTGCTTAAGCATTCTTCAAGAAAACTTTACCTCCATGACATCTTTAACAATGGGTGTCCATCTAGAAAGCTGAAATGTTCCTTCTGAAGAGCGAGTCCTTCTTGACACTCTTCGTTGCGTTGCAGACTAAAATGTCAAATGTTTATTATCATGTAAGAAATCAGATATTCAAACAAAAATCCACAATAGGTACTGCTCCTAAGTTGCAATTTAGCTAACTGTTTGCTTTGTTCTTCATAAATCTAAATTATCTACCATAGCTGGAGATTCCACTAAACATTTCTCTTTTAATGTTCCATTCCATTCAGTAAGAAAATATGTACACTCCAGCTTCAGAGTTCAAGCGTTCTGGCACAATGTAGTAATATGGAACAAGTATAGTTGTAGGTTCAGCTTTCCTATCAACTATGAATACATTGGTTGCCCTCAGGTAAGCATCACACCTGAGGTTTTTCTCCATAGTCATTTTAATGAGATAATTACACAAACTTTTTATTAGGTTATTGAAATCATCTTTATAAAACTTTTTGGAATGCTTTCTTATATTATAAATTCAATGTGCTCAACAGATTTTTGTGCTATTAATCTACATTCTGGGGGGGGGGAATCTCTGTGTTTCAAGCTTTCATGTCATTAATTTTCATAAATTGTTCTAATTATAATGATTGCTGACAAAGCAATTTGGAAAATTAAGTCAGAAGAGAAAAAATTGCAAGGATGAGAAACTGGAACTAGTGTACTATATGAGAACGTTGAAAATAAGTAAGACAGTTTTCAGGAAAAATAAGTTGTATTCCTTACTGTAGTGAGGATAGGCACACCAAGGTACATCCAATTATTTATCATGTTGCTGTCATTTTCTATCTGTACATTTTGGATTAACTTGTCCAAATTTTCTTGGGTAGTTCCTTTTTGATAAATGTGACATTTTGAATTAGTAATCAATAACAACTGTGTAGAATAAATAAGTTATGTTAAGCCATCAGTGAAAACGTAATATGCCATAGGAACTTTTAGCATGCTTAATGTTTCCGTCATGCCAGTGTTTACCACCCTTTCCTAGTTATACTTCTCAAACATAATAATTCTGATTTTAAAGATTTTAACAGAGGATCACTTAAATGACATTTATCATGCTTTCTCCTCAGCCTCTCTGAGCACCTTTGCAGTCGTGACTTGGAACATTTTGGACTAGGAAATGGTAGCTTAATGAGGAAGGGAAGAATTGCACCCAAAATGGTGCTGAAATCCTTTTTCCAAATAAGCTCAATGAATCTTACAGAATTGCTTTCTGGAGACAGACAAGATGGGAAACTTATTTTTCTGTGAATTTCTCTATTTCTGAGAATAATACAATCTCATGCTTTCTTAGAAATCTCACCAAATTAGTGTATATTGCCAAATTAATTTCTGCTAAGACTGCAAGTAAATTATCCTACGATTCAAAAAATCATGTGGCCTGCAGAAGCACTATTCAGCACAACCATGTTTTTATTTTTATGCATTCAGAAACATTTTGTTCCAATAACCTGAACTGAATATGAAGCAAACCTTACCATTTGTGCTGAAGATATAGAGAAGAATAGCTCTTATTTTATCGTAGCTATCAAGGCTTTTATTAAGCAGTACTGGAAGGAGAACCCGCATTGAGTCTTTCACTTTCTGTCCCTCAGCATCTGTTCCAAGAGCCAAATCCTAAATTATAAACAAGGAAATACAGCAATGATTTTAGCATAATCTTCACTGTAATGTTACAATGATTTTTAAGCCTTTATTTCAGCTACAGAATTTTGAGGAGTTTCTTGTCACATTTGAATTTTTGGTGAAAGTCCTATTTCTCACACATAACTATTATTGGATTATTTTGCTAAAGTAGATTCCAAAAATTCTGAAAATATTAGAAGCAAATAGAACAGAGCTGCATTGGAACAAGTTTTGAAGTACATTATAAGAAATGAATTCACCTTATCTATTTTATAAATAAATCAAACCATTATGTTGCTTGTTCTCTTCCTACCCTTAATTAAAAACTAACAATGGGACGTTGTGGCAATTTCATTTCCAAAAGTTTATGATCTGATACAATTAAGGCCCTTCCAATTATCCATGAGCTAAAGATTCCAACAACATTTTTGTCCTAGAAAAGAGTGCACTGCTCAAGTCACATCAACTGTCACATATGCTAAGTGCTACTTCAACTTAAGGTAAACTTTGAAGCAAAGTTGAGGGCTGAATCTAGACCCCAACCCATTCAGAAGTATCTGAACCCCATCTCCAACATTATTCAGTTCTCCAGGCATCATCGAACAATCTTCTCATGTTTTGCTAGACAAAATAGGAAACCAGCACTTCCTGTTTATTTATTTATTTATTTAATTGGTTTTATATACCGCCCTTCTCCCCAAAGGGACTCAGGGCGGTTAACAGGGCAATTAAAAAACATACAATAAAAATATTAAAATTAAATTAAACTCAATTAATTAAGCCTCACCCATATCAAATTTTAAAAATTTAGGACATTAGTTAAAAACGGTAGATCCAATCCAAAAAATCTAATCAAAAAATTTAAAATTTAAAATATCTCATAGGGATAGATCGGCTTGCTTAAACAGCCATATCTTAAGGGCGTGGCAAAAGGCGCCCAGGTCGGGGACAGTCTAGATCTCTACCGGTAGCTCATTCCAGCGGGCAGGGGCAGCCACAGAGAAGGCCCTCCACCTGGGGGCCGGCAGCCGGCATTGTTTCGCTGACGACACCTTGAGGAGGCCCTCTGTGGGCCCGCACTGGTCAGTGGGAGGATGTCATCGGCAGTAGGTGGTCTCGCAAATACCCTGGGCCTAAGCCATGGAGCGCTTTGAAGATCATAACCATCACCTTGTACTCCATCCTATGTAGACTGCCTTAGAAAAGTAAGGATCCCCTTTATAATACTATCAGTTTAGTGGTATCTCTCTGGGAGGTAGATGGATGGGCAGTTAGATAGATGGATAATGTCAGGACTGCCATTCTGCTACACCAACCATACTTTGCCAGATGCCAATCTGCCACACGTTATGTGGGGAGGGAGCTGCAGGGAGGAAGAGGGTGGAGACTGAGATGAGAGAAATCAAAACTATTTTTATGCTGTCCCATGGGAGCTGCTGAGTGTTCCAAGATCATGGATTGGAATGCAACATCAACTAGCCCACCAAGCCAGGGACTGTTACCAAAACAATTTGTTTAAATGTAATTGAACAGTTTGAAATAACCATGGGAAAGGTGGGGAGAAAAGTTAACCAGAGTTTTGAGGCATGAAACTTCAGATCTGACTTTGCTACTCTGTAACCACTTGGCTTTAGTGTACTTTGGCTAATAATGGATCTGAGTCTTTCTTTTCTAACTGACCAAGTCAGGATAGTTGACTGATGGATGGATGGATAAAAAAAATAATTTAGGCTAGGATTTGTCTAATCCAAGGGTATCAAACCCAATCACATTGCGGGCTGTATTGTGATGTATCGAGATTTTTGCCCTTGTAGAGCTGGGGTGGCATGGCCTGCACGGGCTGTATCTTGGCCATGGACCACGTGTTTGACACGCCTGGTCTAGTCTAAAAAAACTTGGACATTTGAATGGTTTCACATACCTGTTCCACTTTGCACAGCTTTTCTATATTACTTTTAAATTTATTCATGCAATCTTCAGCTATGTTAAGGTGCACAACTTGCTGCAAAACAGAAAGGGGCAAAGCTATTTTTAAAAAAATTAGGCTAAATTACGTTTACAATTCAAGAACCATTAACAAATGCTTGTATTTCCTAAAACCAATATGATAGTATTTGGATTAAAGTAAGAACCAATCACATTATCATTTTAGACAGAAGCGGTTGTAAGTATAATGAACAAGACTTACACCAATAGTTGTGATAGTCAGGAAGAAAATAAAGTCTACTGAACTTTGAAGGGTGTCTCTAATGAAGACATGCTTACCATGATCATGACATAATGCAAATTATTGATTTTTTAATGAAATTTAGAATATTGTTAATAGAAATTCATGAGGGTTAATATAAACAACTGCAGCAAATTAGAAAGTTCTGAGTCACAAAATTTTAAGCATTAAATCCATGTGATTCATCAACAGTTATATAATCCTTTGAGGTCTGCAGAGGCATTTAAATGACTAAAATCAAGACTAAATGAACTGTGATCTGCTCTAACAATAACCATATAAATATACAAAATCTCTTTAATTCAAATTTAAAATTACCTAAAAATCATGGTTTTGATATGGTGCACTAATGCAGATACATCTATAGTCATGTTTTTATCTCAGCATAATTTGGGCAGAGTTTTAGGCCATTATCAGGATTTAAAAAGAAAGAAGTCAAAATTTCCAATAAGGTATGAATTATTGAAGCTCAATCATTCTGCTGTTAACTATATAGATCTTATAAGTTAAAACTGTTGGCCAGCTCTGAAAATTGGTTTTCATCTTTGCCACCTACTAACAAGGAAATTTCACCAATTTTATAAAATAGGCATGTTAAAAATGACAATTATTATTGATGCATAAGAAACTGATAGCTGCCAGTTTTGTTATTACAAGTTACAATATTTATGTGTGTAACGTGCTCTGGTTAACAAAAAACACTGGAAAACCTTACAGTGAATAAGGGTTATATTCAAACCTGGTCATTGCTAATATAGCTAACAAGATTTTTATAATAATTACCTTCATATAAATATCATTCTGGATAGAAGTACTGAATATAGATGTTTATAGTAGTTTGTACTTTTTTCTCTCAGAAGAATGTATACTTTCAAGTTTGTCTCTTCATTCATTTCCTCCCTCTGCCATTTTCATTTCTTTTTTTTAATTGCTGATTTATTTTCTTTTCAACTACATTTTTAAAAACAGTGTTTTCTTCCAATTTGTCATATAATTTTCTGCTTACCTTAGTAATCTGCTTGCGAAAGTAGGGCATCTTTTTCATAAGCTGGGCCAGATTATTTAATGATATCTGGGGAAAAAGCATTTGTAAAGTCAATTCCAATATTTAACATTTCTTTTTGTCTTAATTTTTTCATCCAAAAACCAGGAAATAACATCATCACAGATTACAAGAAAATTAGTAAGGTTACTGTCTTGTAGATAAAGTAACAATACTGCCAGAAAATGTTTTATGGTCTTTAAGCCTACCGAGGATTTTAATCATTTGTCAAAATAGATAAGTATTAAGGGCATTTTATACATCTGAAATCCAAGAACATTTGCATTTCAGTAATTCTCCTTTCCACATATCCTTCAGTATTATGTTGTTGCTATCTGTTTAATAAAGAGTATACTATTATTATTACCTTCTTTATTATACGCCTATTATATATATATTATATAAACATAAACAAATCTTACTTTGCCTTCTGTTGCTTTCCTTTTTGAAGAAACTTCTTTCATAAGTTTTGGTATTTCTCTGAAAGTTTAAAAGAAATCTTATTAAATATACATAGGACAGTTGTCTACAGTGTTATTTGCTTAATGACAAGCACTGTTTTAGACTAGCTTTCTTCAACCTTTTTATCCAGGAGAAACTTCTAAATAATTTTCAGATCTCAGGGAGCTCTGGAAGTTGAGATGTGGCATGTAAAAGACTCCCACTAGTTCAGAAAATGTTTAAATTTTTTTATGAGCACTGGTTTAGAAAATGTTTATTTTTTTTTTCAATCATGATCTTTCATAGAACCTGTAGTGCTTTCTCATGGAACTCTAGAATTCAGCAGAACCCTAGCTGAAAAAAATCTGTTTTAGACAAATATAAATTTATGTATGTAGACAGGTTGGTGCGAGAAGTATTTTTAGTTCAACCAAAATAACAAAATGAAGAAGACAGGTTACTTTACCATCAAATAACTTTGTGAGGTGTTCATATTTTAATGTATCTACAGAACACTGTAGGTTCACAACTCCTGGTAAAAAGTACATGTGCATACACAAAATTAAGCTTTATGTAACTGTTATTCCATAACTGTGCTTACAATGTTTTAGAAAAAGTGACACTTACTCCAACACATCTGCAATATGTTTGTGCCTGATTTTTACCCAAAGATCATCATCTTCCTCTAGAATGGCTTCCCTTTCTTTCCCATTTGCAACATCGGTCTTATACCTATGTTTAAAAAGCAGTTTATTAATTTTAACCTTGAAGCTCAAGATATAAAATATTTTTAGCACAGATATTTCATAATTATGGAAAAACAGTATCACAAAGCTCTTATTTTGAATACATATCAAGAATCAGATGAAAACACAAGCTGCACTTTTCATGAAGTGCTGCAGTTTTAAGCATTGCCTAAGCCCCTAAGCAAACGTGGAGGTAATAGCCCATATATAAAGTTTATGCTGAAAGTATAATTATATTAAGTTGAAACAACACATATAAAAAAACAGCATGAACTGAAATTAAACAGATTCCCTAAACTCAATTATAAATTTATTTAGAATGTCTAGCTTCTCCTTTAGTACACTGAATTTGACACTACTCAGTTCTTTAATATTCTGCTCTGCACAGAACGTTCTATTTTACATAAATAAATAATCAAAATATTAACTTCACATGCAATCACAGCAGACTCTGATAGTGTAACTATTTAATTCACATATATCTATAACTAACATGCTTAGCTTTACATTTCCAGCTATTAAGCAGATTACTAAAGACTGAAGGAATACTACAGAGCATACTAAAGTTATGCCACGAAACACTTTATATGCAGAGAAACTCACAGAAACTGATTCAACCAGAAAGCAGTAGAAATACAAGAGGGGAAAATGGAAAGTTAGTTTTAACAAAAGTTATCTCATGGCTGTAATACTAAATAAAGTACTGACTTCTCTCGGAGCATTTCTTCTACCATAGTTGAATGCTATAGTTGCTCACTAATTGCTTTATCACTATAGTTGCTCACTAATCACTTGTTTATATTTGATATACAGATATTAGGGCTAGGCAAATTCAAGGTAATTCCTTATGAATGCACAGGATTGTGTAAGAAGCTCCTTTTTTCCCTGAGTTGTGTAGTTCCTTCTAAAGCTACTCCTGGCTGCACCTGCATATGGGTGTATGTATTGTCACTTCACCAGCAGGTAGAAAGAACTCAGGGCAAATAAGAATAGCTATGCAAATCTTGGAAAAGATGCTGCTGTACTAATTCAGAAAAAAGTAGTTCATAGCCACTCCCTTGAGCTCCTAAGATCTCTTTGGAAACATGTACACCAGCCATACATACCAACAACTTACTCTTGGATTTTTTCAGTGAGATCTGAGGCCTGATTAGGTATCATTTTAAAAACATATTTAAATGATTCTAAGCTGCCTTTAGGAACAAAAATGCTATCAACAAAATGCTATCAGTTTGGCTGTTCCAGGAAATAAATTAAAATACACGTGGAAGTTCTCAAGAAATCAAGTCTTTGCATTCTAGTAGTTCACAGAGATTGAATTAGTACCATAATTGCATAATGGCTTGTTGATCATTAATTTAAATTATGCCACAGAGAAAAATTTCTCAGCAAAGGTATTGCTTCTATTAAAAGCGCCCTTTAGAACAATGTTCCATGATCTGTTGCCCTCTAAATACATTGGAATACCTTTCTTTGAACTCTAGCCAAATCATGTTTGGCTGTTCTGAGAAATAAATTCAAATACATGTGGCAGGTCTCAAGAAATAGATAATCCAGGTTAGTTCAAAACACAAAGCAAGGCATTTCATAAAACATAAGTTTAGTTTTTCAGCTGTAAATGTCATTTCAGCAGTGAAATCAGCAATTAGTATTCCCAAGGAATACTTTATAGGCTATTTTTCCCTAAAATGAAAATATGCACCAAAGTCCACAGAACAACTCATGTTGCTGGGATGCACTAGACATTAAGATACTGAAATGCTGTAGCCTAATCATACACTATATGCATCTTTACTCAGAAATAAATCCCACCATGCTTTCTAAACATTAATCACTACTAGCTACTTTTAAGATTATAGGCTTAATCATTCTTTTCATGATTATGATAAAATCAATGGAAGACAATATGGTGGTGAAAGTTAACCCCTTAGAAATATTTACATTAGATTATAATATAATAATTCTGTGACCTACAATGTGATCTGAGTTTTGTTTAATTTCAGTAGATAATGACATCCTGCTTAAACAAACATCACAAAATAGTATACCTTATTGGACATATTAAGACATATTAACTGTATTTGTTGGCAAAAATATGTGAAAGCTTGTAGAAATTTAAATAGAAAGAAATACCTCCTGCACCTGCTGATCAATCTCACACATTGACTTGGAAGCAGCTTGGCATATTCCTACAGAACTGCTGCAACTCATTTATATTTGGGAGTTGTCTGGCACAAACTGCATGCTTTAGGTCATGCTACATTTCAACAGAGTTAAGATTAGAACTCTGACTTAGCCATTCCAAAGGAAAAAAAACTTCCTCCATTTTTAGCCATTTTTCCAGAGTTTGATCATTGTCATTCTACAAGATACACATTCATTTAAATTTCTGCTTCTGGATGGATAATCTAATGTTGCTCTGTAGAATTTGCTGGTATGATACCAAATGTACTGTATCCTCAATGATTAGGAGCCATTTAGATTCTAAGACTGCAAAACAGCCTCAAATCATGATATTTCACTACCATGTTTCATTTTTAAAAAATTAGATTTTATTGATACATTTTCCTTTTAAAGAACATAAAAAATTCCATGTCTATCTGAACAGCGTGTTGTCTGGGCACAATTAATTTTAAGTAAAGATACGATAACCAAAGTCTTACTAATAAGTTTAATAAATATATCAATACTAATCCCAACATAATAATACCATTAGTTTATCCATCTTGCAAGATTTCCAGTACAGATTTTTATTATCTTTTTAGATTCTGTTTAGTTTCTAACCTCTGCTTCATATTTGTGGTGGAGTTATTTTGTTAGAATACAATGTCTTATGTGGTCCCCTCTACCCACCCTGGAATACAACATTCACTTTAAAAGCCAAAATTCCACTTCGTTCATTTGCCCATAAAATATAGCCCACTGGATCATCTGCATGGTTTTTGGCAAACTTGAGATGGGTAACAATGGACTTCTAGAGAACAATGTTTTTATGCTTTGGTATCTTTCCTGGCATACAGCTCTTTTTTTAGTGTTTTCCATGTGACTCAAACTACTTGCCTTAGGAGAGGTGACTAATCTAAGGCTTAACCTTAGCAGGACTTAGATGCTCAGATTGTACTAAAGTAGAGGTCTCCAAACTTGGCAACTTTAAGACTTGTGAACTTCAACTCCCAGAATTCCTCAGCCATCTATGAAGTCCACAAGTTTTAAAGTTGCCAAGTTTGGGGACCCCTGTGCTAAAGGGTTCACACAATATTCTCTCATCATGTATGCAGAAAGTTTTCTGTTGCCTCCAGTATAGAACCTACCATAGGTTTGTTGCTCTTTAAATGAGAAAATTGCTAAGTTTCCACCATAAGTAGCATGCCAGAATATCCCCAGCCCCACTTTTGAAAGAAAAAAAGTCAGATTGCATCACAAAGCATTTTACTTCTTGGGATATTATTCAGATAATAAAGGATAGACAAAGAAAGCTTGAATATAAAACTGTATGTTTACTTATGCATCTTTAAGCTATTACAGTTTGAAGCTACAAATGTGATCAGTATATAAAGATCAAAATAAAGTTATACTTGCTTGTATGTATCATTTTCGATAGGCAGCAGATCATAAGCCATTGCCTGAAAAGTGAGCTCATGAAGCACAGTAGACACAGAGTCAAAGCCACGATCAATTATTAACAGCTGGGAATTAGTCTTGCCCTGAAACAAAAAACAAAGAAACCCTGACATACCTTTTTGGCAATACAGAAAAAGAGGAACGAAAAGTTGATTAAAATTTAATGTACACTTTTCTCTAAAAGTGCTAAGCCTCTTTCCCACACAGCTGTCCCAAGCAAAGAGAAAGCAGAGACTAGAAATGAACAATGAAAACTAATGTCCAGAAGACATCAGACAGCAAAACCAAAATGTTCCTTTGCCACCCACAACACGCTAATGAAAATAATATTCAGAGAACAGGATTTGATGCTCCGTTCCGTTCTCTATGAAGAACCCTTGTATGTTCTTTCAGTGAAAGACTGGTGCTATCCCCAAGTCAGTTTTTTTTAACTGAAACTGCAATTATATGCAGACATAAAGTGGTCTTAACAGTGCAATTATGTTTTTTCCCAGCTGGTTGTTTTTGCTTGGGTTTTTTTTTTTGCAGCTTCTTAGCCATGAGTACAATTTCATATTCCATTGATAGAAGAGCAAAAACTCTTTTTTAAGAGTATATTTCAAAACTATTCAATAAAAACTGCTACAGTAATAGTCCTTTTCTTGCCCAGCTATACTTCCTAGAGATTGAGAGAAAGAAGCCATTTATTATCGTTTGAGAAAAAAACTGAGCTTTCACCTTACCTTTACTTGACCTCGCTCATCAATTTTGTAATAGTTTTCAAGCTTTTTCTCCACTAGCTGGGCAAGCTTGCTGGCATTATCCAAAGGTTTACTGAAAAATGAAAGTATTTCTCTTTAACATTATTACATCATTAATGGATCTTTAAAAGAGCATTCACTCAGTAGCTGGAATAATTTGTCCTGCAAAAATTCAAAATACTACATATTTATGCACTGGATATTGCTTTAAACCAGTATGGATTGTACAGATTAGTGCTATTCAAATTTAAATTGTAAATTAGGAAGTGTGTAGAACTTTATTTGAAAGGTAACAGGTGGGGCAATCTACAGTGCATAGCCCTTGACCTATTGAACACAACTGAGCCTGGAATTACGGTAGTAAAACATTGTGGTGAGGCACCCAATGGCTGTCTTGTTCATTCATTAACTGCAAGTCCGGCATGCCTAATTGTGATTTGCAAGCTATCTCCTGGGTTGTCAAGTGGAAAAAGTCCCAAGTAAGGAGCACTTCCCCCCATATCTGCTGGTGTTGTGGTTAGCCGGCAGCAGGTGTGGATGGCTGAGGAGACCGAGGACTCAGATGAGGGGCCAGGACCATCAGGGAGTGGAGTGCTGCCTTCAGAGATTGTGGGGGCTGGCAGCAGTGATGAGGAGGTTCCCGAGGAGCCTGTGCCAAGTGCGCGTGCGCGCAGGGTTGCTCGCAGGAAAGAGCAGCTGCAGCAGCACGGGTGACTTGGAAGTAAGGCTGCAAGGTAATGGCCCCTCCTTCAAGAAGATAAAAGCCAGCTGTGAAACTAACGTTCTTTGTAGGAAGCAAAGATGTTTTGAAACTCGAGCCTCGTGGACATTGCAGTGTCTTAAGTTGGTATTTGAAGACTCTTGTGTTGTGAAATATTTCTTATCTGTTATTCTTGGCAGCCTCGCACAGTTTTGGTGAGGCTTGTGCTTATGAAAGTTACTTAGTTTGCAGCTTCATAAGAATCATTAAAAGGTTGCTGTTCCCTTTGGTTTGTGTTTGTTTTATTGGAAAAGAGTTTGGGTCAGAACAGCTGATCACTCTATACAGAAGCACAAGTGGCAGCAATTCCAGCTGCCCCGATTGCTCGGCTGAACTTCACTGCCTTAAGTTGTTCTCCAAGCCAGCTTTCTTTTCTCTCTGCAAGGTAGTTAAGTTACTTTCTCCTAGGAGGCATCCCACTTTATCTGTAAGCCCTCACAATTTGCATAAGAAATGGGGCACATGCAATATGGGGAATGATGCTTTTAAAGCAACACAAGAACAAAGCTTTGGTGGCTCAGGCTGTTAATTGCCTGCACTTAAGTTCCAGCTGCCTACAACTGCTGTAGGCTCGAATCCCACCAGGCTCAAGGTTGGCTCAGCCTTCCATCCTCTCGGGGTAGGTAAATTGAGGACCCAAGATTGTTGGGGGCAATTAGCTGACCTTGTAAAAATGCCGTTTAGTAATAAGCAGGCATATACAATGGAATGAAGGCTATTGCTGAGCACACTGGGTTGTATCCCAAAAAAATTGTAAGCCGCCCTGAGTCTTCGGAGAAGGGCGGCATATAAATGTAATTAAAAAAAAAAGCTCAAATTGTTCTCCAAAACCACCCATCCCATTTTTGCAAGAACTGGGGAAGACCAGAAGGTTTCTAGTGGCTTGCAAAAGAAAGGGACGCTTATTTGCAAAAGCTAAGAGAAGCCTGCTGGCAAAGGGAAAAGGAAGCCCACTTGCAGAGGGAAAGGGCCACCAGCTTGGAGAATGGATTGAGGCGCTGAAGGTCAGCTGGGCAGCAGGGACAAATGCTGCTACTGTGCAGGGTGGCCTAGATGGGACAGAAATAAGCATGCAGGAGTTGCAATGCCCCTACAGTCATAAAGGCAGGCATACTGTTAAGTGCCTGAATTTTTTATCACAAGACCATGGAGATGCTGCAGTGGCTATAACTTCAGGCTAGGGTCATCACTCCCTTTGTTCATTCATAATTTTGAGTGGTCACTGAACGAAGGTCACAAGTTGTGAACTACCAGTAAATGTCAACTGCTCTGGTATTTAACTGCAGCTATTTGCCGTTAATCAGATGAGTTGAAAGGATGGAATTAGGCACAGAATTACTATTCATCAGCCGCTTGAGTAGGATGACACATTTTTCTAAACCAAACCTCACAACTTGGAAAACAAAAAATGTTAAGAAGTATAAGATGACACCAGAAACCTAGGAATCTGAATTAACAATTCCACCCAATATTTTGCTTTTGGTACAAAACTCTCCCTGGCCCCAACTGGTCCTGAATTTCCTGACAGTCAAAAAAAAAAGCTTTTAACTTACATTATAACTTGACAACAGAACTCACTCTTCTGCACATTCAGTGGGTTTTGAAAGCAGTGGTATAGAAGTTTAACAAATGCACAACAAATTTAAGATCCCTTTTCACATTCCAGAATAATATACTTCGCTTCCAAATTGCTTAGGCATGGAATTCTATTTCTATTAAGCTAACATAACCCTCAATAAACTGGCAATGGTATAAAAACAGTGTTTCCAGACTTACTTTTTATATCTGACCCCTGGATTTTCTTCTAGAGTAGCACATAAGGTAACAATTTGCTCAGCAATTTGCTCCATTACATTATCATTTGTTTTCTCTATGTTGGGACTATAACAGCGGTAGAATGCATTTGGGACATCAAGAGTAAATACCTAAGTCAAGAAACAGTGTTGTTACAGCCTGTTACGTCTATACAGTGTCAAAAGTATCGGAGAAATATAGGTCAAATGTACAGGAGAAATGTAGGTCAAAAGTACAGGAGAAAGACAAACTAATGTAATCTCTATTATGGATATTTTTAAAGGAAATAAGGGCTGACAAATGGTCCCAAGCAAAGAAGAACTCACAATACTAAAATATACATCTTACGCTCTAATATACTGGTACTAATACTTGAGGGGAAAAGCCAGGTCTTATGGAAGGTCAATAGGATCGGGACTATATAGATTTCATGGACAAAGGCACTGTGACAAAAGAAACACATTTCCTGAGGTCCATTAGAAGACTATTTCACAGAAGGATCCAGAGCATGGCTACCTTTGAGATCTGGCATGACAGGCTAAGACCACAGGAGACAGACAAGTAGCCTGGCCCCATGTTGTGCAGGACTTTAAAAGTGATAACAGACACGTTGAGTTGAATAGAGGAGCATACTGGGAGCCATCATTTCAACAGTGAGGTCACATGGGTGAGCCTTGATGTACCTGAGACTGCATGCACTCCTACATTTTGAATAGGTGGAGTTTCTGAATACCTTTCAAGGGCAGCCCTGTGTAGAGTGCACTACAGTAATGCAATTAGGAAGTTACTAAAGCATGAATGAACGTGAGCTGAGCCTTCTCATTCAAGAATGAGTGCAACTGATGCAAAAGGTGGATTTGTGCCAGGACTCTTGCAGCCATGTTTGCCATATGCTTCTCAAACAGGAGCTACGAGTCCAAGATGCCCCTCCCTTAGCAGTCTCAAAGTCCACAATAGCTAAATCTGATTAGGTTGAATCATAGTTTGTTCTTCCCAATCCAGACCCTCAGTGACTCTGGGCATTGAAATAAGGCATTCTGGTTGATATATTACAGTGGAATATTATATGCAAAACAACTTTGGTACTCTCAAGTAAAACTGAGATTCTTAAAAGCTTCTTCAGTTATCAGCACTGCTTTGCACTTTATGGAATAATATTACTGTAGGGATAATCATAGGCCAAATATTTTCAGAAAATATACTATTTTCACTAATGCATTACTCCTCACTGTCAAGAGATTTGTGCTTAGTAATTGAAACATATACTAAAATCAGGATTTAAAATTCCATTCGCAGGGAAATCTCTCACAAGTTATTTGTAGGTCAATCACTCTCATGTAACTCAAAAACTGTTGTAAGAACAAAATAGGTGGGCAACTATAGTAATATAATACTTTGAGTTCCTTGGAATAAGTATAGACAAATATTAAATTTAAATAATACATATGCCAAATAAGAACCACTTTTGCAGTTTTAATTTAAAAAAACATAGCCATAAAACTCTGTTAGGTTTTCTGCTAAACAAAATGCACATTAAGGCCACAATATAATACAGCTGACCTTGAAAATAAGGCCAGTGAAATAACTTCTGCTTCTACCACTATGTAAATACATTTACCGATCCCTAATTATCCATTGTTTTTCAGCTAATGAAAAATTGGGAGGGGGGCCAGGGAAGAGAGATGTTGTCTATACAATGCTACCTCCCTGTGATCTTTAAAAAAATCTAAAAGGAACATAGGAAACAATTTATTATAATTAGAAATATAATTAGTTTTGTATAATACTAAAAATATGTTTTTATGAAAAAAATAGATCTACAGATGTGATTTGAGTAACTTCATATATTTTTCATAATTTTACATTATTTTGTAGTCTTGCAAAAATATAGTCTCACCTCAAAGCAATTAATTTAGCTACATTTAATGTTTTGCAATGGATGATATAACATTTAAAAATAAAATAAAGAATTAGAGTATTAACTTTACCTGAGATTCATTAGGAATGAAGTTAATATTAATTTCCTTGCATCTTCTGATAGCTTTTGAACAAGATGACTTCATTTTATTGAAAAGTTTGTCATCACAAACTAAAATGGGAAATATATATATATTACATGTTTTCAGCTTTTCTGCAACAAGTAAAATGCCTTGCCCTGTAAGTTAAAAATACTCAAATATCTCCTGAAAATATCACATTTTTCCATGGCTACTTTGAGTTTATGTAAAATATTCCATACATAGTTGCAAACTACAGATAGTTCTTGACTTACTTCACTTGAAGAGTGAAGTTACGATGGACTCAGAAAGGTTATTTACAACGCATCACTGAAGATACGCCTGCCATACCACTACTGAAAATACATGATCGCATTTCAGGTGCTTAGCACCCAGAATTTATTACCAGTTACAGTGTACTGTGGTCACATGGTCACATTTTGCAACATTCTTTGCCATTTTCTTGCAAAAAGTACCTTTCAATAACCTGGATTTCGACTTATGACATATCAATTGCTTAATGACTATGGTAATACGCTTAACAATTGTCTTAAAAACAGTCAAGTCCAATCACATAGTGTCTCGACTTATGACTGCAATGACTACAAAATTCCAGACTCTATTGTGATGCTAAGTGAAAGACTACCTGTAGTTTAAATACAAAAACAGGTCAAATTGCAGACTAAAATATTTAATCAATTATTTTCAAACTGGAATATTATGGTTTGTCAAAGAATTTCATATCCTAAGCAAGGCAGAATGTAGCCAATACTGTCTTTTCGGCATACAACTATTGTTCCAAGCTAACACACAAACCCTTATGACTCATGCTAGAAAGCGTTTAGATTTCCCAAATAAAATAATTTCTTCAGTGTCATGTGAAGCTCCAGTAACCTAGTACCACCCTGATAGTCTACAAACAGTTAAATTCTCCTTGTTTTAATCACCCTCACCCAATTTTAACAGTAAATTAAAATGCCATTGTCTCATCTGCACTAACAACTATAATTGAAGATGAGTTATTTTTTCAATCTGTAAATACTTACAGTCAGTGAAGTAGACATAGGCTGCTTTGTACTTGGATGATTTACTTGCAAAGTCATTTATAAGTCCATCTACAGACTGAATCATGAAGAAAAAAATTATTTTTGTTTGCTTATCCTTAGAACAAATCTATAAAAAACATTTAATAAATTATGTTCTTCTAACCCAACTTTTCTACTAATTAGTTAGCTAGTTGAGAAACAGTTAAACTAAGTCTGATATGAATATTCCTTATGCAAGGAGTTTCAAGGTCAGGAGGAAGATGGGGGGGGGGAGAAGGAGCACAAAAATTCTGGCAAACAAACAAGCACATTTGTAAACTTATTATTCATTTATATAGTTTGTTTGTATGGAAAAACCAGCATACATTTAAAGTTTTGCAATGGGTGATGTAACATTTAAATGGAAAACCAGCATACATAAAAGGGGAAAGACAACACATTTACAATGAGCACTTGTACAAACCAAGCTATGATAACATTGTACTTTAAAATCCTGTGTTACGGCAACTCAATGTAAATTAACCATAGGACTACGTTTGGATACTGTTAGTAACTCTAGTTAATTAAAAATGAGAAAATAATGCTTCTAGAACTTTCCTCTAGTACAGGTGAAACTCAAAAAATTAAAATATCGTGCAAAAGTTCATTTATTTCAGTAATGCAACTTAAAAGGTGAAACTAATATATAAGATAGACTCATTACATGCAAAGCAAGACAGTTCAAGCCATGATTTGTCATAATTGTGATGATTATGGCTTACAGCTCATGAAAACCCCAAATCCACAATCTCAGAAAATTAGAATATTACATGCAATCAATAAAACAAGGATTGTACACAGAACAATATTGGACCTCTGAAAAGTATAAGCATGCATATGTACTTGGTTTGGGCCTCTTTTGCAGCAATTACTGCCTCAATGCGGCGTGGCATGGAAGCTATCAAGCTATCAGCCTGTGGTACTGCTGAGGTATTATGGAAGACCAGGATGCTTCAATAGCGGCCTTCAGCTCTTCTGCATTGTTCGGTCTCATGTCTCTCATCTTTCTCTTGGCAATGCCCCATAGATTCTCTATGGGGTTCAGGTCAGGCGAGTTTGCTGACCAATCAAGCACAGTAATCCCACGGTCATTGAACCAGGTTTTTGTGCTTTTGGCAGTGTGGGCAGGTGCCAAGTCCTGCTGGAAAATGAAGTCAGCATCCCCATAAAGCTCGTCTGCGGGAGGAAGAATGAAGTGCTCCAAAATCTCCTGGTAGACGGCTGCATTGACCCTGGACAATAGTTAAGCATAGTGGACCAACACCAGCAGATGACATGGCTCCCCAAATCAACACAGACTGTGGAAACTTCACACTGGACTTCAAGCATCTTGCAGTCTGTGCCTCTCCATTCTTCCTCCAGACTCTGGGTCCTTGGCTTCCAAATAAGATGCAAAAGTTGCTCTCATCAGAAAATAGGACTTTGGACCACTGAGCAACAGACCAGGTCTGTTTTTCTTTAGCCCAGGTAAGAGGCTTCTGACGCTGTTTGTTGTTCAGGAGCGGCTTGACAAGAGGAATACGACATTTGAAGCCCATGTCCAGGATCCGTCTGTGTGTGGTGGCTCTTGATGCACTGACTCCAGCCTCAGTCCACTCCTTGTGAAAGTCCCCAACACTTTTGAATGGCCTTTTCCTGACAATCCTCTCCAGGCTGCGGTCATCCCTGCTGCTTGTGCACCTTTTTCTTCCACACTTTTCCCTTCCACATAACTTTCTATTAATGTGTTTGATACAGCACTTTGGGAACATCCAACTTCTTTTGCAATAACCTTTTGAGGCTTTCCCTCTTTATGGAGGATGTCAATGGTGGTTTTCTGCATAACTGTCAGGTCAGCAGTCTTTCCCATGATTGTGATTCCTACTGAACCAGACTGAGAGACCATTTAAAGGCTCAGGAACCCTTTGCAGGTGTTATGGCTTAATTAGCTGATTAGAGTGGGACACTTTGAGCCTAGAATATGGAACCTTTTCACAATATTTTAATTTTCTGAGATTGTGGATTTGGGGTTTTCATGAGCTGTAAGCCATAATCATCATGAGAATATGTTTCATGTAACCTTTTGCATCTTTTTCACGAGAACAGTAAACTGCATCCTGCTCACAAGCAGTGAAATGAATATGAATAGTATTATTTCGGTGAGAAGGTTAAGCATTCAGTGTGCCCCGGCCTATAGTCATGCCACTTAACCCCGGAAATGTCTTTCAACAAAGCTGACTCCCTCGGCTAAGAAACAGAGTTGAGCATCGCCCCCTAGAGTCACTATTGGATAGGGGAAACCTTTAGTTTTAAACTGCATTTACAGCTGTTTGCAACATTCTATGGTTATGTGACCGCAATTCACATTGTTTTTTTGCCAGAAACTGGTATTTATATCTAGCTTCCTGCAAAAAATGCCCACTGCAGAAAATGGGTTTGCTTAAACGACTATGGTGTTTGCTTAACTACTATGGTGGTTCATTTAATAACTGTTGAAAAAAAAGTCATAAAATCAAGCTAATCACATGATGACTTAACAATCAGCATGGTTTACAACCATAATTCTGGGATTAATTACTTTTGCAAACTGAGGGCTATAAGTATCAAATTATGTTTTTAACATTGGGGGAGGGATGAAATTACTGGCCCTCCACATGTTACTGAACTATCATCCAGGGGTTTCAATTAGCAGAGACAATGATGACAGTTGTTGGAAGGCATAGCTGAAAAACATCTTGAGACACAATTAAATCTAGTATTATGTGTAGAATTTAGCATAGGATTGAAATCAGACATCTTTTGCAAATAGAGGATCAACAGATATAAAAATATGGCCCTAAATTCCATCAATTCTCTCCTTAATTGCAGGTCCTCTACATTATCATGTTATTCTATGTCAGGGGTGTCAAACTCGATTTCATGAGAGCTGCAATAAGGTTGAGTTTGACCTATGGTGGCCAGGGTAGGTGTGGCTGGGGTGGCATGGCCAGCTTAATGTCATTTGTGTTGGGGGCACCTGTGGTGGCCCGACAGCTCTGCCAGTGAAAACGGGCTCCCGATTTCTGTTTTTGGCTGCGACGGCTTCCTGCAACCTTCTGCCAGCAAAAAGAGAGCTTGGGCGAGCTGCACACAGGCCTCAAGAGCTCCATTTTCAGCTGTAACAGCCTCCTACAACCCTCTGCCAGCAAAAACAGATCTCGGGAGGGCTGCAGAGGCAACCGCAGGCCACTCCTTCACTGTTTCCAGGACATCTCCTTGGGCCAGATCTAAGCACCTTGTCGGCCAGATCTGGCCCCTGGGCCTTGAGTTTGACACTCCTGTTCTACGTAATCAGCACATGATGGAATTAGCAATGTATACTTTTTGTAAGGTTATAAAGATGTAGTAGGGTCTATGACTCTACAGCAAACAAACTAATAATGTATGTAGGGCATGCAAACAGAAAATAAAAAAGACAGAAAACTCCTATAATAATCTATGTTTACCGATTGCTGCATCTAAACATATTGTCAAGAAAGCACTAGACTTGAATAGACCTTATACTGGAACTTAAGCCATCAGTCAGCAAGTACATAACTATGTGACCATAATGTAATGTCATGATCCCTACATAAAGTAGGAGAGAAACAGACTGATATGGCAGAGCACTAGTTACATTAGGCATGATTTTTTAAACTTGTCCAACCAACCTAGACGTCTCAGTTACTGCTGAGAATTCCCCACCAGAGGAAGTATATGGGGCTTGAGTCAAGTGATAGATCTTGGGAATGGCTACAATGCTCTGTGATATGTTTGACCAGAACTATGTTTAGCACCCTCACTCCTTGCATTATAAAAAAAATTAAATTAACTGCCCAAAATTTCTTGCTTGTTTTTTTTCTGGCTTGCCTTAAAAAAAGAATAAGAACCCTGAAGAATTATTCTTCTGGAAACTGACCTTGTTGTAGGTGTAATAAGATAAATGGCTTTCAGGTGAGGGACTGGCTCACGGTTTTTGTAAACATTCTCCACCGCTGTAAAATAAGATCTTAATTATGAGAGTTACCCTGAGTACACTTGCATGCAAAATTTAATACACAAACATATGTAATAGACCAATATACAAGATGAACTAAAGTACAAGCTGCTAGATTTTTTTTTAGTTGAGAATTGGAGCTGGATGCTGGATCCAGATTGGTGAAACTTCTCTGGAGGAAGGAAAAATCACTGAGAAAGTCCAGATAGTAACTCTTTGTGAATAGGCTGAAGGGAGTGTTATTTTGCAACTGGCTTATGAATTGAATGGCTGGGAGTTGAGGATTCCATTAATCCTATACCATAATATACCCTTTTAAGGACATAAAGCTAAATTCAGCTTCATTTTTCCTTCACTTTTAGATATATTTTTTATTGTACTGAAAAATTAAGACTTGGCAAGGTTTCACTGTATTCATCAGTGAGTTGTCTTCTGGAAGAAATATGGTTTAAATATGATTTTAAAAGCTCTAACTTTTTTATTATCAACAAGAATACTTAGAACATGGACACTGAAAAGTTAACAACAAATTAAGGGTCCAGATGGATTTTGAATCATAGTTTATCCTGTGGGAAATGGAGATTGGGGTTTTTAAAAGAAAAAACACGATAATGGAAAACCTTGAAAGTTTGACACAAGGGAGAGATATACAGTAATACATTTGTATTGTTCACAAAGAAATTTAAAATGGAACAAAAATCCTTAATAGATATTTTTGAATACTGGTCTGCAAAATTACTTGATATGATAGATAGCGCATGTACCAATGAAATTGCAGAAGAACAAGCTACAACAGTTAAATTTGAAATTAATTTGAAGGTGGGCTTAAATCAATGAAAAGGATATGGAGAAAGATGTACCGAATACTGAAACAAAACTAACAAATATCTGACTCCCTGAAAGGAAATGTACAACTATTAAATTAGAAAAATGGTTTGGATAGCTTTTTCTTACTGAATCTACAAAAGAATACAGTAAAGATCTTGAAGAATTTTACGAGAAGAGACAAAAAATTTTCAAAGATTTTTAGCTTTAAAAAAGTTGAACAAAAAATAAGTTCTGAAACTCTTATTAAAGGGGTTAAAATTAAGATTCTTAAAAATTCAGGGAAGTAATAAAAGGTTGGCTTATTCAATCAAGGTTAAAATATCAAATTAGCTATTTCTGGTTTCTCCTATTAGATTTTTGCTGATAAAGAAGGAATTACAAGATTTTTGTATTTTTGTTGTAAAGAGATGAGTTATGTGATGAAAAGCGTTTGTTGTATTTAAAGATATTAACATTGTTTTACTTGTTGGTATAAAGGGGGACAGACTTTATGTTTTTCCTTTCTTTTTGCTCTTTTTTAATACTTGTTTCCTTTCTTTTGTATTTTTATTCGCTTTTATTCTTTTATTTGAAATTCTTAATATCATTATTTAAAAAAAAATTAATACAGTTTTACTTTGCAAATGTACTGGCAAAAACTATGCCAGGATGATTAATTCTGCTTTGCAGATGCTTACCAGTTATCCCTTCTGCAAGTAGGTCTGTCATTTTACCACATGATGACAGCAGCTTAGTAGTAAAGTCATCTAGAAGAATTATCTTCGTAAATAAAAGTAAAAATCAAATCAGTAGTTCAGACAACTGGATACCATCTTAGACTTCAAATTATGTTTTGGTAATATACTGTCAGTCTTTGAGGTTGAGTGGACTTCAACAACAAATCATGAATATTAAAAAATATTTTTTATTATAGGATTACAATGCCATAATGCCAAATCAATTATCTGACCCTTCCCTTGGCTATGGCTCTTTCTCATATTCATCAAAGCTATTATCACCGCTCATTACATCTACTATCAATATTAGAATGAGCTTACACTGAACTCAATTGCAAGTACTAAATATGTACACACCAAGCTTTTAATTCCCCAAGTGTACATAATACAATTACATAATCTACAGTGTTTAAACAATTGCTTGATAGCAAGATGGGCAACATATAAATTTAATAATGCTATCTGGATTCATATTTTATGCTAAACCATAATATGGATTTAATGTATAATACAATCCAGACAACAATACTTTATTCAACAAATTATGGATAAATCTTTGCTTTAGCATAATGTGGAAATGAAACCAATGTGTATGCAACAGCAGGATTATATTAAAGAAATACTATAAAAATATAATTTCTTGTCCCACAAGTGCAAGTTAATGAATATATTTGCTTCAGAGATCCACCAATTCAGATTCTATTACTAAGAAAAAGTAAAAGTAAAAGTAGATTCAAATACCATGAATCATGTTGTCTCCCAACTGTGATTTCACAACTGTGGCATTGTGTCAGAATACTCAGTCCCATGCCAATTTAATTCATTTTTATGTTGGATAATAATAAAATAGATTTTAGATGCTTGGATCCATGTGTGTGTAAGATTAGGTGATGTATCAAAAATCCTGGTCCAATTTTTAAAAAATAAAAGCAAATGCCATGATTGGGTCCAGAAAGAAATCTATTGTTACCACGGAAGGAATAAAATTATATATTCCATGTAGTGAACAAAAAAAATCTGTGGACTGAATTTGGTTTACCATGCTATCCAGCTATTTGTTTAAGTACAAACCAGCTGTTTTGTTTCAAAAGAATATACATCTTAAAAGTATACATCTTTGTTTGGTTAAAATGTTTTAATTTACAAAATAAATGCACTGGGTTTTTGCCATACAATAAATTGAATTATGTCATATTTCTTTTGCATTAGTATCTGTAATAACTACATCTTTATTTACTTCACTTTCTATAAAAGAATTGACACTCTTCCAAATTAAACATCTGGACTTTCCTTCAGATATCTGTGTAAATAAATGTACCTCATTCCAATAATTCAACAGCTGCCCCAAATCTAGGTATTTCAATAATCTATTCACATTTACAACCACAATTGGGCCCATAACCTTGGCCTTTGAGCAAAGCAGGGAAAACAATTCTAAGAATGATGGTATGATGACCCAGGGCGTGGCACGAAATCAACACAACTAGAGAACAGGTCTAACTCCCCTTTATTGCTCCAAACGTGCCCCCAAACGTCCCCACATTCACACGTCTTGGAGCAAAGCTCTCATATGAACCTTCAAAAGCCTCTGGCTGCAAGTAGTCCAGTAAGCAAGGTTAGCCACAGAGCAACCAGGGCCAGCATTCCAGTAAGCCAGGTTAGGCAACCAGTAACCAGAGCAAGAAATTTAGCGAAGCAGGCAAAATGGTAAGCCCCACAAGACAGAGCACAGCAATCTCCAGACATTGGCAAGTGCACCCAAGACTCCATAGATTCAATGCTTGTTCCCAACAAGCACCTGGCACCTCCTTACATCTCAGTCCCTAGATGTGCCTTGTGAAAGGGGGCAGGGCATTCTTCTCCCTCGTAGCTGGCTCAATCTGCATTGATCTCATCGTCTCTCTTCCCTCCTTGCTCTTGGATCAGGAGAGGGTAGTCCTTGCTCTTCTCCTGAGCTCTCCCTGTATGCAGGCCCTACTAATTCCAAAAAGCCTTGCCTGGACTGATTCTGCCCTTCCCCAGTTTCCTCCAAAGCCAACAGAGCCGCCCTCTCAATCTCTGTTGGCTCTTGTTCAAGCTCATCTTCCCCTGCAGATTCAGACTCCAGCAGGGACATGGCAGATGGCATTGGCTAGTATTTTCACGAGATCTGAGCTCAATTCCTCTAGCATACGGGTGTTAAACTCAATTTCATTGAGGGCCACATCAAGGTTGTGTTTGATCTTGGGGGACCAGGAAGGATTGTGACCAGCTCGCTGTCACTTGTCGAGGCTCCATTTTTGACCACAATGGCCTCCTGTAGTGGGCCTGCGTTTTTGCTGGCAGAGGGCTGTAGGAGGCCATTGTGGTTGAAAAGGGAACCCGGGCGGGCCTTGCATGACCTCCCTGAGCTCTGCTTTCTCTGGCAGAGGCACCACGGGCCAGTCCTTCGCTGTTTCCAGGGCAGCCCCGCAGGCCAGATCTAAGCACCCCACAGGCCAGATCCAGCCCCCAGACCTTGAGTTTGACAACCCTGTTCTAGCACACCGAGAAAGGAAACATTAATGCTGGCCTTCATTAGTGTTTTCCCCTTCAGAGGGGAAGTGAAAAAGTAAACAAATGTCAGCATTCTAAGCCTTTCACAAAGTTGATGTTTGAAGGGGAAAATGCTACTGAAGGCCAACATTTTGAAAAGCTCAGAACGTTGGCCTTCCCTAGGATTCAGTGTTTTCACCAGAGCTAAGGTCTGTTCTTTCAGCACACAGAAAGATTTCACCTCCCTGCAAGAGGAAGGGAGAGGAAATCCCTCAGCACACTGGGAGAAATGGATCTCAGATCCAATGTCACTCTGCCCGCAACCTTCTCTGCTTATTTTCCAATTGACTTTCTGGGGAAGCCAGCAGAAAATATTGCAAATGGTAATTACATGATCACAGGCACTCAGTAACTGGTTGTAAATGCAAACAGGTTGCCAAACACTGCAAATATGATGCGGGGGAGGGGGGGAGGGGAAGGCTGGCATTTGTAAAGTACCTGTTCTGAAGCTTTTGTGACTGGGGTCATTAAATGACTGGTCATAATTCAAATATTACATGTACAGAGAAACATTAGAAGTACTCGACACAAACATCTAGTCTCTTATGATTCCAAAACGTAGTTCTCACTTAACAATGGTAATGGGGATGGGCAATTCTGTCATTAAGGTACAGTTGTAAAGTGTGACCTCATGTGACTAAAACATCTTATGATGGTAGTTGCATCAGTCCCAATTGCCATTATTAGGTAAATCCTGTGCAACCACCCAGTCATGTGGTTGCCATTTGTAACTTTCTGCTGGTGTGATGACCCGGGGCATGGCACAAAAGCAACAAAGTCACAAAAGTAGGTAAAGTCCCTTTAATACCTCCAACTTGGCCCCCAATATCCAGTTATCATCAGCTGGAGAAAAAACTCTCCCAGAAATAGTTTTTAAACGAAAGAAATGCAGTCCAAACCCAAAGTACATATAGATTATAAATAAAAACCAACACAAACCACGCTGCAGCAATTAACGAGACAGGGCAGGATAAGGAATTGAAGACTTCAAAAGATAAGGAAACACGAACAGTTGGGAGGACGCCAGAACCCAGATAAGACTTGACAAACCAAAATAATTCACGCTTTGCTTCTAGCAAGGAGCTGTGAACAAACACCCTTTTAAAATCCTGTCTTCCCAGCTACAGCTAATGAAGGGAATCAGGGCCTTTTTCTCCCCTGTAGCCCACGTTGCTCCCTTATCCGTTCCTCCCTGCGTGCCCTAGGATGAAGAGGGGTGGGCCTGGGTCTTCTTCTGAATGCCCAGATGGACTGTGCCCTTCCCCAGTTTCCTCCACAGCCACCAGAGCCACACTCCCATTCCCTGTCAGCTGTTCGACCTCTCACTCGGAATCAGATTTCAACAGCAGCATGACAGCTGGCTTCCCTATTGACTTTGTCAGAAAACAGCAGTAAAAATCACAAATAATAATCACATGATGCAGAGACATTATGATGGCCATAAGTATAAGGATCTGTCATAAGTCCTCATCATTCAGCACCGTTGTAACTTTGAATGTTGTTAAAGAATGGTTCTTCAATACGAACTATGTATAATACCAACCAGGTGATTTATTTGTTTATTATAGCATTTATATGGACACCCAACTCAAGCCAGATGACTCTGGGCAGTGTACAAACAAGATGAGCAAAGCATAATCAGTCAATACGTATTTTATTAAAATGGCAATCAGAAATGAAATCTTCCTCAACTGGAATTCAATTCATCCTGATCTCAAGAGACAAGTCTTAACCAAGGTGGTATTCATCAGGTTCTGACCAGTTCTGGAGAACTGGTAGTGGAAATTTTGAGTAGTTCAGAGAACCGGCAAATACCACCTTTGACTGGAGATTTTACAGTATTTTTTTTTAAACAAATTTTATTCAATTTTTAACAATTTTTTAAAACAGCTCTTTTCAGTAGACAGCATGTTCCCGGGTCATCACTTTTACATGCAAATATGACAGTAGATCTATATTCATTTTAAACATTTGACTTCACTTCTATTCCATTTTAGCAGACAAAGGGTCAAAGAAATTAATCCTAATCTCAAATCTTAGTCTCAATCTGTATAACCCCCCAGTTCATTTCGAGTTAATTGCATATATATATATATTTTAAAAACTTCATTTATAAATCTTACAAATAACAATATATTTGCCCATCGTATTAAAGATAAAGTTCATCCATATCTATCCTTTAATAGATTAATACTCTTTTATCATTTACAGAATTCTTTTGTCCGTCAGATTTGCCCTTTCATCACATATTCTCTCCATAATTCTAAATCTGTACAAATTTTAGCACTAAAAAGAATGAGAAAAAAAAAACCCTAGACTTGCCCCCTTTACTACTTTGAAAGTGACACCTCAGTGGTTAATATAGTAGCATAATCATAATCATTCCCTTTAAAATGAAAGAGAGAGAAAAAGAAAAAGAGAAAAGCTCCCTTACAATATATCTCTAATCGATCGGGTTCTGCAATACATATCCCCCTAAGATTTATTTATGGTTCCAAGATAATAATAAAAATAACTAATCTTGGTTATTGACAAATCTCATTTTTAGGCATTTTCTAAAATCATTTCAATTAATTCAATTTATCTAATCATCATTTACCTTTCTTTTGTAAATAAGAAATAAAATGTGACCTTTACCAGTAAAATTGTCAGTAACCCCTATTGTTTTACACTTTTATAATTACAATATATTCTTATTACCATTTCTTCATGCAGAACCCCCTTTTAATACATTAGCCATTATCTCTATGCAAATAAGTTTCTTTCTTCATTATGTAATTCCGTCTCTATCTTTTGTTCTTGTTTCTTGTTCCTTCTCCTCTCTTTTATCCCGCTATCCCCTTCTCTATCCAGTTTGAATCCTCTCTCTCTTTTACCTTTCTCTATCCTTCTGGACCTTTCTAACATGCCTAATTTCATAAATGTTCCCCTTTTTAATTACCTTCTTAAGTTTCATTTTTTGACCATCCTCCCTTTCCCTTTTATTTGTATTAATCTTTGTGTTAGTTGTCTTCTTAAAATGGCTTTTGCTTGTGCTGTCCCTTCTCCTCCCGTTTATCCTGCTCTCCCTTCTCTATCCAGTTTGAATCCTCTCTCTCTCTTTACCTTTCTGTTCCCTTTCCTTCTGAACCTTTCTAACATGCTTAATTTCATAAATGTTCCCCTTTTTAGATACTTTCTTAGGTTCGTTTTTTAGCCACCCTTCCTTTCCTTTTATTTGTATTAATCTTTGTATTAATTGTCTTTTTAGATGGCTTTCTCTTGTGCTGGCTCCTCCTTTCCAAGGCTCCTTCTTCTTCTTTATTCAGCATTTGAATGCCCATGTTTTCTGCAACAAGCCAAGTTAGTTCAGTCACTTCCTGTAGCAGTTCTTTCATACTTTTAAACTCCATTTTTAATTCTTTGGATGGCCACCAGAATTTTTATTTTCCTTATTTCTTCTTCTTCAAATTTTCTATGATCCTAACCCAGGTCCAGAGTCTATATCAATATCACCAATTAGTCCGGTAGTCAGTCTTTGTGTATTCAAGCTTTCACTTTCTATGAGTCTTGCGTCTCTTTAAAATGTAACAACTCCAATCCACAAAGGAACAAGATAGTTTCTTTCTTCTTTGGCTTCCAATTTTCTCCAAAAAGTGGCACTTTCTGCAGAGAGTCTTAACCCTTTCCTTTTATTTTGATATTCAAAGTTTTCCAAGCCCCAAACTTAAGTTCTTGGCTGGCTTCTTCCTTTCCCGGTTCGAAGCCCTTATAGCTGTCAAAAATATTTTACTTATTTTTTCCTTCACTTGAGACTGCGCTTCTGTTTCTTTTTTTTTTAACTCATCTTTATCTTAATCCCGGGGTGCCTTGATCTTACCATCCGATACTCCGGTTCCTTGCTGTCGACTTCTCTTTCCTCCTGCACTCTTAATCCCGTTGAGACTTCTCTTCGAGGGTGGCCATTTTTGACACCACTTCTTGCCGTCTTCGGAGGGAAAAGACCAGACCCAAAACGGGGGGAGATTCCCCACTCTTGGCAGATTTCCTTTCTCCGCCGCCCTACTTCAGCCCCGAATTGCTTATCCTCTCCGACGCAAGAGCCAGACGGTCTTGTGGGCGATCGCAAACGCCGCCCGTCTCGAGAAGGCTCACCCGGGAAGAGCTCAGATTTTGTATTCTTCCCTGCCAAGCCACTTGAACTTCGAGAACCAGTAATAAAAGAAATTGAATCCCACCACTGGTCTCAACTATCCAAAAGGGTTAAGACCAGATATTGGAGTAAATACTATTCTGTCTGGCTTTCCAATTTTTCCTATACACTAGGAAACAGAATATCATAGCTTCAGCTCAACTATGCACCCTATTCAAGGACTTTTCTGTTGATTAATCAAACTTCTTCAGCCCCGAATTGAAATAGATGAAATCACTGCGGGCTTCTCCCGCTGACCCTGATATACTGCATCATCACAAACCGCCGCCCGTTCTCGAGAAGGCTCAACCCGGAAGAGCTCAGATTTTACAGTATTCTTCCCCTGCCACGCCCACCAAACCACGCCGACAGAACCAGTAATAAAAGAAATTGAATCCCACCACTGGTCTCAACTATCTCTTTAAAGCCCTGTAGGGTTAAGACCAGTTGTATATTGGAGTAAATACTATTCTGTCAGGAATTTCCAATTTTTCCTTATACACTAGGAAACAGAATATCATAGCTTCAGCTCAACTATGCACTATTCAAGGACTTTTCTGTTGATTAATCATAGCTTCAGCTCAACTATGCACTATTCAAGGACTTTTCTGTTGATTAATCAAACTTCTTCAGTTCCTCTTGTGAATTGAAATAGATGAAATCACTGCTTCTCCCTTCTGGACCCTGATATACTGACAGAATAAGAAGGTGACTGTCCTTTAAGCACCCTGATATGCCACAGGATACTGGATGGCATTTTCACAGGACTACGAGATGACTCCTAATCCCATCATGTCAAAGTGCAACAATTCTCAACTGTCAACACAAGTGAAGGAACACAGTTCTACCCTGCCCATCAGGTGTCACAGGAACAAATAACGCCAGCTCTATGCCCAAGGTGTCAAGGAACTTGCTGCTATGAAAGAAACTTCTCTAGTAACTCCCTGCCAGAAGCTATTGTACAATTTCAACTGTAGCACTGTTTTACTGTTACAGCCAACCTCAGTGTTGCTGTTCCCACTACTTCTCCCTACAACTCCAGACCCAGATCCAATAGGAGTTCCAGCAAGCTATCCCAAGCAGAATAATTCCCAGAGACCTTGATGGAGATGCCATAATAAGTGGTCAATAATGCAGATGATTAGCAGTTATATAGCAGCCATAGGACTTCCTCCAAAGAACTATGGACCCATTATATTCCTACAAAAGCTTCCAATTATCACCCTTTCCCATTAGATATTGAGATGTACCTCGAATAAATTATTTTTAAAATATACTATATAAGTCATAGATAAACCAGTTCAATTATTTTTCTTACCTTCCATTCTTCTTCTTTTCTACAGTCATCAAACACTGATGCTTTTAGTTCTAAAAGAAAAATATTATTATTATGGTTAAAATGAAATAATAGAGAAAAGAAAGGTTTACACTAGAAATGAACTACATTAAAAATAACAGTCCCATGCAATGTCATATATAACATTAAAGAATTAAGTAGTCAGCATTACAAAGTGCAGTGTAGTACAATGTACTACTGTACTACGAAGTACTGTAAAAACAATAAAAATTATCAATATGTTGGCATCTTATCTAATTAAATCTGACTTATTTTAACAGATACAATAAGAAAGCATGGCTTTCATATCTTCTGCACATCTTATTTCTGGTTTCCAATTCCAGATCTGCAGGGCAAGCACAAAAACTTTAAGTCAATACTAGAAGAATAAAAAATCACTGTGTTTGCATGAACTACCAGTGTAGAATTTGGATAATGAACCTCTGTAACTTGAGGTCTACTGTACTAAGTGAATCTGAAACAGTCCCTATCTTGAATTACAAAGAACTAAACATAATTTACATAGTAGTATACTCATCCACTGACCTTTACTGCTAGAATGTCATGCAAATGAAGTCACTATATGCAAAACTAAAACGGGTATATTTCCTACAGATTCATTTATATAATTACTACTGAGTCTAAGTCAAGCCTTAACCTTCTTTATTTCTTCTCACTACACTAGAAAACAAAGCAATGGTATGATTCTATCAAGCCAGTTATATTTTCCTGAATGACAGAAAAATCCTGAAGCCATTTAGTTGGTCTCATAAACTGACCTTTACATGGTCTTATAAATACAAAAATCATGGAATATATAAAATGAATATAAACGTATCCATTTATAAATAGGATAAAGACCTGTCTTTAAAATCATGAATATATGGACTACATGCCAAGCATCCTTAAATTCAATAGAGTAATATTAAAAAACCTGCCTAAACAACTTAGATGTTACAAGACAACTCATAGCTTATTTCTTTAGAACACAAATATGGCCTGTGCAACAACATATCAAAGAATCAGTCCCCTGGTTTTTAATATTTTCAGAATGTTTGCATCCACAATGTAGGTTATGATTATTTGAAAACAACAATCAAGTACCAAACATACAAGCATATACTTTTATCAGCCAGATGGGCTTTGTTAATTTCCCATTTTTACATACTATGTTATATTTATGTATTTACCAGTAAATGTATCATATGGAAACTAATTATCGTGAAGGGTTTTTTATTCTTGCAATTGCAGCTTTCCTGTAATACTTTCTGAATTATACTACGATAGGTTTTTTTTTTCAAACTAACTTAGTTTCATGGAACCCATTCAAATTTTGCAAGAATTTGAATGGGTTCCATGAAACTAAGGGGAAATAAACATTTTACTCTCTTGCAGTTTTTTCCCCACTCTAGCTCTTTCCTTATTCACTATGAGGCTTCTCAGCTGACCCTCAGCACACATTCTTGATAAGGGGTTCCAAAGATGTTTGTAACAGGTTCTCTGATGTAAAAAAAAGCTTGATACAATGCTGTATCCTTAATTTTTTACACAAAATCATAATTATTCTTCCAGATCTTTTCTTTCGAACTTTCCAGAGGTAATGCAATTTGGCTTTACTGTCAATGAAATTAAATGAATTTGTAGCAGGCACTGTTTCTCCTGGCACTAGTTATTTTTCTAAATTTACTATAAAGTTGCAACCATTTATATTTCACTTTACAATTTATCGTAAGAGGAAAAGTGTAAGCCTTTATCTGTAACACATTTGAGTTCATATATTGGAACAACGCAGAACAGAAAAGGAACAAGAATGCTCTGAGAGGAAGCAATAGCTTCTTAGTCCATCCCCTTAACGATTTTTTTCAAGTTCATTTCTGAAGGTAAGCATGTGCCTATTTCCTACTGAGTTACTAGAAACACCTGTAATTAGCAATTCTTACTTCAATTTTTTTCAGAGTAAAAAGGTATATCCAAAAGAAGGTATTGCAATTTTTAATTAAAATCTATGTTAAAGCTCCTCCAAACTAAACCAGAAAAAGGCCAAGATTTGTTTTAGGGAATCTACATCAGATTAATGTACAAATACAGAAAAGGAGCAATTCTTGTAAATATGTTGTTGAGATATCTTAATTTTGCTATGGCGTTTATTTAATAAACCGCAATTAAGTTAAGGTAAGCATGTTACGTGAACACAGCTAAGTCATATTTTTTTTCAAAAAAAAAAAGGAAACATGAAATCATACCAGAAGTAAAAGCAATAAGATCAGAAAAAACAATGCCACAACCATGCTGATCTGTGTGCAACATATTTTCATTACTTTTCCTCAAAACAAAATATTAAGAAATATGTACAAATACCACAAATGCATTCCACAGGGCACAATCAGCTAAAGGATCCTTTCATTTAACAATCCTTCAAGTATGACCCTTATCTTTAGTTTCAGAAGAGATGACCAAGTTGAAAGCATACAATCTTGTATGTAGAGCTTTGAAAATAAATCTAAATAAATAAGAGCTGAACTTTAAATCGTCCATCAGACTTCACCCATTTCACTTTACATACAATTCAATGGCTTAATTCCATTCTAGGATAAGAACTGTCAGTTGCAAATAAAATATTATCATCACCTGAAAGCAGTCACCTCATGGTGTGTTTAGATCTGATTTCAGTTTGCTTCCCAACTCTGAATTGTACAATGTGGTTGAAAATTGACCTAGTTTATCTTCTATGATTGCTCTAGATAAAAATGTCATCAATCCACCTACTGCATCCTGAGCTCCTTGAAGGCAGGGAGCATAAATTAATTTTAATAAACATTCTGTGGCACCTTTTGGTTTTTTTT
Source organism: Naja naja (assembly GCA_009733165.1). Taxonomy (NCBI): domain Eukaryota; kingdom Metazoa; phylum Chordata; class Lepidosauria; order Squamata; family Elapidae; genus Naja; species Naja naja. The sequence continues at coordinate 99,237,441 of CM019150.1, read as the reverse complement.
AACCATATTATTAAAAATGGTTGCATTATTCCAAGGAAATAAATTATGATTGATCAAGGTTCAGGCATATGTGGAAATACACCATCCATACTGGGTTCTTCTCATTTATTAATCTCTTCTGCTTCTGTAAAAGCCAGATGCAGATAAATTAAATTCTAAAATGCCAGTTCTAAAATAGCACCATCAATTTCTATCTTGAACTCTTCTCTTTTCCATCCTAAGTCACCCATCTGATTATCATTTTCTTTACCACTGCAGTAGCAACCTGCCCAGAGCTGGATAATACATACTGCACCATGCTCCCTCCATCCCTACTAAGGATGTGAATGAATTTAAAAGACCCTGGGCTTTTTTCATATATACATGAAATGTATGTGTGTGTGTGTGTGTGTGTGCGCGCGCGCATATATATGTGTACACACACACACGTCAGCCAAAGCCATTTCCACAACTCAGATCAGTATATTATTTTTTAATAACTGGACGACCTCTCAAAATGCAAGCTTAAAAATGCAAGAGAAGATGCATCCAAGTATGCCCCTCTGAGGGACCAGAAAAAATGCGAATAGGAGTGGCCGTGCGAAGAAAGTGTGGGAAACGGACTTTTAAAGGACGGCGACATGCTTACAGATGTAGCAGGTGAAGCGAAAAAAAATGAAGCCGCATCGAGGGCTCCAGACGCGGAGCCACGACCCCAAACGAAGGCGTTAACCCCATCCCAGCCCCCACCCACCCCCAACTTATCGCCTCACGAAGACCGATCCTGCATTTGCACGTTTCCCGGTCTCCGCGCCCTCGGCGACCGTGCCAGGCAGAGGACGCCCGCCCAAAGGCCGTCGGGAAAACCCGCCACCGCAGGCTTTGCTAAGCGCTGAAGGAAAGAAGGAGAGCTCAGCTGCTGGGGAAGGGAAGTCAGAAGGAGCGGGCTTCGACACTCACTCTGCCACACCAAGCTCTTCAGCCCCCGGTCCCCGCTTGCTGCCGCTGCCGGCGCCATCTTGCCTCTGCGCTTCCCAGGGCTGTGACGGAAAAAAGAAAAAAAAATTCCGCACTCTCGGACAAGGGGGCCATTCAAGCCCCGGCGCGCAAGCCCCGCCCCTTGCTTCAGCCAGCCCCGCCTCCGGCCTTGCAGGTTTGCGGCCGCCTTTCCTGCCGAACTTACTGGTGACGTAGGTGCCGCAAGAAGAAGCAGGAATCCCCGCCCAAGCCCTGGGGAACTCAGATGGGTGGAAGTCGGCAGCCGAGCGAACGGAGGTTTTGCTCGATTGTCTGTCTTTATACCCATAGGAAATGTTGGCTAAACGGTCTATATACCCATATGAAATGTCAGCTAAACCTGAGCCATGGTTTGCCGAATAAACCCGGGTGATCTGGCTGGCACAATATGCTCAACCGTGAACCTCTCACAATGTTTGAGGTCTCGCAATCCGCGGAACCCCACACCATCCAGTCACATCTTAGTCGAACGTGATGTGCAATTCCAGCATAACTGAAGGAGACTTTTTTTTTAAATCAAACAATCTCAGGATTCTTCTGTTTAGGGTAGCTTAAGTTCTGCCTTGCTAATTCTCAATTAAATGGCTACAAATTCTGCAAGGTGTGACCTTTATGGGTCATTCTGTGCAGATGGACGTGTTTTGATGGCGATTTACATTTCAGAGCTATTATTGACATCTAAATGTGAAGACTGGTGATTGACAGTCACATTTTTATTCCAAAAACATCGGATTTATGGTGGTGTGGGAAGCCCCCACCACCTAGAGAATGAAATATTTTGGAGAATATTAAAAGAGGAAGAATATTATATTTCCCCAAAGGAGAAATGGAGTGTCAGGGAGTAAAAATCAGCTTCCAAACATCCCTGCTAATTAGAGGTGGACCATGCCTTTCTTTGCTGTCAACTTTGATAAAATAAAACCCAGAAAGTAATCTAAGAAACATTTTTTATTTACAAAAATAATAAAACCTAAGCGGACTACATACCGGCAGCTTAATCTCACACCAAAGGCATATATAGGAAAAAGTACAAAGGAAGTTACAGGAAATGAAGTAAAAAACTCTTTGAAGCATGCGCAGTGAATCAGAAATCACAAGACTGTCTTATCTCATTACTATAGAAACAAGATAACAATTTAGCTAGCAGACACCTGCCTGCAAATATTAGCTTAGGAGCTGAACAAACAAATCAAAATAACGTAGTGACATCCCCTTCTTTGTCTGTTGAGCGAACATCAGGCAAGGCACATCTTCTCACGTAGATATTTGTGCTGAGCACTGGAAGTGGTTTGTTGAGCATGTCAGCAATCTGATCATGTGTGGACATATACTGTAATTTAACAAAACCTTGTTTAACTAATTGCTTTATGTTCTTATAACTAATGTCAATGTGTCTGGACCTAGAACCTGTGAAACATGTTTCGGAAATATAAACCACAGATTCGTTGTCTTCCATCACGGTGATTGGTTGGATCGGGCGTGTCCAGATATCTGTGACTAAAGCATCAAACCATGTTAAAGAATTACATGCATCTGAAACACAAGCATATTCAGCTTCAGTAGATGAGCAAGAAATGAAGTTCTGTTTACGCACATGCCAGTAAACAGGACATCCATTTAAGAACGTCATATAACCCGAAGTACTTTTACATGACTTCTTATCACTCGCCCAATCAGAATCTGCATAACATAATTCTGCATAATCAGTATGTGTCGGTTCTAACAACAACTTCATATTTTTAGTGTGCTTTAGATATCTCAACAACATCTTAATGCATAACCAATGAACTGCTTTGCCTTACCTACGTGTCATGATAAAAGATTAACACTAAGTGCAATGTCGGGTCTAGTCCAACTACTAATGTATAATAACAATGACCCAATTACTGAACAATAAAGTGTTTGATCTTCAAAATCAGGACTTGGTTCATGTGCCACATTATGAAAATCTGTTTGCATAGGTATGCTAGCTGTTTTAGCATCCTTCATATTGCAATGATGCAACAGTTGTTCAATCTTATCCTCTTGTGAAAGACTAAACCCCTTCTGAGTTTTGGTAATCTGAATACCCAAATAAGTGTTAATGTAACCTAAGGATTTCAATGTAAAATATTTCTGCGAGGCTTTAGCAAAATTCTCACTCATTTGCTTATTTGGACCAATATAAACAATATCATCAACATAAACAAGAATTATATATATTCTCAGATCTTTTTGTGAACACACATTCATCAGTTTTGGACTTAATAAAGCCCATTGAATTTACTTTGTCAGTACCACATTAAACCAGACTGTTTCAGACCATAAAGACTTTTGTTTAGGAGCCAGGTATCCCCTTCTTGCTTTCGGAACCCTGGAGGACCTCTGACGTAAATTTCTTCATCCAGGTCAGCATGTAGATAAGCTGTTTCAACATCAAATTGGAAAACTTCTAAACCAAGAATAGTTGCAGTGGCTAAAGCAATTTTTACACTCTCAGTCCAAACTGTCAGTGAGTAAGTATTTGTGTAGTCCTCAGGATAACGTTGAGCGAAACCTTGAGCTACAAGTCTGGCCTTGTATAATGACTCACCATTTGGCTTCTTTTTAATTCTATAAACCCATCTAGTGCCAATAACTTTCTTATTTGCTGGAGGACTTGCAGGTGTAAACACCTTGAGTTTCTTTAGACTGTCCATTTCAGCCTGCATTGCCTCATACCATTTCTCCTGCTCTGAATCAGGAAGATGCTTAATTTGTGTGAACTTGTCAGGAGGAAGTGTAACAGCACAAATCAACGGTAAAGGTGCTTTTGTCAATTGCCACGAATATCGCTTCGGAGGGATTCCCTTTGTGGCCCTCTCGGAACGTCTTGGAACAATTGTCCATTCTTCTTCTGTTTCATCCTCATCTTCTTCATCGGTGCTAGCGTCAGCATCGGCGGCTCATGAAGACAGAACATCTGGTTGAGAAGAACTAGTTGATGGAACATCCGCCTGTGAATCTTGATCATCAGACTGCGTCATCATCTCTAGGAAAATAAACTCCAGGATCATTGGAGTGAATCCTGGACCAGTCAGCATCTTCCTCAAAATTGAAAGACTGAGAAATCACAATGACATGTCTGGAGTCAACGCATTTGCTCCATTTTGAATTGTCATCAATACCCATGAATCTCATTCTTTTTGCTGCTGGACCTCCTTTCTTTCTTTGAGCTAAGGGAATGTTCACCATAGCATATGAACCAAAAGTATGGATGTTTTTGAGATTGGTTCATACCCATATAACATGAAAAAAGGAGTCTGATTTATTACACTACTCCAGATACGGTTAATAATGTAATTTGCATATTTAATAGCTTCACCCCAGTATGGGGAACTGAGATTAGCGTCTTCTAGGAGACAACGCATCATGGTTTGTAGAATCCCGTTTTGGCATTCCGCCACTCCATTTTCCACAGGAACGTAAGGGGCTGATGTCTGGTGCAGAATTCCATTCTTACACATCCAGTCCTGAAAACGCTGAGACATGAATTCAGCACCGCAATCACTTTGAATTCTAGTGATGCGAACATTGTGTTGAGTATTGACATAAGTTGCAAAGTCTTTAAAGATCTGAAAGGCAGAAACCTCTTCCTGTCATAGGAAAGCCTCAAGCAGAAGAGACTGGTCCTTTGGAATGGAGATTTTTTTAATCCATTCAGAAAGACTGGGCCAAACTATTCATAAACAAAACACCTTCAGCCACAAGCTCCCACAGAAGGCTGAAGTTGATGATATTAAAAAAAGTAGAAAAACAAAGAGTCCTAAAAATCTACATTCCCTCACCCAAATTCTAAGGACAGTATGTGACCTTTAAGACATAATAAGATTTAACCACCACCATTAGAATAGCAAAATACAAGTCTCACTACATTGCACAACTCCCTGGAGCAGCAGTCGCCAACCGGTGGGCCGTGGCCCACCGGTGGGCCCTGAGAAAATTATGGTGGGCCGCAGAGAAATCTCACCCCCAGAGCACCCCTCCTCAAAGCAATTAATCTAGGCTGCCCAAAAACACAAGGCTGCGCTGTCCACATGGCCCACAGGAATGCTCCCCACCCACTCACTCCTTACCTGGCAAACTTGCCTGCTAAAATTGCTATTTTTCCTTTTTCCGACCATCATCTGTTCTGCTGTGCCAGGAGACTTAGATTAGCTAGGAAGCAGGAAATGGTTGGATTTCTTGCTTTCTAACTAATCTTTAGATATTCGGCTCTTCTTTCACGCACAGCCGAACCTCCTTTGGGACTGAAGGTTCTGTTATTCAGTGCAGACTCACGGCAAGCAAATTTGAGAGACTGAGCTAGCTGATGGCAGATAGATAGATCACTGAATGATTCTGTGAGCAACTCAATCTGCCTGCCTGCTTTGCCTGACTTTGGGTAAAAGTTGCTCTTTTTTTAATAAACATTTCAATATTTACATACATGGTGTGTTGTGAATTAATTTTATGAGTTTGCTTGCAAGCAAATTTTATGTGACAGACTGAGCTAGCCAATGGCAGATAGATAGATTTCTGAATGAATCTATGATTCTGTGAGCAACTCAATCTGCCTGCCTGCTTTGCCTGATTTTGGGTAAAAATTGCTCTTTTTTTATAAAAAAATCAATATTTATATAAATATTTATAATATTTACATACAAGCCATGCCCAGCCAGTCACATGACCACCAAGTCACACCCACAAATTAGGCCACACCCACATAACTGGTTAGTGGTCCCTGGGATTTAAAGTTATGAGTTTGGTGGTCCCTGAGGTCCAAAAGGTTGGCGACCCCTGCCCTGGAGCATCTCAATCACCAAATCCCAGAACCATATAAAAATCTACTCATTCACCCAGCCAATTGGTCAGCCAACCCAGAAAGATGCTGCTGTCACTGAAGTTTCAGGAAAACCAAATAAACAGAGACTTTTTTTCCATGTGGCCTGCCTCCATTTTATTTTCAACGTCTTTCTCCCAGCTTGGAACTGGACCGGATTTTTCTTCCAACAGTGGGCTAGGGTTCAGGTTTTTGCAGATAGGTGTGATCTCCTTCTTTAATAGAGAGATAGGATCCCTGACAGAGATAAGGGTTTAGAAATATGAAATATAAATAAAATTATAATAAATCTGTGATAGTACAAATACTGCATAACTGTGATTTTATTGGTTGTGATGTGCAATTTCATAGTATCAGATGGAGGCCAAAAATCATTATAGTTCTTGAGGATTTGCATAGATCTGACTTTTACTCAGTATTACATTTTAAGCTTCAGGATTCTTTTGTTGTTTCTGGGATGTGGAAGAAGTGTAAGGAATACAGCTCCACTAGAGCCTTTCCTCACCTTGTAATACTTTGGTGTACCTTGTAATTACTGTGTAATGAAATGATGGTTGATCTGAATAGCTAAGGAAGTGCATTGTTATAATGAGGGCACTGAAAATGTAGAATTTTGAGTATTCAGATTGGCTGATGAATAGCCAATCACTTGTTTCTCCTTCCCAGTACAGAATCCCTAAGATTAAGTCCTTCCCTGGGTTTAACTGATGGGATTGGCCTCATCACATGAATATAACTTTGCTTGCAGATGGTCACAAAAGGTGATCACATGATCCAGGAAAACTGCAACTGTCATAAACATTAGTCAGTTACCAAGTGTCTGAATTTTGATCAGGTGACCATGGAGATGCTGCAATAGTATTTAGTGTGAAAACGGTCATAAGTCACTTTTTATAGTGCTGTTGTAACTTTGAACAGTTACACCATCAATTGTTTTAAGTCAAGGACTACTAGTAAAACCTTTCCATAATAATACCAAGCAATCGAGAAGCTTTCCTTGATTGGGTCTTGTTTCTTTACTAGCTTCCATTTGGGACAAGGCCTTGTAAGAATTTGCTATAACTGTTATTAAGGAGTGTTAAATCAGCCCCCTCCAATGAAAAAAGCTAAAGGCAGTAATAATCTTATTTTTAAAAAATTGATGATCTTTCTAAATTTTGAACAGTTTTAAAGAGTTACCTTACCGATTACATGTGGCTAAATTTCAGCATTGCTACTGTATGTATGTGTTGCAGAGCAAAATTCAACAAGGCTGAGGAAATGATTGATGGCAGATGTTATTACTATCTTGAATACTACTAAAACTCTTATTGTTGTCTTCAGTTGGATGAAACAATGCAGCATAGGGCAACAATTTTTGAACCAAGGTACCTCAAATGGGATAACTTACAGAATGTGTCCAAAATGCCAATGGAATGAAATTTGGGAAAGTTGTGGTTGCTTTTGCATGACTGAGCTGCTGCTGCTGCTGCAAAACTTGGTCTTCATTTTCAATATTCTGTGACAGCTTCCCAGCCAGTTTTGCAAACCCTTGCTCCCTCACTCATCCTGCATCAGCCAATTACCTGCCTGCTGGGAAAGAAGGAAGGTTTCTGATGTTCCCTGCAATGGTGGGATTCAAATTTTTTTACTACCGGTTCTGTGGGCATGGCTTGGCGGGCGTGGCAGGGAAAGGATACTGTAAAATCTTCAGTCAGAGGTGGTATTTGCCGGTTCTCTGAACTACTCGAAATTTCCGCTACCGGTTCTCCAAAACTGGTCAGAACTTGCTGAATACCACCTCTGGTTCCCTGGAAGCTTCCCACAAGGACACTCAATGGGGAAGCTGACAGGAAATCAGTAGTCACTTCCACTCCCACTATTTTTTTTTTGCCTACCTGTGGTCATTCTATTTTTCTATTTAGGTAAGGACATGTCTCTGAAACCATGACCAAGGGGACATGGATTGTCTAGTGCTAATTTAAAGTTGGAAAGAAATGATATATTCAACTTGGTAGGCTTCTCCAGTATTACTGAGTCTCCTGCTGCATTGGGGATTTTTAAGGGAAGTATATTGTAGGTGTGGTGAAATTGGTTTTAGTAGCAACTGTAATCTATTAAGAACTAAGTGAATTTCTGTATGTGCAGCATTGATCAGTTTTTCCTTTCTTTTCATCCCAGGAGGATCTTTTTATACAAATCTTGATACCTAGTAAACTACCATGTTATTTCCACAACACTAGTATTTTCTCATGGATTGTGAAGAATTCTGATGTGAGGATACCCAGGTCTCCTGAACATTTTTTAAAGAGTAGCCCAGGAGAGGATTCAATTTAGATTTTTGCATTAAGAACTCTTGCGTCTGCCATTATGGTTCAGTCTCACCTAGCATTTACATATATGACATTCCTGGCCACAAGTTAAAATGCTTTTTATCCACAAGGCCAGGTTAACAATAATTGTCCCCTTTGTCAACAATGATCCTGCCTTTGTTTTGAACCTCTGCTAAATAGTTAATTGTGAATGTACCATTTGCTAGAGGCGAGGGGATATTTCTCTTATTGCTTTTCAGCCTTCCCTGGGAAACCATCCATCAGTCAGGTCACTCCTACTTAATGGGTGGGATTTTTTTTTGTCAGAACTGCCTGTCTTCTTCAGGCTGATTTGTCTCAGCTTGTCCACCCCTTTGCAAAATACAATGCACCCTCAAATTACCAGACCTGCAGACGATGAACTGATTTTCTGCACCAATTAATTTTGTTTTATAATGAAGTCATTATGGAAACAATGCGACACTGAGGATTTTCCATCTGAAGAGATATTTGTTAACCAAAACATTTTGGATAGAAATTCATAGAATGATGCAAAGGATCTTAAAGATTAATATTGCTAAAAGCAGAATTATTTTTATTGGGACTTATGGACAGTTAATTTAAAAAGATTCATGGTAGATTACAGCAATGGTAATTGCAGCAAGCTTGTTTGATGCACAACAATGGAAGAATAATATTCCCACAGTGGAGAAATGGATTGTGAAAATATCGGAATTAGTAGACAGGGTAAAACTGACCTGGTTTGGTCAGAGAACATCTTTTTCAAATGACTGGAAATCTTATATGGACTTTTTGCTGAAAGTTAAAAAAAACAAAGACTGGATGGTTTATGGATTTGAAGATTAAGAAAGATGGTGGCTAAAATGGCAACTGAGGGATCTGCAAAATATTCAAGTGGGAGGGACAATAAGATTGTAGTTTTTTGTTGAAAAGAAGGATGAAAGTCATTCGCATATTTCTATGAAATGTTTCAATAAATATAAATAAACTGTGACATCAGTTAATAATAGGCACCCCTTCTTCCAAGTAATGAATTAAAATAAGGTTCTACTGTAATGTGACAAACAAACACTCCCCCCCAAAAAAAACAGATGACTTGAGAGCAGAAGTAGCCCAGAGAGCAGGAAAATGAACTTTGCCATATTTGCAACTACAGTAGCTAGTTTCTATAGAGCTGGACAAATAACATTTAGTAGGGGCTGGGAACCATCTCCTTTTACTTTATGGCTAAAAGGAAAAGGACAAAGGGTGAATAAGCAGGAAAAGCCCAGTTTCAACATTCCTCATTACTTTCTAGATGTAATTTTTGTGTCAAACAAGTGGGAAAAGCTGTCTTCTTCTCCAGTAGAAATAGTAGAACTCTGTATTCTTCTCTTGGAATTCTACGAATACATTTGTGTCCAAACCCAGAATTCCAGGAAGTTTTGTGCTGCACCTGAGAATGATTAGGAATTTACTATAAAGTTAAATGACCAGGCTCAAGTGTTATTACAAGCAGTCCTCAAATTACCACAAGAATTGGCACTCGAATTTCCATTACTAAGCAAAGGAAGGTGATATTCAGCAGGTTCTGACCAGTTCTGGAGAACCGGTAGTGGAAATTTTGAGTGGTTTGGAGAACCAGCAAATACCACCTCTGACTGGCCCCGCCCCCATCTATTCTCTGCCTCCCAAGTCCCAGCTGATTGGCTGGGTCTTCTTTTGTTGCCCTGCACAGGAGAACGGAGCTGGAAAGCAGGTTAGCGGGATGGAGAGGGAATGGGATTTTGCAGTATCCTTCCCCCAGGAGTGGGGAAGGAATGGAGTTTTTACAATATCTTTCCCCTGCCACGCCCACCAAGCCATGCCGTGCCCACCAAGCCACACCCTCAGAACCGATAGTAAAATTTTTTGAATCCCACCACTGAAGCAAAGGGCAATATCATCTGACTACATTGCTCAGCAACAGCGATCCTTGCAGTCCCCTTATTATTATTAACTGAATCCCTCCAGTCATTAGTGAAGGATCTGTCCCAAACCAAATCATCCCCAGCTTTATCTCTCCCAGCCCCAAATTTTGGTAAGGTAAGGGTCTGCCTCATCTTCAGCCCCACCCCCACACCAACTCCTTTCCATGTCTGCCCTTTTATCTGCCTTGCACTCCATTGTCCCTCCAACTACCTTTCTGCCTTCAAAGTCTTCTTCCTGTCTGGCCCTTCATGGGGCAGCTGATGGCTTCCTTCTTAAGGCCACACCAGCTCCTTGTTCAAATTGTGTGTTCTTGTCCAAGTAACACGTGGCCTTCCCGTGAGGTTTTGCAAGGCTTCTGAGGCAGTCGTAAGTGCAGGGAAGATGCCACACAACCAAATTTTGATCACATGACGACAGAGATGCTGCAATGACCATAACATCAGGGACTGGACGTAACTATCCATTCGTTCAGCACTACGATAAACATCCAGTGAATAAAGGGTCATAATTCAAGGACCATTTGTATCTTCTATTTATATATGTATGCATACACAGATTTATTTTGCTTCATTCTTTTGGAGAATACGTCATACACTTCTCTTTAATAGGTATATAGTTCCCTATTGTATATTTCATATGAATAGAGTAACTTGTGAACAGACCTGTTTTTCCGAGACTACTGCATGCATGGGTTGTGATGGGGGTTTCCCGGTACTCCCATGTTACACCCCTCCTGCGCGAGCTGCATTGGCTGCATTGGTTGCCCTCTGGGTGAGATTCAAGGTGTTGGTATTAACATACAAAGTCCTTCATGACTTGGGTCCGGGGTATTTGCAGGAGCGTCTCTTGCCGACATCAAATGTCGACCGCCCTGTGTGAGCGCACAGACTGGGACTCCTTGGGGTGCCGTTCGCAAGACAGTGTTGGCTGGCAGTTCCCTGGGGAAGGGCCTACTCTGTAGCGGCTCCCACTTTGTGGAACCAACTTCCTGTGGGGCTCCATTTGGCTACAGATCTCCGCTCTTTCCACCACGATCTGAAAACTTGGCTGTTTGAACAGGCCGGGCTGGACTGACCTCTTGGGGAGGGGGGTTTTTAATTGATTTTATGTGGGCTTGTAGTGTTTAATTTGTTTTTAATATATTTATTGTTGTTATTTTTAGTTGTGAGCTGCCCTGAGTCCTTTTGGAGAGGGGGCGGCATACAAGTCCAATTATTAAATTAAAAATTAAATTAAAATTTACCTTGGTCTTCAATATATTGTCAGAAATGACTTTTGAGAAAGTAATTTATGGACTAAGATGTTACTATGTAAGATGTCAGTTACTATGTATGCATCCCATAATGTTAAAAGAAGAAATATCTATACCTGAATAGATGTAGATTTATTCTGTACAATTTTTACAAGCTACTTGTAACTGGAGGAGGAGCCACAAACTTGGATACTGAAGCCAACTGATAACTTTCTTAGAAGGTGAATTCTGTTCTAAGTGGTAATTTCATTCTGTTGCTGAGAAAAATAGATATGATGTGTAGAGATTGTAAACTGTTCCTTTCCTCTGGATTGTTTCTGATAAGTTTTAAAATGGTGAGTCTGTCTTCTTTATTTCTTTACCTCTTCCAGGAATTATTTGCTGGTTGTTGTTGTTGTTTAAAAAAACACTTTCAGTCTTAATATTTGCTACATTTTCTTTTCGTTTATGAGACTTTTAAAATTCTGAAATGATGCTGGTTTTTTAAAACTATTTTAGGTTAAGATCAATATTTAGTGTTAATTGATTTAGACTTTCTGCAACCTCAGATCCAGATATATTTCTGCAACCTCAGATCCAGAAATATTTTACAATCCATTAACTTTTTAATCTTATCACTCAATTATTTATTTGCTTAGCAGCATTGGGTGCTTCATTTTATGAGATAGTGCAGGATGAAAATGCACCTTTATTATAATGTTTTAACTCAACTCATAATTTAAAAGACATCCTTTAAAAAAATGAAAAACTCACTTTAATTAAACCCCTTATTATTTCTTTGCAGCTGTAATATAGTTGTTAGCCCAAAAATGAGTTTTAGTTTTATGGTTCCTGTATAAAGTACTTATTTAGAAGCTTGAGCTCACTTCAATTTATTCCCTAGTATATTTTGGTGTAATCTATTGACACAGCTATTCAGAAAAAAAATCAGTAATTCAATTCAATGCATAACTATTCAGCAATTAGGTTTGGTGAATTATGCCTGGCTGCCTCAACTGCATAGTATATTTTAGTGTTTGCAAGTATCAATTTGTCTAATCAGCAGGTTTAACTGGTCAACAGAGTGGTCTAGAGATCTTAGTGATCTAAACATTTTGGCTTGGATTCAGTTATAGCTGGTAGACAACAAATCATACATAATGAATTATATCCTTTAAAGCACCATAATGCATGTGAGATTATGTGGCCATAAGAGGAACATAGGATAGAATGAACATTTGGAATTCTCTTACTAGATTTGGGAGTTTGCATTCAGATCTTCTAGCCTAGGGAAATAGTAGGATTGTGTTTGGGTTTCACATACCTGTGTGTCAACAACTGGAAACTTTCCCTTCTAGAGTAACAGGCAGATTTTGAAAGGAAAGATTCATTAGTAATATGAACTTCTGAATACTAGCCCATTTCATTCATAGCTTTGTAATTATCATATGATTTAGTTAATAAACATTAATATTATTTAGATTAAGGGTTTTTAAATAGATTCTTATATGTAGATGTGAAGGCTCTTTTAATAGACTCTTATGTGCATAATAATGAAAACTTAAAATTCATAAGTAGGGAATAACTCTTATTGAAAACATTCAAATGTACATTACTTTTGTGAAAATTCACAAGTATTCTGCCATAAATAAATATCTCAGTGCTTGTTTCTGTTACTAATTTTCCAAATCTTTCTTTACAGATTATTTCTGCTGGCACAGGTAAACATAAAAAATATTTTATTTTGCCATTTTAAAAAATATATATTTAAAATCTACATTTTTGCTAATGCTTTTAGAACATAATAATTGAAGGACTTGCACTGCATTTGAATATTTTCTAACCTGTAACCAGGAAAGTGTGAAAAACTGAACATGACTTTTGCATCTGTTTTGCAGGTTTCACAGTGTCTGTTTATGATGTGACATCAAGAACTATTTCTCTTCGTTGGTCTAAATTTCCAGATGCCTCTTCTTACAGAGTCACAACAACCCCTGTCAACACTTTGGGTCATACTCTGATGGGCCATTTCAGTGATGTTACACTTGTAGGTACTTTGTCATCACTGGCCCCCAACACAGTTTACACTGTAACAGTGGATGCTGTTGATAAAAATGGGGTTATACTAGCTGAAACATTGATAAAGCAGTTAACAGGTTAGTATCAGATAGTTTAAAAAATGAGAATTGGGTGACTGGGAATTGTGGGAGTTACATTCCTATTCCCCAGGATATTTGCAGAGTGCCACATTGAAAAAGGTTTGGGCAGTCAATAGTGATATGCATGGATCAGCAGTCTTAACTAGTTAAAGAACTCTCCTTTCATCTTGACTTAACCCTCCATTCAGAAGTCCAAGAATTGGTCTCTACTGTGCTACTGTCAGTGGTGGGATTCAAATTTTTTTACTACCGGTTCTGTGGGTGTGGCTTTGTGGACGTGGCAGGGGAAGGATATGTAAAAATCTCCAGTCACAGGTGGTATTTGTCGGTTCTCTGAACTACTCAAAATTTCCACTACCGGTTCTCCAGAACTGGTCAGAATCTGCTGAATACCCCTTCTGGCTACTGTGAATCCATCTTCCTTTCGCTATGAAGAAATGGAAATAAAATGGACAACTTTTATTGTATAAAATTGTACACTTCTATTCCTCCCACAATTTTTCCTTTCAGATCTATCTTCTTAATGCTAATGGGTATCAGCCTTTTTGGATAAACCAGACAGGAAACATTACTAGATGAGCTTATTCTTCTTTATTGTACGGTTACATTAACAGAACCTTGTAAGTCTGAAGGTACAAACTTCCTCTCACCATTTCTGATTATTTGAAAAATTAGGCTGGGTCCTTCCTAAATTTGTTTCTTTGTTACTTCATGAGGCCCCTGTCTTTTTTGTCTGATTGTTTCCTAGGCAGCATTTCTTCCCTTCATCCTTCAAGGTCATTCACACATTCCATTATAATGGGGCTTGATGAAAAATCGTATCAGCAAATCATATCCACTGCATTTCCCCCTTCACAAACTAGATTTTTCTCATTCTGAATCCCAAACTAGCCAATGAAAATTTAGCCAGTTAGGGTCTGAGTGGTTAGTTTACAATTTACTGTAAACTATAAAAGTTGTGTTTAGTTAACGTTGGGTTAACTGTCTTGGGAGTATATTTGATTCATCCTTTTCAATCCTTTCTCCTGGGCTTCTTACAATTCATCAGGCAATTAGCTGCTTCAGTTTGCAATCCCAATGACAAAGCATCCACTGCATTCTTTGAGGTATATTCATCTCTGTCTTTAATTAGAGAACTGTACAATAAAACAGTTAAATCCATAGAGGATTTCTGTAATTAAATAAAATGAAATGCAGTGTTTTGAGTTTTACTTGCCCACAGAAGATTTAAATGTGGTTTTGAAGAAAAACATTTGCAGTGAAGTAGAAAGTCGACATACTATTTCCCCTACTATACTTCCTTTTTCTGAATAATTTCTTACTCACACAAACTTTTGTTAAATAAGCATCCTTGCAAAAACATGTTGGGTGTGGATGTTTGTGTGTATCTGAGTAGCTGGTTAATAAGCACTGAATGAAAGAATGTACTGGCTTAAGGGAAATACAATGGAAATATTGTTCAGAAAGAATTCACCTTTCTTGCATTAGAACAGCTCCAGGAAAATTGTCAAGGTTTCTGAAACCCCATTTATTGTGAAATTGCTGACTATTTGAGAATGCAGTTTCTTTTTCTTTTTTCCTGTCATTTCCTTCATGCATTCTCTCTTCCCCTGCCTATAATTTTTTCTCTATTCAGAAAAAGTTTTCATGTACAGGTAATCCTCAACTTACAACTGGCAATGGGTGTGTGTGTGTGTGTGTGTGTGTACACACACAATGGTTGAATAGAATAGAATAACAGAATTGGAGTTGGAGGGGAACTTGGAGGTCTTCTAGTCCAACCCCCTGCTTAGGCAGGAAACCCTATACCATTTCAGACAAATGGTTATCCAATCTATTCTTAAAAACTTGCAGTGTTGGAGCATTTACAACTTCTGGAGGCAAGTTGGAGTGCCCCAGGGTCATGTGATAACTATTTGTGATCTTCTTCTGACAAGCAAAGTCAATGGGAGAAGCTAGTGATGATGTAACAATCACATGATTTGCTTAACCATGACCGAAAAGGTTGTAAAATCTGCCACAATTCGTTTAATAACCACCTTGCTGAGCAATGGAAATTCCGGTTCCAATTCGTGGTCATAACTTGAGGACTATCTGTGTCGCCCCCAGTGTGGTCTTCTATTATGTTAAGAGCCTTGGTGGCTCAGGCTGTTAATTGCCTGCACTTAAGCTCAGGCTCAGGCTGTTAATTGCCTGCACTTCTATTAAGAGCCTTGGTGGCTCAGGCTGTTAATTGCCTGCACTTAAGTTCCAGCTGCCTACAACTGCTGTAGGCTCGAATCCCACCAGGCTCAGGGTTGACTCAGCCTTCCATCCTCTCAGGGTAGGTAAATTGAGGACCCAGGATTGTTGGGGGCAATTGGCTGACTTTGTAGAAATGCTGCTTGGTAATAAGCAGGCATATACAATGGAATGAAGGCTATTGCTGAGCGCATTGGGTTGCGCTCCAGGGATTGTGAGCCGCCCTGAGTCTCCGGAGAAGGGCAGCATATAAATGTAATTTAAAAAAATGTTTCTAGAATCAGATACTGCTAAGAAAAACACATATTATGAAGAAAGTAAAGGCATCCAAGCTTTCAGAGTTCCTATCTTTGAAAGAAACATCCGCATTCGGCAACTTTCAATATGAGGTGTCTTGATTTTGAAATGATTGAGGTTCTCCTCCCTTTATTGAAGCTCCTGAGATTCCCATCATTGACCAAGCCTATTCAAAATTGAGTACCAGTATCACAGTGGAATGGGCAGCTGTCACAGGGGCATCCAATTATCTTCTGACAGCACAGGATGGAGAGATGTTCATTGAAACAATAGTCACAAATTCACCAGGGACTGTGACAGGATTGAGGGCTGCTGTGCTGTATAAAATCACAATCCGATCTATAAACACAGGAGGAAGAAGTCAGCCTTCTCCTTCAAAGAAAGCAAAGACAGGTACTTTTTGACTTTATTCAGACACTATACTAGTTATTAAATATTAAAGTGACTTCTGCAGCCAAACTAGGGCCGTGCAAAGGTTTGGATATGGAGGCAGAAAAATCCTACAGAATATATGGGAATGTTTCTCTAATGCTAGTCATCAAAACAAATATGTTGTTTCCTGGACTGGTGCTACACCTTCAGAGGGTGGGCATGTAAAAGGAAATGATACAGTTGCTTTAAAGAGTTGCAGACAGGTAGGATATGTACTTTGTGTCCTGAATCCAAAGTGCTGCATAGCCTTGCCAAACTGCCTCACAACCACTTGTTTAATCTAGCTTCAGAAGGATGTTTGTTATTGCTTTAGAGCAGGGGTATCAAACTTGCAGCCCGCAGGCCGGATGTGTCACACGCTGGCCACGCCCACCCCCGGTTTAGCAAAGGGGGGAAAGTTGCGATATGTCATGTGACAACAATGTGACGCCGCGAGTTTGACACCTCTGCTTTAGAGACTTTGATAGCTTTTGAGTAAAAGAGAAATATCAATGCTATCATTAATTTATCTCCACATATAATGATTGGGTGGTGAAATGGCCAAGCAAAGATAATCTCTCAGGTTATTATTATCATTAATTTGATCTGTGTTTCTTGACTTTTATATTATTAGAGCTTGCAGATCCTTTGCATTTTTGGCTATCAGATACTGTCAGCATAGCACAAATTATTGATTTTATTTTATGTTATTATTATTACTTTATTTTTATTATTGATTTTTTTTGCTCCAGTTTTAAAACCACACTCATCTTCTCATCTTACCTTAATATATATCCAGTATGGATGGGACAGAGTTTAATTTCTGAAAATCAATGAACCTATTTTAAAGTCCTTTCAATTACAGGTGGTTCTTGCTTAACAACCACTTGTTCATGACCATTCAAACTTATGAACTTGCTGAAGAAATGGTACTTCCAACCAGTTCTTAAAGTTGGGACATCATAGCATCTCCATAGTCCAAGGATGTCCAGGTCCATAGTAATTATGTCCAGGTGCTTGGTGCCCAGCTTGTAATTACAGTGGCACAGCATCCTGCAATCATATGATTGCCATTTGCTATTTTGCCAATTTCTTACAAGCAAAGTCAATGGGGAAGCCAGCAGGAGGTCGAAAATAATGACAGTGTGTGATGGCCTTGCTTAATAACCCATGATGATTCACTTAACAACAGCAACCCAAGTGCCAGAATTTCCATTGTTAAACATCACGGTCATATGATGTCATGCTTTATGACCATGTTATTTAGCAATGGAAATTCCAGGCATTAATTATCATTATTAAGAGAGAACTATCTGCATTTAATAAAAAGTTAATTTGTTTTTCAAATATCTGTGTTATCCCCGTTCCACCCAGTTGTGTTATTTAGAGGCTTAAACAATTTCTGAATCTTCAGAGAAGATTGTGTTGCAGCAGAACAAAAATAATAAAGCAAGGACAGTATATGTGTTCTGGGTCATTGCAATACATGGCCGCATGAATGTTTGGCACCAGAATGATTATTATTGCTTTACATTATATATTAATTTCATAATTATAGCTCATAACCATACACTATCTGAATCCCTCAAGACTGAGATGATCAATGCATTTTTATAAATAAACCAGTGATAGAATTGATTGCCACCAGCTGTGGTAATGACAAATTCATTTGCTTTAAAAAGAGATTAAGTAAATACAGAGGTCATAAGGACAGGGAACTCAAGGCCTTTCAGGTAAAATATAACTCTCATTAAGTTCAGCCACAATGGCCAGGAGCCAGGGATACTGTGAATTACTGTTCAGCAACACCTGGAAAACACAGAATCCATTCATTTACTAATGTCAGTGAAGTTAGTTATTTGTGGTTACTAGATTTACTCATAGAACAAATCATTCCACATTTCTCATTTGAGGCACAAATAAGCAGCCTTAAATCATGTTTTGGATACATTATTGGAAAATGCTGATGAACAGTAAAGTAGATGGACAGTAGCAGTACCAATGGTGCACTGTTGGAAGATCTGAAGGGCCGAGGTAGGGACAGATCCCACTAGAGAAGATTTATGGCACATAATCACTAGATATAATGGTTATATCTAGAATCAGAAGGATGCAATGGCAGCCAAATAAATATGAAAGAAAACAATGTTTTAGGATTTTTTAGTAAATGAAGGTTGATTAAACGTTATTGGTATATTTCCACGTTGAATATTTCAAAAGTCTTCTTTGTCTAGAGAAGGAGATTCAATTAATTTGGCCAAAATTGCTGGATCTAAAACAGAGATTATATGGATATAAGGCCCAGCATTATATTCACACTTCAGAAGTTTGAGTGTATTTCACAATGACTTCCAAGTGGTAGTTTTGAAGATGAAAGTCATTGTTAAATACATGACTGGATCTATGTTTAATTTTAATTTGTTTAAATGAAATGCAGTTTACTTCATTAACTTGGTCTTTGTCCTGATCTCTACTACTTGTTAGACTGTGATTGTATGACACACAATTTAAAAAAAATCAAGAATAATTCTTAGACCCTCCAAAAGTGGCACAGGACTAAAATGTTGGCATAGAATTCTTGCTTAATTATCTAGTGGCAACTTTATGATTTCTGAACAAGTTGTTGAGAATATAGTGACAATGAATGGGTTAGCGGTGGAAATTGAAGATGATAAAATGATAAAGACTAAGATGTTTTCATCACAGTAAAAATATCAATGGAGTTTTCTGATTAAGCGGTTAATTTAAGAAATCTACTAAAAGTAACTCATCAGCTGGTTAGGAATATTTATGATGTGTCTATTTCATGTTGGAAAGTTTTTCTGCATAAGATGGAATATAGTAATGTACACCATATAGGACTCTTGAAAAGATTTAGAAATTTCATTTGGTGCAAATCATACTATTGTATAGATGTTGTTAAACAATACTATAGATTAGCCTGGGCCAACCGTATTGGCTGCCAGTTTATCTGTAGTTAGTGTTGACTTATGCACTTTACAGAATATGTTTTCCAGTTTGACACTTTCCCATCATTTATTGTTGTTCGTTAAGAAATTAGGATCCATAAATATATTAAACTCTTGTGTCCATGAATTGTAGGAGAAAATATGAATTTTATAGATATTTATAATGGATAACTAAGGTAATGGATAAGTAGATAACTGCATATTGCTATGTCAGAATAAAAATGCCAATAGTATATACAACTATTATCTAAGAAACATCACTACCATTACTGGCTTAGACTGATATGTTGCCTTATTTCATCTCCATTTGCCCATGTACCAGATTTTACTAAATCTAATCTGTATTTCACATTTACAGTGCTGGCTGCCCCTATGCTGATAGCAAATTCTCCAAGGTGTAACAACATTGTGGTTAGCTGGAATGCTGTACATATGGCTGTTGGATTCTCTGTGTCTATTATAAGATCAGATGGTTTGGGTAACATGTTAAAAGAAAATACCACCACCAACTCCCTGACATTTTCCAGTTTAGATCCAGGAATTCTCTATACCATTAAGGTATATGCATGGGATATTAATGGGATACCTGGAGATGATTTTACGTACAATCAAAGAACAAGTAAGAAGTCAGCAACTTTTTGCAACAAACAATTAATTTCAATAAATGTAATAATGGTTAAAGAAAAAGATTCTTTTGTATTGTTCATGGATTTAGCAGCAAGAATACTAGAATAACTATTGTGTTTTCAATGTTACTGCTTTCTTTGAAGTGTTAATACCATGGGCTTTTGTAGTTGATAAACAAATAATGAAAATATAAACAGTTCTTACAATTGATCTTCAAATGAGGCAATTTAAGCAAAATTATCACCAAACATCAAGGAGAGCTTCAATCAGATGTTTGCGGTTGCCATTTTGGCTACCATGATTTCTTAGTTGCAAACATCTTTGCTAAAAATGTAAGCATTCATATAGACTGGATTTATATCTCACACAAAATGAGAATTTGCTTAACAATGTTAAGTTAAATAAGCCACATTTTGATGGCTTTCCACAGTAAGCCAAGCCATAAACCAAGATTTGGCAATTGTTATAAACTAAATCAGAACAGAACAAACTGTACCATAATTTTAGCATGATGGTTAAAGCAGATTATAGAGTTACAATTAAAAGCACTTTTTAGTTTTGTTTCTATTCAAATGACAGTGGGATGTTGTTAAAAATGTATTCCAGGGCCTCATGCACCAGGAAACGTTCAAGTGGTTTTTGACAGTGGGTCTTTGGGAGCAATGGTTTCTTATATGCCGACAGAAGGAGCTTCCAGTTACAGCATTGCAGCCTATAGCAACACTTCCAAACGAAACTGTAGTTCAATTTCTACTTCCTGTACTATATCATCATTGGAGTGTGGGGCTGAGTATTCTCTGGTGGTTGTAGCAAACAATGAAGCTGGTTCTAGCAGTCCCACAGAGGCTGTGATTTTCAAAACTGGTAGGTGAACATGCACAATCCCAAAATTATAGCACCCAGGGAAATGTAAAACAGAAAGATATATGGACTATTTTTAATGGAAATAAAATATCCAAAATATTGCACTCCTTATAAGCGATTGACATCTTTAGTACAGGTGGACTGATAAAAGCAGACATTCTACAAAATCACATTAAAGCACATGCAATAGATGAACATTCTTCAAACATCACATTGGTTGGCAATTTAAAAAATGGCTGCAATTGTTATTGTTCTGAGTTTTATTTCATATGAGAAAAATTAAAGAGAGTTTTGTCAATCTTTACAGTCCCTTGTGCTCCGGAATGTATAACCATTGAGGAGAAGGAACCAGTCAGTTTGACCGTATCGTGGTCAGATGTTGACCTGAGTGATTATTATGTGGCTTTTGTGAAAAGTGATGATGGCTTGGAGGTGCACTGCAACACATCATGCACCCGATGCCTTTTCCAATCAGATTGTGGCTTCACCTATTTCATTAGTGTCTTTGCCTATAACAAGGCCGGGCAGAGTCCTTTAGGCGACATATTTAACTATACTACAGGTAAGGTCAGTTTATTTCTGTAATATTGGACAGACTTTGCACAAAGTTAAAAATTGCATTAATAAATGATATGGGCAATAATTACACGACTGTCATAGCCAGTGCCAAGTTTTCATCCGTAATGGTGTTAAGCAGTACAAAAACAATTCCATCTCTGCCTGAGGAATGAATTGTTTAGATGAAAGAACCAGGCTGGTGTCAGCCTGGTTTTAATTCAAGGATGAGCAATCATTCTTTCCCCCTTGTTGATGTTTTTAGTTCTGCAGGAATCATCTCTTGATTACAGTACTCATCATATGGCCTGAGTTAAAAGGAAGAACTAGACCGGTTGTGAAATGTCTTCAGGAAATCAGGCCAAAGGACTCCTGAAATGCCTGCTTCCAGTTATGACTGGATGGCTTTTTATATTAGAAGATCCTTGATGACCCAACAGTAGGACCACTGCCACTTGGAATAGTGGTGCCAAAGTACCCAAGAGTTGTCCAGCAATTATTTCTTCTATCATAATATTACAACATAAAAACCCATGACTAAATCTTATTTGGGATGTTTGCATTGCAATAATTTGCTTTATTACTTTTTTAGTATTGCCTTAATCCTAACCCTGTCTTCTTTTTTCTTTCTTTTTTAGCACCTTGCTGTCCTAGTAATTTTAGCCCAGTGTTTGTGTCTAGTGACACCATTCAGATTATCTGGTCTCCTGTCCGTGGTGCTGAAATGTATGAAACCAAAGCTATTGCCTGACCAGTGAGTTACTATGCCACGATACTGCCACAACATGTACCTTTTCTGCCCTTGAATGCAACACTCAGTACAATATCACGGTCTATTCATTCAGTGAAATCAGAGGCAGCAATATGTCATGTGAACCTAAGCAAGTGACAACAGGTATGAGTTTAGCCTTTATTTTAAAGCAAGACATCAATTATAATAAGATGAAATGAGACTTGAAAATAAACTAATAACTGCTATCTTATGATGGCCATGTTGAAGTAGCAGAAGAAAATGACTATACATACATTTATCACATTTCAAAGTACTTGAAATGGGGAATATCCAAGAGAACAACCAAAATAAAACTGCTTTGCATTTCTTTTGAAAATTTGGGTATTGTTTTTCCCTGTGGAAACTGTTTCTTATTGTCTGTTAAGCATAATAACCACAAAGGAATGTTGGATGATTTTTCTTTGTTTGGTTTTTGCTCTAATAATATAATATCAATATACTTAAGCATTTGATTATATTATTTAAAGTAAAGTATATTATTTAAAGTAAAGTATTCTTCAAGTCAGGCTGGATTCTTAAAATCTCAATAGGCATGTCTACATAGTGTTCTTATGATGCTATAGAGGTGAACTTGGCCATTGTTCCTTTTTAAAAAATATTCCAGTCTAGCTCCAGCCTTGATCTTCTATACAAGTATGACCAAACTCTGCTTAGCCTTTGACAATGCTTAGTTCATGACACCAATGGTTATTGGGGATTTGTTGTAAATTACTGTTGAATTCAATAAAATACAATAAATAAATTTTAGAGAAGATTGTGCCACAATTTGAAAGAATATGGCTGCAGAGAGAGGACATTTTGCTGTATGTATGTTTCTACTGTTGTATTATTGGACTTTCAGTAAAATTCCAGATGTTATAATGTGTATCTCTTTTAATACAGTATGTGTCACAAATAAGAATGCAGTTTTTTCTCTGCTCTTTCTATAATCTTTCAGCTCCATGTAGTCCAGAAATATTAAACATCTCAAAGGACACTCTTTCTATAATTAGTGTGCATTGGCATGCCAGTAGTGATGGAGCAATGTATACTATCACAGTAAAAGGAGAAGCAGGAAAGTGGTATTGCACAAGTTTTGGAAATTCATGCTCTATCCATAACCTTCCATGTGGGTCCATGTTTTTTATCAATGCTGTAGCAAGAACAGAAGCAGGATACAGCTTGCCTAGTTACAGTGTCCCATTAGAGACAGGTAAGGAAAGTATTGCAATAATACAATTGAAGTCACCAGTGTGCTGTATGCACCTATTACAAACATCAGCTCCCCCTTGCTTTAAACAACACCACAACAGGTTTGTAGGCCAAAATTATAAAGGGCCTCCTTACCATAATGTGCTTGTTCAGCATCAAACTGATTGTAGGACTACAAGAACACAAACTTGTTCTTAAACAGAGAATGTAGCTCCACCTAACACAGATGTATAATTCTGAAATAAAGCCAACAACAATATAATAATCCTCAACTTTCCACCCAAAATTTCTGCTGCTAAGTGAGAAGTTAAAAGAATTTTGCCCCATGTTGTGACTTTTCTTGCCACAATTGTTAAGTGAATCTAGCTTCCCTGTTGATTTTGCTTGTGAGATGGTTGCAAAAGATGATCCTGGGACACTACAACTGTCATAATTGTGAGTCGCTTGCCAAGCATCTGAATTTTGATCACATGACTTTGGAAAATGCTGCAACAGTCATAAGAGTGAAAAATGAGTCACTTTTTTCAGTGCCGTTGTAACTTTGAACAGTCACTAATCGAACTGTGGTAAGGACTACATGTGCCTTTTTTTTCCCAAGCAGTATTGAAATATTTATAGAAAGATATATGTTACACAAGATGTGATGGATCTGTTATCCATGTTACTGACAATTTATCAGCATAGTTTATCAGCCCTTAAGAAATATAGCTGTCTATACCAGGGGTCGCCAGCCTTTTTTTTTTAATTCACATTTATATGCTGCCCTTCTCCAGAGACTCAGGGCAGCTTACAATCTTTGGAGCACAACCCAATGTGCTCAGCAATAGCCTTCATTCTATTGTATATGCCTGCTTATTACTTTTGGACCTCAGGGACCACCAAACTCATAACTTTAAATCCCAGGGATCACTAACTGGTTCTGTGGGCGTGGCCTATTTTTTGGGTGTGGCTTGGTGGTCATGTGACTGGCTGGGCATGGCTGGTATGTAAATATTATAAATATTTATATAAATATTGAATTTTTTTAATTAAAAAAAGAGCAACTTTTACCCAAAATCAGGCAAAGCAGGCAGGCAGATTGAGTTGCTCACAGAATCACAGATTCATTCAGAGATCTATCTATCTGCCATTGGCTAGCTCAGTCTGTCACATAAAATTTGCTTGCAATCAAACTCACAAAATTGACTCACAACATACCATGTATGTAAATATTGAATTTTTTATTTAAAAAAGAGCAACTTTTACCCAAAATCAGGCAAAGCAGGCAGGCAGATTGAGTTGCTCACAGAATCACAGATTCATTCAGAAATCTATCTATCTGCCATCAGCTAGCTCAGTCTCTCAAATTTGCTTGCCTTGTGTCTGAATAATAGAACCTTCAGTCCTAAGGGAGGTTTGGCTGTGCTTAAAAGCAGAGCCGAAGATCTAAAGACTAGCTACAAAGCAAGAAATCCAACCATTTCCTGCTTCCTAGCTAATATAAATCTCCAGGCACAGCAGAACAGATGATGGTCGGAAAAAGGAAAACTAGCAATTTAGCAGGCAAGTTTGCCAGGTAAGGAGTGAGTGGGTGGGGAGGGTTCCTGCAGGCCATGTGGGCGGTGCAGCCTTGTGTTTTTGTGCTGCCTGGATTAATTGCTTTGGAGAGGTGCTCTGCGGGTGAGATTTCTCTGCAGCCCACCAAAATTTTCTCACAGCCCACCAGTTGGCGACTGCTAGTCTATACAGTATTTAAAAGAAGGCTAGTATCAAATGCTAAATATTTTCTTCTGTTTTTTCCCAAGATCCTTGCTGCCCAGCTGAGCTTTCAATAACTCAAGTGACACAAACCGTAACAAACATCAGCTGGTCTTCTGGGACTGGTGCAAAGACATACACAACCATTTTGGAATCAGACCAAAGACAAGCCCAGTGTCACACTCTCCAAACCTCTTGTCTCCTGGGATGCATTACTTGTGGAACTAATTACACTGTAACTGTCAAAGCAGTTAGTGAAACAGGCTTGATCTCTGACTGCATATACAAAGGATTTTCTTCTAGTAAGTATATAAAATTGCTGATTAAAACTGCTGTTGAAATATGAGAATATAAAACCTGTTGTGTCAGGTAGTGCTCCATTCAAAATCCAAGAAAGAAATACTTAGACTCCATGAATTAGAGAAAAGATATCTTTTACTGGAATTCAAGTGGTAGCAACAAAAGAATTCTGAATCTGAGAGAATGGCCTTGAAAATCACATATACAAAGTGATGGTAACGTTCCCACCCACAATAGTTCAAGCAGGCTACCCAATTAAAAATTGTGGATAACATCATGTGGGCATCTCCAGGTGGTGATGAGGCCTCTGTCCGTTGACCCTGGCATATTTTGATAAAGAGCTGTGGCTGCGCATAGCATAAGACAGAAATGAAAGCAAGAAACCCCCCCCCCCAACTGATATACTTAACAAAACCTCCAGCTCACTTCCCATAATCAAGTCCCCCCTCCTCCCCCCATCACTTATGACAGCCAAAAGATGCAAAGCAAAAGAAGGAAATCTTGAAGGCTGACATGTTGTTTGCATGCAATTAGTAATTTATGTTCATGGGCTTGAAATCTGAGAATTGTTAGTGAAAAAGAACGTACAAGGGTCTTTCTGGATCCTCTCCTCTCAGCTCCTGTTTTTCTAAAGAATCACTGATACTCCAGAAGAGATTGATCTTCAGTGTCTATCCAGGCTGTCATCAAGGCTAGTCCTACTTTGTGTGTGAGTGGTTATAAAGTGGATTGTTTAAACTGAAAAGGGGAATCAGAGATTCCCTCACAATGTAATCCCTTATGCCCCATTCAAATTCTTTGGTAACTTTTACAGAAGTCCAAGAATGCAGATAACCTTTGGGTAACAATGGCAATTGGGACCAGAATTTCCAATGTTAGTGATGTGCAGTGTTGCATGACCACATTGCTTAGTGACACTAATCCTGGCAGTTTTGGTTGCCATTGTAACCCCAGGACTGGGTGGGCCATCAAGTTGGAAGAGGTAATAGTCCCAGGCAAGCAGCATGTGGGAGTGCACAAGTGCCATGGACAGATGTTGTGGAGCATGGGTGTGTGTGTGCATGAGTGCCATAGGGTGGTCTGCAAGTGCTATGGGCAAGTGCTTGGAAGTACAGGTAAACTGATGAGGGCCTCAAATGGGTGCTAGGGAGTGCTGGGGGCCACTGAGGGCCATGGGTAAGCTGCTGGATGATCACTAGGGGAACACAAGTCTGCTAGCGAGGGCCATCAGTGAGATGATGAGGCTGTGGAGGGGCACTAAGGGAGATAGGTTGACTGGTGGAGGCTGCAGGTGGATACTACAGAATGCAGATGGAAGAGGTCTAAGGGCAGGCATGCTACAGAACTTAGATGTGCATGGGGATGCTAAGGAGTATGAGATCCCTGGGACCTTCTACTCTGTAGTGGGGCTCCTTGGGGGTAAAATGTGATGGGACTGGTTTGTGACCTTCCTTGGCAGCTTCTCCATTGACTTTGTTTGGAAGGGAAGGTCACAAATGGTGATCACGTGATAGCAGGATGCTGCAGCTATTGTAATTGGGAGCCAGTGCCTGAATCATGACCATGTGACCATGGGGATGTTGCAAGCATTGCAACTTGGAGGATTTGTTATATGTACCATCCTAAATTTGGCCAACGAATTAGTGGCTGAAATCAGAGGACTACCTGTAAGAGCAAGAAAGTCTTCATGAGTTTCCTTTCATTATGACACTCTACCTATATGTCCCTTCATAAGAAATAGGTGCATGTCATACATAACTAATTCAATTTTTATGTTTGCAGCCTATGTGATGCCCGATTATGTGGAATAAGAAACCTTTTACCGTTTGCTGTCCTGGCTTGCCTGCCTGGACTGTCCCTGCAGTTTTCTTAGTGATTCACCATTGTCTTCTTTGTAATTTGTGAGAGAATAACTAGCCCAAGGTCATTCATCTGGCTTTGTGCCTAGAGTGAGACTAGAATTTCCCTGTTTCTGGCCTGGTGACTTAACCGCTATCCCAAACTGGCTTTTTGGAGGTTGCAAAAGGTTTGATCAAAGAGGAGTGCTATTACTGTGGTGGAGAAAATGGTTTCAGGCTTGCTTCTTTACTTTTAGGGTTTTGGGAGACAGGCAGGATTAAGGGGAAAAATAGTATTTTAAACTCCTTTGAAAAGGTTAGCTCATCCGCCTGCAAATAAGGCTTGTGTGAATTTTATACAAGTTGCATGTTGCTATCACTTCTAACATTTATGATGACTTAATGGTTATAAAACTAATCAATTCCAACATACAATCCAGCTTGAGACTGAAAGTGACCTGTTTTGGAAGCTGTAGCAATTTTTTAAAAAGGCAACATAAAAAAAAAAGCAAATGTCCATATTTGAAGCACAGGTCAAATAACTATACATTTCCATTTCCACACTTCATTGGCTTTGCATATTATGTATTGCGTCTGAATCAGCATATTATTTTCTCTGTTTCACTGAAGACCCCGTAGGTAACTGATAGGATTTACAAAACAAACACTGAAGTTGCAAAATCAAACACACACACATCCTACCTCCTTTCTTTTGATGAAATGAGAGCAATCTCAGAACACCATTTAAATTTTCGCCGATAATCTGTATAAAATGCTTTTAAATGCCAATAAGTGGTAAGAAATGTTATTCTACGAAGCCTGTAAGTCACTAAAACTGCATTTATTTTATTTTCTCAGGTGCTTGCTGTCCATCTGGGGTTAAATTATACAGACTGGGCAACAATAGCATAAGAGTATATTGGCGCAGTTTGAGTGAGTCAATAAATTACAGCACAGATCTGTATGGCTCAAAAAGAAATTTTACCTGTATATCCACCGGAGCTCTGACATACTGTGACATCACTGAGATACCTTGTGGGGATGTCTATATGGTGGCAGTGTCACCTCTAAATGATCGTAATAGGGAAAAGCTTGCATTTTGTCCTAAGAAAATGTATTCAGGTAAAAACTTAAAAAGGGATTGCAGTAGTAAAAAAAATGGGGAACAGCATATGCAGG
Organism: Naja naja; assembly: GCA_009733165.1. Taxonomy (NCBI): domain Eukaryota; kingdom Metazoa; phylum Chordata; class Lepidosauria; order Squamata; family Elapidae; genus Naja; species Naja naja. The sequence continues at coordinate 99,208,951 of CM019150.1, read as the reverse complement.
GAAATAAAAATACATAGAAATTATTATTAATCTGGTTTAAGATGATGGGTGGTGGGGGAATTCTGGAAGTTGGAATCTGGCATATACAATATTATCATTGCCAGATTGTCAGCCCATCTAACAGCATGGCAACTCTCTACATGTATAGGCAATTATTTTGTAATACATCATTTTAATTCTAGAGACTTGCTTCTCATTAATCTAGTCCATGAAAGCTTGTAACATAAGAATTTTGGAAAAAATACTAGCACTTATTTAGAGATGGCTAGTGTTAGTGTTCTATTCAATTAGACTCAAATTTACCAGTTTCCGTGTGTATCTGTTTTAAGTCAGTGTCGATTCCTGATGACTGCCTGGACAGTTTTCTTGCCAAAGTTTTTCCAATGAGGTTTGCTTGCTTCCTGAGGAAGTGTGTGTGACTGACCCAACCTCACCCAGCTGGTTTTGAAACTAAGGCTATCAGGACTATCTCCTGTTTTCTAGGCTGGTATCTTAGCCACTACACTAAACTCTTACCCAGCATTATCCTAGATTAGTTTCAAATGTTAATGTATTTACAAGTTTATAAAGTTAACTATTGATTTCACTACATAAAACTCATCCAACAATTTTAAGCTTTTTGAAAAACAAGTCAATGTAACCTTTTTGAGAAGTGCTTCCTCTCAGTTAAATACTTACCTTTGCGTGTTTTTCTTCTAGTGACATGTTCTGGAAACTCAGTAGGAATGGGTAAGTGGATTTTGAATGCCCATTTTGGTTAAGTTAGTGTACTTAAGCTAAGCTTCATCTAATTGGATATTTAGATGTTTGTATCAGAAACTCATCCTATCTGATCCAGTTTCTGTTTTAACATTGGTATTTTCTACATAGAAATACATGGTCAAGAATGTCTATCGATCTATGTTCAGAACTACATGAAATTTGGTATGCAGTGTACTACAAACTTTTAGTAAAATCTTAACACCTGAAATTTTTAAAGGTAGCTGAAGGGAATGAACTAAATGTGACAAGAAAGCCCCAGCCACTCTGCCTAAACCAACCTCAAGACATGCTATTTAATTCCAAAGGAAGCAAAAACCATTACCAAAGCCAGAGACTAATTTGTATTTGATCGCAAAAAGCTAAGGCCTAATTAATACACAGCGGAAAGACTAGGGCTGTTGAAAAAGCATTTCAGAAAGGTGGTTATAGAAAACCATTTCCATATTGTGATATGTGTGTGTGTGTACACACACACACACACATATATAAATATATGTAAATATATAAAGGAGTGTATCCATGAAGCTATCATTTTGGCTTGACCTAAAGATAATTTTATTTTTAAAAATTTCAAATGAATTTTCTGAATTACCTTCCTTCTTTATGACTAATTCTTACCATAAGTGAGCAAAATATTTTAAATCTGAAACATTCTGCGTTCAAAGAGATCTTTCCAACATTACTAGAACAACTGCATTGTCTAAACATTGTTTTGCACTCAGAACTAGTCAAGTTTAAACAGTGTGTTGGGATAGCACCTGGGACATTAGAAAAGCAGGCTGAGCTTGGACTGTTTCAAAGAATAAACATTATATAGTATATAAATTGTCCCTATCTAACTTGAATAGGGAAAAATCCATTACCCTGAAGACAACTAAGATCTTAGCACTTCCATTACAAAGTAAAGCACTGGATAAACAGTTCATAAAGGGTCAAGTTGAGGTAGAGTATGAAAAAATTCAGTACCTTAATGATTGGATTTAAATGTATATTTTAATACAATTTTCAGTGATTTACAGAGGAAGAAGTGCAGATCAGCATCAGGCGCTGAGTGAAAAAACCGAAACAAGCCCATAAGAATATTTAAAATTGTCTTTGAACTGGAATGCAATGCTCTTTATGCCTTTTCATTCTATATCAACCTTACCACTGTACTTTTTTGGTCATTTGTTTCAACAAATGTGTACCACATATTTTAGTCAGAAAAGATGCTATTAGAACCCTTATAAAATTCCACCATGTAATTATTATTGCATATTTATATCCCTTACCCAGTGTGAACCATTATGGAGATTTTAATACTATAAAATATGTGCTTCCTATACTTCTTTGAGGATGACGTGCAGGTTATTTTCACTATATAAAGATTACTATTAATAACCTAACAAGCATTATAAATCTAACAAATTAGTTCTCCATTCTGTTATAAAACTACTGAGCTAATTGGCTTGTTCAGTAGTTTTGCTTAAAGACTAGAGGTCTACTCTTTACACAATGAACTGCAATTTCTGTTGAAGCACTGGCTGACTTGTTTTTCACAATGAATTGGTGATAACCACAAATAAATTAATCCAGTCTTTATTCCAGATATTTCTTACACAGGCCACTAGAACAAATCTACCAAACAGATATGAACTTTTGTGATATGATTTATCTTTCAGTTCGGCATTTTGACATTATCTCACAGGTAATAAAATGTTTTAAAATTTAGTTCCTGTTGTTAGAGAAAAGTTCTTCAGCTCAAGCAATGATCACAAATCTTTGATTAAAAAAACATTATGCATTACGAAAGGAACACTATGAAGATGTTTTATTTTAAATGTCTCATTTATAAAAAAAAGATCTGACAGTCTGAAACTTAAAGTCTGGTATTTGACCTTATTTTGCCATCCTGCCTCCCTCAATACATCTTTGTTAGCCTAAGGTTGTTTCATGAATAACAGGGCAAGGGCATAACATAACAAATGAAAAACATAAGGTAATTTGTATTGAAATAATCTTTACATGAACAATAAACACTAGCCATAAAGTATATGTAGATATGGTACATAGGTTTATCAATCTTAAATGTCCCTGTGAGGTAGCATTGACTACTACATAAAACTCAGCCAAATCTATATCCCTGCCTTAAATTGCTACCTCCTCTGAAAAGTCTAATCTAACTATAACACATTCTTGAGTTTCACAGTTAAAATGTGATTTAAATGTGTTCCCAAGACAACAGTTCTAGAACTGCAACCTTCATGGATGCTGAATGCACATAAATATTTTAGATATAATACATGTTCAAGACCCATCCTTAGAAGCTTCTGCCATACTATTATGCAAAGCACAGCCATGCTAATGCAAAGATAGAAACCATAATTCCACATCTATAAAACAAAGTAGAATTAGTGGCAGTTTTATTGCCGTATACAAATTTAACCAACATGGCAACCATGCCAAAGGAATTACAACAGTTTCAGGACATATGTACAGATTGTACATTTCAGAAACAGTTGAACATTTTTTTTAAAAAATGCACAAACAGATTTGCATCATGAAATTAACTAAACAAATGGACTGGAATAGCCAACACTTTTAATGGGATTACAAAGGCACTTCCCTACTCAAAATAGGAAATGACAATCTGCAGCCTAGAGGGAGGTTGAAGAAGAGTGCTCATCAATTACTGCACAATCTCAATTTTAAGAAAAAATAAGCAAGATTTCAAAACATTTATAGGATTCAATGTGATCCATTTCTGAATATTTATACAGTCTCATCTTTGTTTTTAGATTGTTTTTCTTGATTCTCTTGTTCTGTACTTTGGCTCCTTTGATGATCGTGTTTATCTGAGTGGTCCTTATCGCTGTGGTCGTATCTGTGGGAACGTTCTTTGCTTTTGCTACGTTTTCGTGATCTTTCTTTACTAGGACTACGGTCTCGTTTTCGAGTCTTTTCACTGCTATCAGTTCTTCCTCTGCTTCGGCTTCTACTCTGCTTGTTTGATTTCTCTTTACTTCCACTTTTATGTTTACTTGACTTGTCTTTACTCCTACTTCTACTATGCTTGCTAGCATTTCTACTTGTACTTCTGCTTCTATGCTTGATCCCTTTTGCCTCTTTGGCATCCCTTTTTTCATCTTTATGCTTCCTTTCATCTTTTTCATCTTTGTGCCTCCTTTCATCTCCTTCACTTTTACCTTTTCTGTCTTTCGATTTTTCTTGAGAATGATCTCTCTCTCTAGAGCGATCTCGTTCCCTTTCAACACCTCTCTCTTTGTCATGGTCACGCTCCTTCCTTTTATTTCTTTCATTTTCTTTCTCTCTCTCTCTCCTGTCTCCTTTTCGATCGCGGCTTCGACTTCTGTGCCTTTCCCGGCTTCGCATACGGTCCAATGCGCGATCAGAACTTCGAGACCGCCTCCGTTCCCTCTCTCTCTCCTTAGCTTCACGCTCTAATCTTTGCCGCTCCCTTTCCCTTTCCAATTCTCTATCAAAACTGGATGAACCCCGTCCTTCTCGATGATGACTTCTGCTTCTTGATCTTCTAGGTGACCTCCTAGGACTCAAGGATCTTCTCGGAGACCTATATTAAAATGACAAAATGCTTTAGAAACAGTTTTTTCACAACACGAATTTAACTGTAGAACATTTAATCTTTTTCATCTATTGGGTTGTCAATTTTAATAATCAAATCATTAAAATTGCATTAATTTATTATACCTGATGTAATGTGTAAGAAAATATCCAGAGGCAGGGTGCAACCATTGATTAACTTCTGGTGTCTACTAATGTCTACTTAGCATAATTAATTGTATTTGTATATCACCCAATCCCCAACAAAACTGGGTAATTATTTAATTTACATTAAATACTTTATATGAGTCATCCCCATCAGAAGACACAGGTTACCTTATATAAATAAAAGAACCCAGAACCATAAAATCACAAAACTGTTATTTTAGAAATAAAGATCAATAAATAAACTGAGATGTAATAGTAGCCAACATATAAATTATAACAGGAAAAAATGTTGAAAAACGATTGCTTTTATTTCTTTCATCAGTTAACTCAAAGATGGGTTTCTCTTCAAGTGGACAAACCATAAGATCAGGCAGCCACAGAAAAGGCAACTTTTCTGGTTCCCATCTCTTTAGCTTCATGAATAGTGGGTATCTACCACATGTCTTAATGACTTGAACATGTGGAATGAGCAGATTCTATTTGGATCACACGGTCCCAAAGACAGCAGGATCCAAGCTATGAAAAGCTTTAGAGATAACAACTAGCACTTTGAACTGGATCAGGAAATCTACAGGTGACCACTCTAGTAATCAAAGAAGTTGTGTTACCCTGCTGAACTGGCTTTCATCTGTCATTCATTGTTAGTTGAAATTGTTGAACAATAAACAACTTGAAATGAAGCATGTTGCAATAATCTAATATGGGTGATGAGGATAAGAGTAATTATAACTCAAAGAATGGCTCTATTTGTTCTTCTAGCTGCCAAGATTCAAAAAAATCTACACTTCAGACATTCTCCTTCATCAGTGAAACTCCATCCAAAGTCCAAGTCATAGCAACTAAAAATCTTTCCGAATAATTACACAATCAGCTTGAAGCTTTTCGACTTATTCAGTCCCTATAACCTTTAAACTCTAGGTATGACAAACTCTGCTCTCTAAAGAGAGGTTTAATAAGATCCAAAGGACTGTAATTCCCATTATACAGGTCCCATTATAATCATTTACAATAGAGACAAATGCAGTTTTTGGTCCAGATTGGCAAAGATCTAGATGAACTATTTCTTTTCAGACATTTTGTGACTAAGTTCCCTTCACCCAAACTTTCCCTAAACAAGTGGGCTGAAGTTCAAACAGGGTCACACAAATCCTATGTAAACTTACGAGACTCAGACTGAGCAAAAGGCACCAAACTACTAATAAATACAAGCAGTTTAACCTCATATAATAGGTGCATGGAGGGTCAGCAGCTGCCTCAGCTGGGCATGTCACATCACAGCAATGGAAGAAAGAAGATAGTAAAGATCAGGTTGGGGAAGCAGGAGTACAGTGTTAGTAGAATACATGCCAGAAAAAAGGGCAGAGATAAGGGGGGACGCATTGAAGTGCACACTGCAGTTATAAATGACAGGTTGTCAAGTACCCAAATGTTGATCATATGACTGTGGGATGCAAGAACAACCACAACTTCAAGGACCAGCTGAAACTACCATTCATTCAGCATATCCTAACTTTGAACGGTATTGAACAAATGGTAATTGAGGACTACCTCTACATGAGGTGTTCAAATTAAATTTCATTTCAACCATGAACACCTAATAGCGAAGTCCATTCATCAAATCTTAACTACGATATGGGAATATGCACTAATCTTACAGAGGCGCTGAGAAAATAACATGAAGCAGTTTGTTAGTTCCAAATGGTTATTTGTGTAATAGCAATAGACAAATAATGTTTACAATAGCAAAATAATGCAATGATTATGCCAAATTACCAGAGAATGATTAAATAATTATTTAATAAAGTTAAAATATAACCTTGAACGTCTACGCTCTGTATGCCTGTCTGCTTCTTCTACTCCCTCTTTGCCATCCTTCTTGATTTTTCTAGGTCTGGCTTTAATTTGTTGATCAATATTCTTTTGCACTGGTACAGGAATTCTTGGAAATAATGTAGAAAACCATTCAAGCTTAGTAAGAAAAGAGCGCAGCATTTCTCCAATGGTCATCATGCAGCCGCCACCTGCTTTCACATCAAGGTCCTTTAAAAAAGAAACACAAAACACAAAACACATTCTGATTGTGAGAAGCTATCTACAATTTATCTAGAAACAAATGCTACTTATACTGATTGCCATATTTCAAATACGATGGCTTAGCTGCTTTAGCTGATAATTAAGCTGTTATATGAACTTCATCTCTTGCATCTTTGCATTTCGCTATTTTATGGGCTGGAAGTTTGATTTAATACCCAAGCATGCAGGTATAGACTATTCCTGCAGCCAGGCAGTAAAGGATCCATTTCTTAGTAAATCAGGTTGAATTATTAGCATAACTGAGTTGTATTCTATTATCACATATGGTTATTCCATAAAGGAAAAGTAATTCGTTCTACTTTATCTGGTATTTTGAGGACTATTGCCACAAATTAGAACTACCATTTATCCATACTTAGGATGACCATTCCTGTCTAAAAATGATCAGAAAAGTCTGTAGTATAAAATGGACTATACCTAAATAGGAAGCAATAGCAAACCAACTGCCATGAAGCAGTGAGTTTTCTAATTTAGAGTTATGCAACAAATAAATAAAGTAACAAATAATTGGAAACGCATAATCCATGATGACCATGTCTCGGAAAAGGGTCATTACCGCATGAAGGCCTTCTTGCTATGCCCTCTCACAGCTCAGGACATGTTAGTCAGCTATTGTCAGGCCCAAACCTATAGTGCAAGCACACAAGGAAAGTGAGATTTGTTATCTAAAACAGGAACAGAAAATCTGTATGTAAAACTGCTTGCACTCACACACATTTAAGTGTTCAGAAATACAGTTTTTCCAAACAAAATCGTTGCAAAGATTTTCTTTTCTAAAGAAGAAAACAACACATTAGCTTAAATGTAGTTCCTGAAAAATATAAATAGAGTATCAATGAATTCATAAAAACATTTATATTTAGGCAAATATATATATTTATATATATATATAGATAGATCCTTTTACATCTTCAACACTGGCAAACTGGAAAAAATGTTAACATTTGAAAGTGATTTCTCTTTATTCCTGCAGTTTGTTAATTGGGTGAAAAACTGAGCCATGAATTAGTTATTGGTAAGAACTGAGAATGTGATACATTAATAAATAAATGTGCCAGTGTTGTGTATGTGCATGTGTAATGAATGAAAAAAAAATCCATCGAAATCTTACTTTCAGAGACTGTATCACTTGATCTCAATAACCACTGTTATGGTATAATATTGTATATATGGGTACTATAACTGAAACATGTTCATCATAATACCCAAAGAATTCACATCAGATCAGTGTCGGAAGGGTAAAAAAAGAATTCAGATAAACTAATGTATGGGCACTAGAGGAATTTAACATTTAAGCAAGGTATGTATGGAGTTCCTAACTATTATAGATTTTGGGGGGAGGTTAAGTTCATTGCACAATTCTGCAAGTGAAAACACTGAAGAATAGAATGTAGCAGTCTGTTTGTTTAAAAAGGGACCATTCAAAACTACCAACATACTGCTTCCTAACAAAAAACACCTTTTTCTTGAGTTCTGAGAAATTATTAACTTCTAATAAAGTTAGAAAGCTAATCCAAATTGGAACATCATTAAGGATGAAAGTTTTTACTGCTAAGATTTGCAGTTAAAGATTATTTCTGCATTTCATAAAATATTTTAAAATATCAGAAAGAAAAGAAAAAAGAAAACAAAGTATTACCCTTGTTGACATACCTCCTCATCATCGAGAAAGGATTCAAACCAGTCCCATAAATCTTTTGGAGGTTGTGTGTACCTGAAATACAAAGTAACTGTGTAAATTTAACATTTTTTTCTGTAGATAAAATTTAGTTTGTAATTAAATACAAAACTACTTACCTAATATACATGAATCCAAGGGCCCTAATGTATGGGGAATCTGTATGAGTTATTAGTCCCATCACTTGCTTACGGGTAAGCTTCAAAGTAAATAACTTGTACAAGAGGCAAAAGGCAGTAGACACTATACCTCCAGTTCCAACTCCTCGCACCTGTCAAAATGAGAAGAGAAAAAAATCCCCATAATTGATTCAACAGAGGAACAATATTGGTGAGGGTTTTTTGTAAATAAATTAATTTTCTGTGCTCAAATTTTTAGAAGGAAGAACAGATTCAGGTGTACATAGTACAAGAAGCTATATCTTCTCTCAATGAAATTACATTATTGCCAATCATTCAACTGTGACTAGCCTTACATTGCTTAGGAAAGAAATATTTTATTTCCTTATTTAGATTTACATTGTCATCCATTTTGTCAGAGTGAATGTGGGTGGCTAACATTAATGTATAACAATAATAAATAAAGAACAAAAACAGTCAACACATGAAACCTTTGAAAAGCTTGAAGAGACAACATGTACATATAACTTGTTTGCATGTGTATTCCTCTTAGAATAAGGGATGAATGTTGTGTATGCATGGTGTTTGCTAAATTGGCAAGTAATATTCTAAAATGAAAACGTCTCACAGTAGAATATTGAGGTTTTTAAAAATTAAATTTTAACTTATTGATTTATTATTTACCTAAAGCTTCGTTATAAGTGTTCCTTCTTTAAAAAACTGAGAACCTAGAATTTAATAAAAACTAGCATATGATTAAATATAAAATACACATTAGCACTGCATTTATCATTAGGAAAGATTAATCCTCTTAATCTCTATTATAAAAATAAATAGGCTGTTGGTTTGAGCTCCGAGCTTAGCAATTTGATGGCAAACAACATTTTGTCACCATTTGAAGAGACATTGTCAGTGCGTTTTGAATTGTGCTCATCCCTCAGAACACAGGTCTTTAAATACCTAAGGTATCAAAACACTGTAACTTTGAATGGTTGCCAAATGAATGGTTGTAAATCGAGGATTACCTGTAGATCAGTCCATTAAAAGTTTTGTTCATAACTCATATTGAACATATTATTTCAGAGTGAGATTTTCCTTATATTTATTGTTATGAAATGAGTTTGAATATTAGTAGCTTGAGTTGGTAGTTAGCCCAACCTGAACTACTAATATCTGAGGTATTTAAAGACCTGTGTTCTGACAGACGAGCACAATTCAAAGCGCACTGACGATGTCTCCGCGAATGGTGATGAAACGTTTGCAACCAAATTGCCAAGCTCGGAGCTCAAACCAACAGTCTAACTATCAACCTGAGCTACTAACACATTTCATAACAATAAATATAAGGAAAATCTGAGGGAACATATAAAAATATGTTCCATGAGTTATGAACAAAACTTTTAATGGACTGAACTACAGGTATTCTTCGACTTACAACCATTCAGTGACTGTTCAAAGTTACAATGGCAGTGAAAAAGGGTGTTGGTACTTACCTGATACGCCCATTCTCCATGAGCTGTGAAGAGCATCCAGAAGTGGGAGGTGCTCGGCCCCTCGTGAAGCAGGCTGGGCTAAAATCTTACGGGGACGCTCCTCCTCCTGGAACTCCACCTCAACGCCCCAGTTTTGGCGAAGTCGAAGTGGCAAACCTGCCTATATTTCACCTATCTACAAAAAAAGTTTGGCCGGAGCAAAGCCCCCCCCCCGACAGAAAAAGGGTGGGGCTGGATGCTCTTCGCAGCTCATGGAGAATGGGCGTATCAGGTAAGTACCAACGCCCTTTCTCCCCCGAGCTGCTCCGAGCATCCAGAAGTGGGACATACCAAAGCTGGAGTTGTCCTCAGGGAGGGATGCCGTCTGGTACTAAATCTACTCTCGGTCCCTATGTACCTGCTGTAAGACCCTTCTGCCAAATGAAGCCTCAGCAGAGGCAAACACATCCACCTTATAGTTACGTATGAAGGGCGAAGAAGAGGACCAGGTGGCTGCCCTGCAAATTTCGTCTATCGAGGCCTGAGTGGCCCAAGCAGCCGATGTTGCTGTACTACGTGTTGAGTGGGCAGTAACACCCGATGGTACACGGATAGATTGAACCTCATAAGATTTTGCTATTCAGGCCCTGAGCCAATGGCCAATTGTGGAAGAAGAAACTTTGTGACCCTCAGACCTAGGGAGAAAAGAAACAAAAAGGGCCTCCGTCTTCCGGAAGGACGCCATGCGTTGTGTGTATATGCGCAATGCCCAGCGCACATTGAGGTGATGCCATTGTCGTTCCAGACGATGAATCGGGTTAGAACAGAAATTGGGAAGAACCAGTTCCTGTGCCCTATGGAAGGCAGAATTGACTTTAGGTACAAACGTAGGAACAGGCCTGAGGACTACCCTGTCTGCGTGGAACACAGAGGTCCTTGCAAATTGATAAGGCTGCCAATTCTGATATTCTCCTCACCGAGGTAATCGCGACCAAAAATACTATCTTATAAGTCAGGAATTGTAGACTGATGGTTCTCAAGGGTTCAAAGGGAGCCTTGCTACCTATGGAGAGGTGGGAACTACCCCTGATTTCGTGCACCATTTACAGAAGATGTTCCAAGTGGCATTATATATGCGCACAGTTGATGGTCGCCTAGCCGCTTGTATAGTATCAATTACTCTGGCGGAAATGTCCTCTGACCTCAGACGTTCCCGCTCAACCTCCAAACGGCTGGACTGAACCATTGCGGGTCTGGGTGAAGGACCGGGCCCTAAGAGAGAGATATCATGGACGATGGAATTCTCCAAGGTGCTTGGATGGATAAGCTCCTCAGGTTCGCAAACCATGGCCTTCTGGGCCAATGGGGGGCCACCACTAAAATCTCCGCCTGTTCTTTCAGAACCCGTTGAATCAGCCTGGGAATCACTGGAAGAGGAGGGAAGGCGATAGGAGACCTGAGGGCCAAGGGCAGCGGAGAGCATTGACATCCTCCGCTCCTTGGGACGGATATCGGGAAATGAATCGTGGTAATTGCGTGTTGAGGGGAGAGGCAAATAGATTGATTACGGGAAGGCCGAATTTCTGGACTGCTTTCTGAAACAATGAGGGGTGCAGACACCATTCTGCCTGGTCGCGTGTGCCCTGCTGAGCCAGTCCTTCGACATTGGTGATGCCCGATATGTGCTCGGCTTTGACGGAGAGGAAGTTGTTTTCGGCCCACCGAAGCAATTTCTCTGCCTCTCGCATCAGGCGTTTGGAGTGTGTGCCCCCTTGTTTGTTCAAGTGGGCCTTGACAGTGATATTGTCCGTGAGCACCAACACATGGTTGGAGCGCAGTGTTGAAACAAAACTGTGCAGGGCGAGGTGAACAGCCCTCAGTTCCAACCAATTTATGTCCTGTGCACGCTCTGGAATGGACCATTGTCCCTGAGCCGTGTGGTAAAGATAATGAGCCCCCCATCCGTACAGGCTGGCGTCTGTCGTGATGGTCTCTCTTGGAGGATCCCTGAAAGGACAACCCCTTTTGATTGTTGCAGCAGCCCACCAGTGGAAGGATCTTAGCACGTTGGATGGTACCGTTACTCGGCCCTGGAATTGTCCCTCCCGATCGCTGGTACGGCAGCATGAACCACTGCAGGGCCCTGGCATGCAAGCGGGCCCAAGGAACTATGGCTATACAAGAAATCATCTTCCCCAGTAATTGCGATAGCGATAGAAGAGGAACCCTTTTAAGGGTACTGATTTCCCGTACCAGTTTCCTAATACTTTCCTGCCTATCGGGTGAGAGAAAAAAACATGCCCTGTGTGGTATCAAGGACCGCCCCTAGATGAATTAGTCTAGTTGTAGGGTTTAGGTGACTCTTGTCCCAATTTATAGAAAGCCCATGACTCCGAAGAGTGGAAATGGTGATAAGGGAATCTGCCTTAGACTGCTGAATGGATGATGACAAAATCAAAATGTCATCCAAGTAACAATGTAGCCTAACGGGTCTGCTCCTGAGGAAAGGCGGCTAAGTGTATGTTATTACAATAAAACCTAAGAAATTTGTAATGGTAAGGCCGAATCGGTATATGCAAATATGCCTCTGTAAGGTCAATAGATGTAAGTATGTCCCCCTCCCTGATACCAAGTAAGATCGATTGTAATGTGGTCATCTTGAACTTACGATACAACAGAAACTGGTTGAGACGTTTCAGATCTAGAATCGCCCTCCAGCCCCCCGAACTCTTCGGGACCACGAAGAGATGGGAATAAAATCCCTGACCCTGTTGATCTAAGGGTACCGTTTGAATGGCCCAAATCTCTAATAAATGGGAAATGGCAGATTGCACGAGAGCTCTCTTCGTGGGATCTCTAGAGAGAGGACATTTCATAAAGAAGTGCGGTGGGTTGGAGAGGAACTCAAGAGCCAAACCAAACCTGATGGTATTCCTCACCCAGGCATCGGAGGTGGAGGAATCCCACTGGTCAGCAAGAACCTTGCTGCCCCCTATGGGCGCTAGGTCCCACTCATCATTTGGAACAACGGAAGTTCCTGCCACTAGCTCCCCTGAACTGCCTCCTGTTCTGCCCCCCTCGTCTGCTTCTGCCGGCAAAGTCGGAAGAGTCCGACTGTTGCCCCTGACTCTGTGTTGGAGTCCTATGGAATCTGGAATAGTAGTGTCCCGGGTAAGAGGGACGAGAGGGGCCTCTTCGAAATGGCTGCGAAGGTCGGGAATCCGACCTCCTAAACAGAGAGGGGAGAATCCTCTTTTTCGATTTTGTCTCAATAAGGAGAGGATCAGGGGCCTTGCCAAATAGTTTCTCCCTGGATATAGGTGCAGAGGCAAGCTTCCATTTGTGCCTCGCATCTGCCTGCCAATGACGGAGCCACAATAGACGTCTGGTACAGACTTGGGAAGCTATGGCGCGAGAGGAAAACTTCACTGCGTTGAAAGTTGCGGCTGCCGAAAACTCGGCAGCCGCAATTATCTTGGCGACATCCTGATGCGCCCGGACATTGGAAGCTGGTATTATTTCTCTCAGATGGCAAAGCCATCTGAGGGAGGACTCGAATGAAAGAGGCGCCGTGCGCCTAATGGCCCACGCGTCAGAAACATGCGCTCTGCACAAGGCCATTTCAGCCCTCCTTTCCTCTGGCTTCAGAGCTTCCTCCGCCTCCCCTGGGATGACTGAAGAAGATACCAGGGCAGCTATGGGGTCATCTACCTCAGGAGTGTTTAATGAGCTAGAAAACTTGAGGGCAAGGTTATAGAACCTTTTGTCGTACCCAGTCGGGGGAGGATAAGAAGCAGATAGGGGCCATTGTTTGTCGACCAGGTTGGTGAACATATGGGGAACGGGAATAACTTCAGCTTCAGTGGCAGGCTGATGGAAGATTAGACCATCTGGCTCTTCCTGTGACTGAACTTTGGGAGGGAGGTTGGCAAGGCGAGCGGTGTTTTTCGCCTTAAACAAAAGGGATTTGAATAAGGGTGGATTGAAGAGCCCCGTAAAAACTGGATGGTCAGGGGTAATTCCTTCATCGTCAGACATCCCCCTCTCCAGGGGGTCCGCTTCAGAAAGGTCCTGGTCAAGAATGCGAAGTGACCTAGCTTCTTGATCCATCCAGTCACCTTGATCCCCCATTTCCTGTATACCCTGTGGTAGTGGGATGCAAGGGGTAGAAAACTCCCTTTGGGGGAATACTTGGTGATACTGTTGTTCCACAATACTCACGGAGCGGCCTGGTAGGGACAAGCAATCTGGTGCAATGGAAGGTTGGCTGGTACGAAGAGATTGCTGTACGCCGGAGGCAATGCCTTTTTGTATTGCCAGCGCCATCCACGATCTCATTTTGGCTGGTATTTCATCCGCGAGTTCATCATCTAGACGTAAGCCCGCTGCTGAGGGCATGAATGTCGCCTCAGGGGGCCTACAAGGGGCCAGGTCGGACACTGGAGCCTCCTGATGGATGGACCTGGACATGCTTTGTCTGGCTTGTATAGATAGATCCAGAGCAACGATAGGAGGGCTTGGGGAACGGGTGGAGGTGGAAGGTCGGGGAGGGAGATCTTGCACAGACTCCCTGGTGCGTTTTCGCACCAGTTTCTCCAAGGCCTGGTGCCGTCTGTGGGTGTCCTACTCAGCTGCCCAGGAGGGCCTATTAGAGTGTGGTGTAACTGGTCGAGATCCCTGACCACTAGCCATCGCGTATGGAAATGTTTGACAGATCAACTGTGGTTGGTTCCTTTAGGGGTCCTGTGCTGAAAGTACTGTGACCTAATTAGAATTTCCCCCCCTCCTGTGTAACCTTGATGACATACTAATATACTTATTATTATTATTATTATAATTATTATTGTTATTGTATTGCTATAACTAGCCTGTGGATATGAGGCCCGTGAAGGCCTGCCAACCGCTGCCAGAATAGCCTGTTAAACAATGTGGCCTGGCCCAAGCCCCCAAAAAGGGAAACCAAAGGGTATGTAATGAGGGGAATGTATATGTGCCTCAGCCCCCAGAAAGGGAAACCTCGTGAGGCTGTAGGCTACAAACGGCCTACAATAAATTGCGCCAAACGGCCTTAAACAAAATGGCGCCGCCGCCTCGTGGCTGTCTGCAAAGACGCGTGCACGGCCCCCAAAAAGGGAAACCGCTCAGGCACACTGCAGAGTGGGGAAAAGCAGCCAAACACGCCAGACCACGCTCGGGGACCTAACGAGCGATAGAAAGGTGGCGGGGGAAGAGGCGAGCAAAGCGGCGCCTGGGAGATCGGGAAGATAAGGCGCGCAGTGAGAAGCCTTACTGCAGCCACCCCAAACAACAGTGTCCTTACTGGTTGCTGCTTCTCCTGCTGATCCCGCTCTCAGTTTAGTGATCGGAGAGATAAGCCTCCGCGATCGCTCCCAGCCTCGAGCGATCGGGAAGATAAGGCTCCGAGGCAGCCGCCTCAGAGTGCTGGCTCCCTGCCTAATGATCTCTGATGGCCTGATGTTATTTAAGTCCGTCGGGAACGAGAGAAGCTAAAGGCTAGGAATTGAAGAAAATTTTTTCTGCTCCGGCCAAAACCAACTACCTACTATCGAGGCTGAGCAAAAACTGGGGCGTTGAGGTGGAGTTCCAGGAGGAGGAGCATCCCAGTAAGATTTTACCCCAGCCTGCTTCACGAGAGACCGAGCACCTCCCACTTCTGGATGCTCGGAGCAGCTTGGGGGAGAAGTTGGACGTATTACCCTTTTTCATATTTACAACCGTTGCAGCATCCCCATGGTCATGTGATCAAAATTTCAGCATTTGGCAATTGGCATATATTTATGGCAGCTGCATTATCCTGGGGTCATGTGATCACCATTTGTAATCTTCCCAGCCAGCTTCTGACATAGCAAATCAATGGGGGAAGCCAGAGTCACTCAACAACTACATGATTCACTTAGCTGTGGCAAAAGGTCATAAAATGAAGCACAGCTCACTTAATAACAGCCTTGCTTAGCAATGGAAATGTTGGGCTCAATTGCGATCATAAGTCGAGGACTAATTGTACTAATAAACTGGATGAAAGCTTGCAAACTAAAGTTTTTAATAGGTTACTTTGAAAAATTAACTTTTTTTAAAAAAAAGCTCCAAAATGCAGAAATCACGTACTTCTACTTACCCCTCCGCACATCCCTGTTTGACCTGCAGTTTTTCTGCTTCCCTTCTCCCAAGGCTCAACATGGGTAACCTGTAAACAAGTAACAAATTAAATTTACCTTAATATTTATATTTGATTTTCTTCTGTCTGATATAATGCCATTATAATTTTATCTTCTGGTTAAGCATATTGTTTCTGTATATTCCAAACTATAAGAAATTTGGACATGCCACAATTATTATGGATTCCATGAAAAAGTGACAAAAAAGAACATCACCAAAATGATAACATATTATGCAACTCACTACTACATGATGAAATAGTGATTATCAATTACAACATCTCTTGTTTGAGCAAACATATCAGGTCTTCGTAAGTAAAGTGAACGTAATTGCAAAATACTGATCAGAGATTGGAAGAGTCTTAAAATGTTATAGAAAGGTTTTAGGCATTGTTTAAAATAAAAACAAACCAAATAAAGATATCAATAGCAACTTCAAGCTAATGTTTTGTTGAAGTGTTTGAAACATGAGGAAGAAGTACCATTAGCTACGTTCACTACCTTGAGTTGTTTATAAAAATAAAAGTGGGATAAAATAAATAAATAAAATAAGCTATTACGCCACTTTTTAAAAGTGCAAAGAAAAAGAAAAAAGAGAATAGGATTTGTAGCAGCAGACCTAAGCAAAGAGATATTTGTATAGTTCAAAGTATGAGAAGAAAATGGAAGAAAAGAAAGCACACATTCCTTTACTCCCCCCAAAACTCTTCTTAATTTAGTCCATTGAGTGCAGAATGTAATAGGTGATAAAATAAGTTTCTCTCTCCCTCACACACACACACCCCTTATATGTGGCTTTTATTATTTTTTAAATATCTAAATTTGGAGCACACTTAAGTATGTAAACAATATGTAACCATTTCTTTTGAATAATTCATTCCAAATCAAGAATTGATTTGTAAATTGCAAAAATAAGGAAATATTCAGTTTGAAATTGAATGAAAACTATATACCCATGGTTGAAATAAAATTTAAAGTTAATTGCAGAAACATTAACCAAAATAAACAAATCAGTAGTACACCTTTGTCTGATAATGTTAATGTTTGTTTTCCTCCCATATTATCCAAATATCCACATTTAATTAACTAGGAGCTGATTCTCTAACAATGTCATGCTTGTATTTGCTTTGGCATTGAATATAATGACCCAAATCATTCTCCAGTTCTCAAATAGCTCTTATTCATAACCACTTTCACTGATTTTGACAAATATACATTCCTCACAAAAGAACATATACTACTATTTTCTATCAACAGATAGCACATCTTAAAATTTCTCAACCCATTTCTGCACCTTTAGCAAACATTCTACTAAATATATATAAATTCTTATTTTAGTTTTTCTTCATTTATTCATAAATGGTGGAAGCTGTTCACTCCATTTTCCTTACCAAAGGTTCCTCTTTGATGCATGAATTTTGATAACCATATTTACATATTGGCTGCATTATACTATCATTGTCACATTTATTCATAGAGATTAACTTTTTGACTGGTCGTTTAGTGACTGCTTGGAGCGGCAACAGACTCCCCACTCCTAAAGATACTTATAACTTGGCCCTGACAGTCACCTCCTTGCATGTGACTACATTTTGGTTGCCTGGCAAAACGCTTGCAATTATGGCCGCTTGTAGTATCCCATGGTCAGGTGGTTGTGATTTATACTTTTGCTAAAAAATGGTTTTTACTTCTGGTTTGGGGCAAAAATATCCCACAGCAAACAATGGGTTTGCTTAATGATCACAGCAAAACAATTGTAAAAACAGGTCTGGTAATATGACCCACTTTATAACCATATTAGGCAGGTTCCTTTACAGATGTAAGTTAAGGACTACTTATACTACAAATCATTCAGATTTTCAGTCAACAGCACATCAGCTGCACATAAAACTACTGTTGCATTCATTTTCTTCTCAGATTTAATGATAAACACATTAAACAATCAAAAGGTTATCACATACCTCTCCTGAATATTGAACCATTTGCTATGTAATCCATTTATTTTTAACCATGCATCATATGCCAGACTTACTGTATTTAACACCCAACACTTAACTCCATATTTGTCTAGAACATTCCATAATTCAAATTTATTTTATCATACGCATTTCTAAATCAACACATATATAATATACTGTTGAGTTCATGTACTTCTCAATGACATGTTGAAAAGCAGCATCCACATTTCTGAATTTTTTCTTATTGTCACCTTAAGAATCTTTTAATTAGAATTCTGTCAGGCACCTTCTCAGGAATACATAAGAAAATCTCCCTGTAGTTTTGCATTCACTTTTGTTAGTACTTCCCATTGCAGTATGGTAAATTCTTCCACTCAGAGCTTCTTTTGAAGGTGAGATGGGAGCTATAAATTTAATCAATAAATTCTTCCAATTGTCAAGATCAGAGACAGTCTTCAAGCACACTTTAAGGAAATCATACAAACACTTCTCCAATTATGTCATCTAAGATTACAGCCTTACC
Organism: Naja naja; assembly: GCA_009733165.1. Lineage (NCBI taxonomy): Eukaryota > Metazoa > Chordata > Lepidosauria > Squamata > Elapidae > Naja > Naja naja. The sequence goes on along the minus strand of CM019150.1, from coordinate 99,190,440 downwards.
ATTTTCAATATTTTGCATTTTCCTTTTCAACATTAAAATTTATTGTACTTGTTTCAATTCTATTCTATTCTTTAATATATTATTAACACTGCAATACAAATCTATAAATTCTTCTTCCACTACTTTTGCAGCATTTTTGTATTATTTTTTCTGTATCCACAGCATCTTTCACTTCATCTTTCTAACAAGTCTCCTTTTTTCTATTAAAATAACTCTACATGCTTCTGTGACACACTACAATGCAGTTATTTTCATTGTATTCAAAATTGCTTCCATATTCTTATTCTGTTTTCTTACACTGATTTTCCATTTATCTATAGGATGACTAATTTATTTTCTAAGTTTGTTAGAAAGGACTTGTATTTTTTCTTCCTCCAGTTATTAATTCATTTGCCTTTTTTATGTCAACTTTTCTTTAAAAGCAACCAACACTCCTAAAAATGGCATATCCCACAATCAGAATCTTTCATCACTGTCTTCCCTTCACCGATTCCCTCAAACTTTTTATCATAAACAAAAAAGTGATACATGTTTTTAGATTTACTGGTAATCTTCCAACAAACCATGATTTACATTTTTGCCAGAAACTGATTTCTGGCAAAAACTGCTTCTAGCGAACAATGGGTTCATTTTACAACTATTGCAAAAAAGGTAATAAAATTAACTCAGTTATGTAATGATCTGTTTTACTTATCAAGAATCATGATCATAATTGCTAGGCTCAATTTTGAGCATACATCAAGGATTATCTATATGTGCATTATTTTACCATAAAAAGTCCCTCTCTATGACCCTGTAATCCCTTAATTCAGGGTAGAATCGGGGCAACATATATGTATAAAGAAACCTAGATTCAATATACATATACATATATATGAAACAAACATTTTTCAATACAAATAATTGCCAAAGACTAATGACAATATTGGGGCTTTCAAATGACTCAGTTTTTGTATTCATTTTTGTTCTCACATATTTTCATGACACTTTTTTTCCTTTTTTTCCAGAATGTCACATATTTTTTTCTCTAAACTCATTCCTGGTGCTTTCATTACTACTATCAATGGAACATAATGCATACTTTTGTATATACCCATGCAATCTGAATGATATTAACTCATCCTTACTGAAATAGCTCTTACCCTTTAATTTCATAATTAAACTATATCTTCACTTCCATACATGCCACATTAATAAACCTTCTCTCTTTCTTACTGACAAAACACTATTTTTCTTTCATTTCATTCATACATACATACTCTTTAGAACAAGGGTCTTCCAACTTGGCAAGTGGACTTATGGACTTCAACTCTCAGAATTCCTGGACAAACATGACTGAAGGGAGGAATTCTGGGAGCTGAAGTCCACAAGTTTTAAAGCTGTCAAGTTTGAAGACCCCTGCTTTAGAACCCCAAGTTGCAATCATAAACTTATGACTGTCACCAGATGGGCCTCAGTTTCTGTCACCCATTAGGGCTTTGATCCATCAAGGCTTTCACATAATGTTTGTCAATAAGATAAAGGAGGTGTCATCTAAGTTACCAACCTTAGTTATGACAACCAGCATTTTCTGGTGAAAATAGGACAAGAGTTTTGACTGATTCTGACCAATAGTGCCCCAAACACTTCCACAAATCAGATGTATGGAATAGGTTTAGATAATTCTAAAGAAGCTAGGATCTCCAACATAGAGATTATTTTGCAAGTCCATATGTTATCTGCAACTTAAAAATATAAATGGGGCGTACTGACATACATTCAGGATATTCAGTTAAAAGAACTGAAATTTAATAGAAAATGCTAAGAAGCAATTCCTCCTGTGTAATGCTAATACAGTAATTCTGACTTTTCACATTCTGAAGATAGGGGATAAGCATTCAGAAAATAGAAAATGAAAAAACTTACCTAACTCAAAGTTCAGAATACTTTTTGCACCTAATCTGATTTTTTCAGATTAGATTACAGGGGAAAAAACAAACTAGCAAATCAATCTTTGAATGCCTTCTCAAGGGTGAAAATTCAATTTAGCATTGTGCTTGACTTACACTGTTCATTTAGAGACTATTAAAAGTTGTGCACTGAAAAAAGTAATTTACTATCATTTTTAAAAGTTATGACCATTGCAGCATCTCCATGATATAATCCAAATTTTATAGTTTAGTATTGTTTGTTTTTGAAGTAACTATCTGAATTTTAATCATGTCTGTGTTTTGCTTTTCAAGGCCAGTAAAAAGTCAGGCAGATGCAGTGTCCAGCTAGCCATCATAACATAGAGTGGTAGTATCTGTGCTAAAATTACTAGTGTAATCTTATCCATATGTAAATAAAATCAAGTCTCACAAAGTTCATTAGTGCTCCCTCCCCAATTAAGGAGATACAAAAATGAAACAATAAATAATAGTCAATCACAATGATATGTCAGGTCATCTGGTAAAGATAGTGTTTTAAACCAAGAACTCATTCATCCATTAAACTCATCATACAGCTTGATGTGGTCATACTCCTCAGGGGAACTACTTCTCACAACTGTTGTAAAATTAGATTCTAATATCCGCTACCCTAAGTTTCTGGGAGGAAAAGTAAAACTCACTCTCACTTTTAGAGGTGTGGAAGCAGCATGGAGCGAAAAACGGTTATTAATCTTATCTTCATTCCATTCCAGAACATTTCCAAAGGGAGAGGTTTCAACACAGAAATGAGGGATCTGTTCTTCCGACACCCTCCCATCCCCAAATAATACAAACACAATTGGGGTCAGGAATTAGGTCGAGAGGTTTACATCTCCGTCTTGTAGGTTTGGCTGCCCTTTTGCACAAACACACCGGTATTAAGGCCCCCTGCGCTAGTTTCGAGGTAGGAAGGAGGAAGAGCAGTCCCTTTCTAGCCTCTTTCTTTCAGAAGGAAGTGGGAAGGGAGGCCCACCCAACTCCAAGGCCGGAGGCTACAACGTTGGGCCTCCAGAGACAGGCTCGTTTCGAGGATCCCTCTAGCTTCGTCCCGTTCCCCAAGTGACCCATTTCCTATCCCGCGTCGCCCGCTCACCTTGAAATAGATCTCGTCAACCACCTCGTGGTAGGTCTTCAGCTCATAAAGCTGTACCTTGAAGTAAGGGGACGAGAGGATGTTGGTGAGGATCATGGGGTTTAGGTTCATGGTCTTTTCGTTCCCCCACAGAGGCAGAGCGTTGCCTTGCTTGCCCGAGGCGGCCGGTTTGGGGCCCGCGCTCTGGAGCGCTAACGGGGGCGACAAAACGGCGCCGGCCTGCGGATTCTGCTGCTGTTGTAGGATCCCCTGGTGCTGTTGCTGCTGCTGCGGCGACTGGTGAGGCGGCAGCGGATGGCAGTTGCCGGGCCCCACGAAGGGGCAGTTATTGGCCATAGCGGCCCCAGCGAAAAATAAGTCGCTGGCGCCAAAGGAGCGGGCGACTAGGCCGCTCGAGTAAGGCGGGCTGAAGCCTTCCAGCTTGAACGCAGAGCGACTCCGCCAACCGCCGACAAGATGGCGGCTCCCGCGGAAATGAGCAAAAAAAAAAATCCTTCCGGGACTGAGGCGGCCAATCACAGCCCGTGGGAGGGTGGGGCTATGAAGAGGAGGTGGTTGGGCCGACTCCGAGGGCGGCTCGGAAAACCCGAGAAGGAGGAGCACGCGGCGTCCCTTCGGTTGGGCTCGGAGAGCGCGCGAGGCTGAAGTGTACTTATATCTGTTTCGTAGGGTGAGGAGGGCCCAACCGCCCACATATTGCAAAGCCTGGCGTTTCGCGTAGTAATAATAGAATGCCATTGGATTAATTGAGAAGAAGGGCTACGTATTCTGTGGCTGTGCTTGCAGGACACGCGGAATTGCAATGAGGCTGACTGTATGGTAGCCGAGGGCGTTGTTGTAAGCTCAGCTCGGACTGTCGATGTTCTGTCTTGTCAAGCACCTTCAGCACCGCAATTATGAACTGTTAAATTGTAGTGCAAGGCTTAGGTGGTGTGTGCAAACGCGGGTATTTATTTGAGCATTTTTAGTAAGGTCTTAAACGCATTTGACTGATAGGTTTTTAAAAAAATGATATAAAACATTCCTTTAAAAAAGGCATACAGGTTTTGAAAACTAGGATGATAAAGTCTATGGTGATTCTCAGTTATCCAGGTCAGGGTTGCCCCATAAGTGCTTTTTTCAAGAGGCAACTGGACTTTTGTTTTTTCTTTGAAGGCGTTTCGCTTCTCATCCAAGAAGCTTCTTCGGCTCAGAGCTTCTTGGATGAGAAGCGAAACGTCTTCAAAGAAAAAACAAAAGTCCAGTTGCCTCTTAAAAAAGTACCTTTGGGACTAGAACAGAAGTCCCCAAACTTGGCAACTTTAAGACTTGTGGACTTTAACTCCCAGAATTCTCCAGCCAACATCTTGCTGGAGAATTCTGGGAGTTAAAGTCCACAAGTCTTAAAGTTGCCAAGTTTGGGGACCCCTGGAGTAGAATGATAAAAGATATCTGGAATAGGGCTCATGGTGTGCCTTGTCACTTGTGATTCAGCAGGTTACTGAAGCACTAAAATCTCTTCAACCTTTGCATTTGCTACTTTTTCTTTTTGACCTATCACTAGTGTTAAAATCTCATAGAACACAGAACAGCATAGCTGGAAGGGATCTTGGGGGTCATCTATTCAGCCCCCTGCTCAAGCAGGTGTCCTTATACCATTTCAAGCAAATGTCCGGTCTCTTCTTAAAAACCTTAAATGTTGGAGCATCCACTACTTCTGAAGGCAAGCCCTTCTTCCGATTAATTGTTCTCCCTGTTAGGAAATTTCTCCTTAGTTCTAGATTACTTCTCTCCTTGATTAGTTAGTTTCCATCTGTAGAAATAATTGGAAAAAACTTGCTGCACTTGACCACACAGTAGATTGGTATTTATAGCCATTAAGAGGAGAAACTGATTATTGAGAGAGTGATATAAAATGGATCCAGTTGCCTTGGACTGCATCAAATGTAAATGGTTTGTACTTAACAGTTCAGATTAGAAAAAGATAGTTATGTTCACTTCTTCCTTATAATTATAGATAAAATCCCAGTTCGTGAGAAAGGGGGAATGGTTGCACAACTTGGATGAATTCATTTCTTTGATAAGAGGGCGAAAAATAGAAGGAGATATAAAATAGAAAAGAGAGGAGACCTAGGTGGCAAGTAGATGAGATAGGTCTGGAAATTAGCCTACAGAGATGGAAGAGGATAAATTTATTTTAACCATGCCACATTTTAGAATCAAGAATTACTTACAGAGAATGAAGAAATAACAAAAAGACACTGAAAAATATAACACTCCCGATTATTAACTCTAAACTTGCAAGTCATTAAGTGGAAGGTGTCTCAGTTAAGAAATTCAGGGATGCCTTGGGAGTGGCAGAAGCCACAACAGAGACTGTATATAAGTCCCAGGTTTTGTTGCAGGGGACACCACTCCTTCCTTTGAGATCAAAAATCCAAAGTCTTTAGGTTTAGTGCTTTTACATTAGAATTCAACCGACCTAAACACTGAACATTCCAAGATAGTGATATGAGGAATTTTGTTCAATTTTATTTTGGCTATATTACTATATAGCATTTCATCTTTAAACACAGTCACTTTAGATTTATCATAATTATCTGCTATTCTATAATCGACTATCTCGGCTTAAGTAAACAAACCATATCATCTGCATAAGGCTAAAGTAAAATATTTTCTCATATAGAGGGAGGAAAGAAATACAGTTCACTTAGTTCATATAGCAGATCATTAATAAAGTAATTAAAAAAGGAAAAAGCTCCAAAACCCAGGCTTGCTTTGTCTTTATTTTGATTCACAATTGTTTTAAAGAGGATACGATGAAGAGGAAGGCTTTCTTTTGTTCTGTGTTAGAAAAAAAGGCCTAGCTAGATAACAGAAAATGAAAATCAGCGATCCCATCTTGTCAAAAAACTCCAAAGAAGTTCAGTATCAATTGAATTATTTTATGACATGTATAAATAAGCTCAAACCTGATTTATATCAAGAGTTGAAGATTAATTCCATAGGAAAAAGGAATGTGAAAGAAATTTAGATAACCATAATGGTCAAAAGAAAGCGGATTCCTATATTTGTATATATGTTTGCAGGTAATTTATATAGCCATGAAATATACTTGGATCTCAATTTGCACAGGAATTTCTGAGACTACAGGCAGTCCTCAACTAATGATGAAAATTGAACCCAAAATTTCTGTTGCTAAGTTAAGACATTTGTTAAGTGAATTTTGCCCCATTTTATGACCTTTCTTGTCATAATTGTTAAGTAAATCCCTGCAGTTAAGTTAGTAATATGATTGTTATATGAATCTGGCTTCCCCATTGACTTTGCTTGTCAGAAGGTCATAAAAGGTGATCACAATACCCTGGATTGCTGCAACCATCATAAACACAACTCAGTTGCCAAGCATCTGAATTTTGATCACATGACCATGGGGATGCTCAATGGTCATGTGAAAAGCAGTCAAGTCACTTTTTTCAGGGCTATTGTTAATTGTCACTAAATGAACTGTTACAATTTGAAGACTACCTGTATAGAATCTAAATAATGCTATTTTTTGTTCTTAGTTTTGAATATGGATGTAACAATGAAAAAAGATGACCTTGTGAAGAGTATTACATTTACACCACCGTTGTATAAGCAACGTTACCATTTTATTAAGCAGTTGGTGGATAAGCATAAACCTAAAAAGGTTAGTATGTGTTTCCTAGTACAATTTTTTTCAGTATGGCTAACTGCACTAGAACTCTAATCCTTAAAGTTATTACTTTGCTGTGATAAAATACAGTTGAAAAAAATTGAATTAGGAATGTTAATACAATAGGAAGACTCCAAACAACTAATGTAGGGAGGATTTATGTATTTGTCATGAATAGTATAAATTGTATTAGATTTCCAAACGTTCTTATTTCATGGAACCTCTAGCACAGGGCTGTCAAATCAGGTCTGGATGTGTCATGTACTGGCCACGCCCACACTCGGTTTAGAGAAGGGGAAAAAAGTCCTGATATGTCATGTGACGCTGCCGTGACGATGTGAGTTTGACACCCCTGCTCTAGCAGTTCCCAAACTGTGCAGTGCAAGTACCCCAGAACAGTTAGGCAGTTCTGTTTAGTAAAATACCTTGTTATGGTTCTCCAAGGCATCTCAGTGCACAGATTGGGAACCACAGCACTGAGGGGTGTACATTTTAAATATTAAGGTTATTATTCAAGTAGATGCTGTGAAAAAGCATTTCAATAAAACAGTAGACCCTTATTCAGATGAGAAAAATAAAGGGTAGTGGTTAACTAATCTGAAGTCACAAGTAAGCTGTTGTTGGCCTGATGATAGTTTATTGAAAAGCCACAGTTGAATCCATTCATAACCTGCAAAGCCATAAACTATGGATTTAGAATTCACAGAAAAGCTACAGTTGCACAGCTTGCTAAATTAAAAACAAACAACATTATAGTATGGTGGTTAATTGGGTTAAAAAATAATTGCTTAGTGGGATGTGTGAACCTTTCAAATTAGAAATATCTGATCTGGTTTTAGGTAAGCAAGTTTCATTTTTAGGAATTGTATATGTGTGCATGTTCAATGGATTTTGCTAATATATGCTTGGTGATTTTTGCATATTATTGCTGTATAAATGTAAGGTGAGGACATTGTCCACTTAAAAATGTTACAGCATTTTTTTCCCAATGCTGTAGATCACAGTCCTCTGTCACCATATAATTAACTTAATCAAGCCTAGCATTAAATCAGCATTCATTTTCATTACATAAGAAAACAGTATCAAACAAGTCTTATGTGTGATATTAGGAATTGTATTAATTTCAAATTAACAGGTAGCAGATTTGGGATGTGCTGATTGTAGACTACTCTGGATGCTGAAATTCTGCAATTGTATTGAAGAACTTGTTGGGCTAGATATCAATGAAGAGGTGATGAAAGAAAACCTGTAAGTTGAATGTGTAAGTTATTTTGGGGAAAACAATGTTTTATGCTCCAAACCAACCTACCTACCTACCTACCTTCTTTCCTTCTCTCTGTCACTCTCCGCTAAGAAAAGAGTTATATTTTCCATTTCTGAAATGTTCTTTAAAAATATTGATATTTATTTGTTTGTTTGTTTGTTTGTTTGGACTTGTATGCCGCCCTATCTCCCGAAGGAGTCAGGGCGGCTCACATCATAAAAACACACAATACAAAAGATTAAAATTATTTAAAAAATTATTAAGCCCAATTCAAGCCAAACAAATTATCTAAAACCCAAAAAACATTAACATTTAAAAGCTAAACACCCCCCTCAATCCAGGCCGGCTTGTTCAAATAACCATGTCTTTAGGCCACGGTGGAAGGAGCGGAGGTCGGCGGCCAATTGTAGCTCCAGGGACAGCTGGTTCCATAGAGTGGGCGCTCCAACAGAGAAGGCCCTACCCCTGGGGGCCGCCAGCCAACATTATCTGGCTGACGGCACCCCAAGGAGGCCATGTATGTGGGCGCACACCGGGCGATGGGCATTCAATGCTGGCAAGAGACGCTACCGCAAGTATCCTGGCCCTAAGCCATATAGGGCTTTATAGGTAAGTACCAGCACCTTGAATCTTGAATATGATAGGTAAGTGCCTAATTGAGAGTTGATTATAACATTTTTGAGTTGAGGGAACGAAGAATATGGTTGTTTCTGATCTTTCTCACATATACAATCTGCTATGCATTTCATTGCTATAAAGATCTCTAGCACAATTAATCAAAAAGTAATGTATAAACATTTTCTTTCCTGATAATACCATTTTTGCACTTTGCTTATTTTGCTATTTTTAATGAGTAAGGAAAACTTACTATCATTTTCATTCCTCTCAGGAAAATAATTAAATGGACAGTAGTTCAAAAAATAATGCTGTAGGAAAAAATCTATCCAGTGTCCACAAATTAAGAATATTTTATTTAATAGTAGTCTAACATATGTCACAAAAATATGGCAATAGACAAAGGAGATCTGCTGGTATCCAAAGAAACAGTATCCACCTGATTCATAAATCAGCCAGACATTATTCAGATTGTGCCTACAATGTACTGGATGGGGGAGAATATTAAAATTTAAGTATTTTTTACTTTTACTTTTATTTTTTATAGTCTTCTTTCATGTTGAATGACTGAAGCTGAATTATATATTCCTGATTTACAGCACACGCAAGATGAAAAGGGAGATGAATAGACAAAACAATACTTTCATTCTGTGCAATTTATTTGCTTCCAGGTATTCGCTGTCTCCCCTTCCTAGTGACTATCTTCAGCCAAGTGAAAGACAGCTGACAGTCACCCTTCTTCAGGGTTCAGTTGCTCACAAAGATCCTTGTATGCTGGGCTTTGATATGGTAACCTGCACTGAACTGTGGGTATTCCTTTGATATTTCATATTAGTTGATGAATGTTTAAAAAGCAAACTCAGATGACTAAAAACACAATTTTGCTTTATACATACTACTAAAATTCTTGTTCTTACACCCTTTGATCCAAGGCACCTCAGATGGGCTAACTTATAGTATGCGTCCAAAATCTGGAACCCATGGCTCTTGTGGAAGTAATTTTATAAAACCTTTTACGACATCAAAATTATAATAATTTAGCTCATTGACCTAATGCAAAATATCATAAACCATTTCCTGTGCTAACGTTTGATTGCGCTATGCAGTTCAATATGGGTTGTTTTCAGCTACGTCTTTGAATGTATCCCGCCTTTTCCAGTGAAGGTAGAATATTACAAGTTTTATCATTGTTGAAGGCATTAAGGAAATTGGCGAGGAAATATCTCTGAAAGAATGACCCAAAGGATCATGGGTTATCTAGGATATTTATAAATTTCTATTTCCTGGTTCTTAGCAAAGTCTCATAAATAAGGAATATCTTTTCTTACTTTTTCAATTTCTTAGACTATAGAACAATGCAAATATGATTTGGAAGTAAAGAAGTATAAAAGCACAATTTTTATACTGGCAGTGCAGTATATTAAAGTTAATGTGTGATTCAGGAGAAGCAGGACAGTGATCCTGTCTCTCCTACTCTTGTTTCGCTCCTGTGCCATTGATTTTCCATCTATATCCAAAATTTGATATCGGTGATCAATTCTGTTCTCTGCATCCATTCATTACAACAATTGCATTGAAGTCCTGGAATATTGTTAAAGTAAATTTATTCACTTGATCTGAAAAGTAAAAAGATCTTTTTTACAACTTTGTACTTACAGAATAGAACACCTAGAGGCAAAAGAGCTTGAGAAATTTCCAGAAGTAGTATTTGGTTTCATGTCCCCAGCCATGATCGTAATTAGCACACCAAACTCAGAATTCAATTATTTACTTCCAACAGTATCATTATTTAGACATCCAGATCATAAATTTGAATGGAATCGAACACAATTTCAGAACTGGTAAGTTCCTTCAATCTTGTATATATTGTGTGGTGAAAGAGTAAAGAACAAAGATGGATATTTTAATGTAAAACTAAAACGCAGTAAAACAAACCATTGCTTTTAATAGTCACTATCATTCTGAATATATGGAGGTTATCTTTTCTTCCTTGCTTTTATGTTGTTTTAAAAATTTACCGTGTTTCCCCGAAAATAAGACCTACCCCGAAAGTAAGACCTAGCACTATTTTCTAAACCTGCCCTAATATAAGACCTACCCCGAAAATAAGACCTAGTGTAAATCTCCAGTTCCAGGAAGACTTTTCAGGGAGCAACCGTGCACCCCGAAACACCCCCCCTACACACTCACACCCACTATTTGGCACCATAAATATATAAGACCTACCCCGAAAATAAGACCTAGTGTGTTTTTGGGAGCCAAAAAATATAAGACAGTGTCTTATTTTCGGGGAAACACGGTATATGCTACTCTTAACCAGGTTTTCCTAGCCTTGCACTACTTTAAAATCAGACATGAAAAAGGACATTAAAACAGTAGTACTACAAATACCATGAAAGCCTAACAGCAACCAAAATCATTAAATGGTGTTTTGCAATACATTAATTTTAAATATTGGACTATTGTAGTAAAAGGCTTGGGAGAAATAGAAAGTCGTTGGCAAGTGCTAGAGAGAGAAATAGTAGATACTTAGCAGTGTTTCACTACAGTTGGGAAATGCTGCCTTCCCTAAAGATGACAGTATATGAGTAGGAATATGTGGGAATAAAAATCTTCAAATAATTTATTCCCACAAGATAATGCAGTTTGTACGTTAACACCAGTACTTTGAATTGGAACTAGAAATGAAGCAGGAAATAATGAAAATCAGATCAGACTGATCTCATATTTTACTGCCATTTTTGAAATGGCGACAGTTAAAAAAAAACACCAGAGGAGTGATAGTGTTTTGTATTTAGGGTTATCATATCTAGTTGATTTAACAATAACTCCAATGATTGGAAAGTAAGTGGAAAATGATATAACAGGTCAGTCCCATCCATTCTTTATATTTGTGGGAACCCAGATTTTAAAAGGCATGTACTAAAGTGAAATTTATCATCTTAACCTTTCTCATAAAAATAAATTAGCTTGAAAAGGGTTTGTTTAATGATATTAAGAAATACTGTCTCATGGGTCTTGAATTACACTTGCTTCATCATAGCTCCTAGATTCAACATACCAAAATTCTTATCTGTGAAAGCCTGTTCACTGAGTGGTTTGAGCCATTTGCTGCATGTTTAATAATATGAAGAAGACATAGCCACTTTCTGTAAGTTGCTTCCTTTCTTGTTTTGAGATTACAGAATTAAGAGTTGTTAACATCAGCCCTAGTTGCTTCCAAATAAGTTGTAAAAAAATGAACAAACACACCCAAAAAGAGACACTGCAAAACTGGGGAGACAATTTTTTGATTACTGGCTTTGCATGTAGAAAACATGGTAAAATGGTAGCTTTATTTCCAATAGTCACTGTTGTCCACCTCACTGCTAAATCAAGTACATTTCCATTGCAGTGATAATGGAAAAGGAGAAACAGAGTGTCCTTCCCACCAGTAAACCTTACTCTTATTTCTTTCTTGACCTGTTTTCATAAGCATGACCATGTATTGTTGTGACACTAAGTGAATAAAATTATTTGTTGTATTAGGCTGTGTTTTTGCTGTCTAGTTGTAGTTAAGACATTTAGAGTAGACATAGAAGGTTGGAATTTGTGATGTGCTTGTTTGTTAGAATAAACCCCTTTAAACTTCTTAATTTTTCTTTACACATAAATTTAGGGCTATGGATGTTGCTGCTCAATATGATTACACAGTAGAGTTTACTGGAGTAGGAGCACCACCTCATGGGAAGGATGTTGGATTTTGTACACAAATTGGAGTGTTTATAAGAAAAAAACTAAGAAATGTTGAGCCTGAGAGATTTGAAGAATGTCAGAGAAGAATTTATAAAACTGTAGGTAGATCTTTTTCTTTTGTAAGATCAGACAATTTTCATTTGAATGAACTATTTTGAAATATATAATAATCAAAACACTGGGCTTCTGCCTCTTTATACCAAACACACTTTAGATCAGGGTAGCTGTGAATGTTAAAATATCTACTGGAAAAGAAGTTCAATTGGTTTCAGGTTGTCTTCCAAATAAATATGTCTCGAGAAAGCAAGAGTATGGAAAGTCTTTCAGATATGTCAACTGGAGTTTAAGAACTCCCATTATTCTTAGATAATTTAAACCAAAATATTTGGGTTTAATTAGATTACTACCAAGACAGATAGTCCTCGAATTATGACCAAAATTGGGACTGGAAAATTAATTAGCAGAGTCATTAAGTGAGGCAACACATAATGCACCTGATTTTACAAGCAAATCCCCACGTTGTTCAGTAAATCATGTGGTTGTTAAGCGAATCTGGCTTCCCCCATTGATTTTGCATATCTGGAGCCAATTCGGAAGATCAAAAATCACAATCACAAGACTGCAGGACATTACAATAATTGTAAATGCGAGCTGGCTCCCAAAACCCATATGTAAAATATGTAAAAAATGAGAAGAAATCTACTCCATGAAACAAATATATCTTGCATATTCATAGTTTGACATATATACTTGCTTAGAAATAAGTTTCATGTTTAAGGAGATTTACTTTCTATCAGCATGTAAACAGTAGACTGTAATAAGCTTCTTGTAATTTGTGAAAAATTTCAGGTAAGATATACTGCTTTATGTATTGGCTAGATATTTTTCTTACTTGTTCTGAGCATATTTGTCTGGGCCCTCATGCTTGTTGTTCAAGGTTTTCATGTTCAAATTTCATGATTTTTCCAGGCTTCTGCTATTTATCATGATTTTGTCTTGTGCATTTGATGTTTCATCATTAGTTTCAGAAACCACTCTATGCAATAGAGCTGCTATCAGCTATTGATGCGCACACAGGGAATATTAGAGTTACTGGAAAGTGCACTGCCCTAGCAAAACCAAAGAATGATAACTGGAACTAGAACACATATAGCAAACTACTGGAATCAACATAATCCTACTGAATTGCATTTATTATTTTTGTTCAAAGGCGTAATTTCTTCTAGCATAGATCGGTTTGATCTGAATGCCCTTATGTGAGGTTTTGATACAGAACCCCATGTTGTGAGCCTCCCAAACAGCATCAAAGACCTCCTGTCAGATCAGGTAGTTTCCCATTTGTCATCACAAGTAATTTGTGACTAAGTCAGGAATTACAATCTATATGACATTTTAAAAGAAAATAGTTCAGTCACCAAATGGCAATTGGAATAAGGATTCAAGAGTAAGGAAACACAGGAACGAGAGTCATGAGCTGAAATTCTGAATGATTGATCCCAATAAAGGCTGAAGGCAAAGTGATTACATAAATCTATATGCAGGCAGTTGTCAGCAATTATTTTGACCTGGCCCTTTGCCTAGTGAGGAGCCTCATTGAGTAGCATTGATGTATAAGCTTGTTGCTGAGGATTGGGGGTGGAAGCCATCATCTGACTGCTCTAACTGATCAAGAGATGTCTGTGGTTGATCAGCCTCAGATGAACCATGGCTTGATGATTCCTGAGGCTGACAGTCCACAGCTGTCAGCAGGAGACTTCAAACTTGACAGCTTTAAGACTTGTGGACTTCAACTCCCAGAATTTCTCCTCCGGTCATGTTAGCTCAGGGATTCTAGGAGTTGAAGTCCACAAGTCTTAACCTTGCCAAGCTTGAAGACCCTTGATCCACAGGCTCAAATGGAACAATGTCAAGAGTGAGGTTCTGAATCTAAATTGCGGCCCATGGCAAGTAGACACTAAAAAAGAAAGATACTCTGCACTCTTTGATGTTTTTCCATCAGTTGAAGGAGCTGTACCTATTGTGTACTAAAGTGGGAAGGCATCTACACAGAAAACTATAAAGAATTAGTTGTTTATAACTAGATTCTGAAGTATTGTAAACTTTCCATAAAGTTAAAAGTTGAGTATAGTTTATAATACTAAAAGCTAAATATGTAAAAGCTTTTTAAACATTTGATGTGCTATATAAATGTCTTGAATTTTGTTTTTTTTCTTGGGAAAGGTTTTCAAAGTCATATATCCAAGCCTTAAAGATGAAAAGTATTTGCAGAATGCAGTGGTCAATGAAGTTTTTCGAGCAGCAGAGATAATTGCAAGGAAACATCTGGACTATAGAAAATCTGAATATAAAAAGCACTGTGACACTCTTATTGGAACAGAATCACAATTTCAGCAATCTACTTTCCAGATGTATTTGGATGATTTTCCTTTCTCTGAAGCTGATAGTAAAATTATGCAGCTAATGGCTAAGGGAAATGTTATCTATGTACCTCTTGCAAAAATATTTTCTTTTTCCAAAGTGAATCAACTTTGTGGTACCTTTGAAAAACTCAGTAAGCTCATAACTGGCAAAATTACACTAAGCCATGATGGTTCTGCAGTGATGATTGAGATGGACTATGAAGATGAACAACAGGATGGTGATCAGAATTAAAAAGAACAGTTCCTGTCATGAACAGAATAATCTTGTAATTGAAATACTAGTAATTGCTGGTTTAAAATTGGACTTAAATACTATAATCAGATGTGACATTTTAGCATTAAATTGGATTATAGATGGTTGAGTAACTTCTTAGTCTCCAAGAGTGGCACTTGGTTTTGTTTTTCACCTGAGGAAAGTAGCTTGTTCCTAAGGGGCCGTTGCCCACAAACTGGATGAGGTAATATTATACTAGGTAGTACTTAAGGGTGAGGGAATCCTTCCTTAAAAGTGTAACGAAATAAAAAATTCAAACCCAAGTAAGCAATACAACTTTTCAAACAATTGGAAGTAGAGCGAGAGCACAGTTTACTCATCCATGTGTTTTACTACATAACTCTGAATAAGTTTGAATGAAAAGATGTCAGTCTAATCATAAAGCAAAAAAAAAGTTATTGAAACAAAAGTTTAAAAATTGATATTCCTAATTTTAATACTGGAAAAAATAAAATTTAAGGAGCTTTATAGTAAAATATAGAGATTGCTGTACAAAAGATCATTAGTATATACTAGATAAAATGAAGTATTTGCTAGTAATATACTGAGGTATGGTAAACATTGAGTACTTAACTAAATAAACCCCCTGTAATCATGTATTATGCTTTTGTGCTTTTTCTCCAAATGCCTTAATATTTCTGTGCTACAAAATAACTTGCTAACATGTTGCGTGTTTCTGAAAATGACAAGCATGCATAGTGATTGATTTGCAGAGTCTGAGGGGATAACTATACAGGTAGTTTCAATTTTGCTTTCAAATTCTATCAGCAGGAATGACAGAAACTGATCCTGTCACAATTCTTTTTTATGATGGACGTTCTAAATCTAAAACATTGTTAGTGGTAAGATGCAGTTCTCACTTTGGTGTCATTAAACTGGTTGATATCAAATATTTCCTCTCAATTACAATAAAATATCTTCATCCCCATATCTTCATATTTAGAAATATAAAGGCTGCTCTCTGTACATTTTGTTGACAAAAGTGATCTTTCTATAATTAGTTTTGAAATATTGCTGAGATTCCCAGCAATGGTGAAGCAAATGAATGTATGCTATTCCAGTGTGGCAGTGAACAGTTCTGTTACCTTTATCCACAAACAGCATTGGTATGCTTTCCTAAATACTGTTTCTCACCTTTCACAACTTTAAGTATTGCTGAGCACATTGGGTTGTGCTCCAAAAATTGTAAGCCCCTGAGTCTTCGGAGAAGGCTGCATATAAATGTAATTAAAAAAAAAAAAAGTTGTTTCAAGTTTGACTTCCAAGTATGGCTGCAGAATTTTGGCACTTGAAATCCGCATATATTAAAATTGCTAAGGGTGTGATACTGTATTATATAATAATGCTAATTTTATCCAACTTTTCTCCCTTCCCCTATATCCCTGAGAAGAGTGGAAACTAGCATGGTTTCAAGGGAAACTTCCTATAACAGTTTATTTAGTGACTATTTTTACAGATAAAATACATAGGATTTTATTTATTATATATTTGTATAGCTGGCCATCACACATGAAAGTCATTTTGGGTGGCATACAATATTTTAAAATATTATAGAATAAAAATGCTCAAATTAAATGAAAATAGCATGCAAAAAATGTGATTCATAATTAGCTGTGTCAAGAATCTCTGATGGCATATGACATGGCTTTCAAACTCCCGGTCCGTGGGCTGGATGTGTCATGTACTGGCCGCGGGCACACCTGATTTAGCAAAGGGGAAGAAAGTCCTGATACACCATGCCTGATGACGTGAGTTTGATATCCCTGGCATATGACATATAAATGTGGCAAACATAAATCTAGTAGAAAGCCAAATTCAGTAAACATTAAGTTCCTTTCTGTATAAAATGCACATATTAGAACATCAGTGTCTCTGGAATCGGTACCATCAAATACTTAATTCTGTGTTGCATAGCATCCAGAAGCCATCAGGAAAGTAAAAGCAGCAGACAGATCAAAGAGAACCAAGACTACTGCCTTTCCCAGACTCGTGTAATAAAGAACATCGGTTAGGACAATTAGTGGTTCCTCGCTCCAATTACCAGGAGTGGAAAGTGGAGTGGAACATATTTAGATCATTAACAGCACTTTAACCACCTTCAGTGAGTCTAAAAAGGAGCCGGTAGGAAATGGATGATCCTTTTAAATATTAAAAAGCTTAAGTATCCAGCATCAATCCCTGCAAATATTTAAAGCATTTACAATATTATGTTCCATGTAGTCAGTGAAATCAGCCATGATAAATGTGATCAAGAAGAGGTCCTACACGGCTACAAATATCCACATCCTCAGACCTTATACTCTAAAATGAATCTATAATACAAGACTGGGCCAGACTATATCTGACAGGTATTTGTATTGACTGACATCAATATAAGCACAGAGCTATTTTACCTCCAAAATTCCTTATGAGTTGTGTATCCTGCACTATAAAATAATGAATAGGTTTCACATAGCATTTGGCTATGGCTGTGGCTTTCTTTTAAAAAGCTGGTTAACTAGGTTATTTAATATATTGAGAGAAATACATTTCTTGGCATAATTTATTGCCAAGCTCTACTTAACTCTGTCTCTTTAATTCTCCTTTGTTAAAATACTTCATTGTTGAGGCCGAGATATTTCATTAGCTGAGGGTCTCTCAGAGGTCTCTGGAATCTGAAGATTTGTCAGTGATATGTGATTTGACGCAAGTTCCATCTTTCATGTACCTGCATGGAACATTGCAATGTAGGAACTAAAAGACATGGAGTTTGCTTTGTATTGCCTTCATACTCTTTCCCCTGCAAAAATGCATAGGCTGTCTTTTGTTTAAGGAATTTTCAATTCTGGTTTTTAATTTAAGCCAGTACATTACAGAAACTAATAATCACAAGAAAACAGAAGGTAGTGTGGCCAGATAAGCCAACTTACCTTTAACTTATCTTATAGGAAAAAGTAAAATAAAACCATCGATGGCATCAAAATCCATTTTATGCCAATTCTTACTACACTTAGCAAATAAGTGAATTATTAATATATGATCAATATTATCTTTAGCACTAGGGATTTAACAAAAGGATTTAAGAGTTCTAACAGAAGAGAATGGAACTCCTTGAATAGAATTTATCTTCTGTGGAAAATTATTGGCTCAAATAAGCCAGTTATTTGGCGAGTGAGGAGGGCAGGGGTGGTGAGGGTGGCTTGTGGCCTCCTTTAAAAAAATACCTGAAAATAGGGTGCAATTAATTTAAAAATCCTTTTGCTTTCTGCATGTTATTTTCAGGAAAGGTAACCTGCTTTCTTTGGAATGAATTCTTATAGGGAAAAAGTAATGCAGGAAAACTGCTTAAATGTTTGTGAGGATTATTTTAAAAAAGAACACCAATAAAAGTTGAGGACAAATTTTATTGAATTTGTAAGTTCACTTTACAATGAAATATATGATAAAAATTCTGATTTTAATAAAAAAATTAGCATGTCAGTATACAGTTTACGCAAGTTTAATGCCATATAAATATGAAGATCATTTCCCATGTCTCAGATGATACTGGAATCACTTCATTAAAATAATACAATTAATAAAAGTGCATGATATTTGTTCAAACTTTACACAGAAGAATTAATACATAGAATGAGCATATAGAATAAGAAGACCTACCACCAACATGTTGAATGCCAAGAGAGAAATTCCCTTGTACTAGTTCTAAAAGGAACAAAATTGGATATCTATATGGACTAATATTGCATTTTATCGTACAAATTATATTCACCATGGAATATTTAGCTGAAAATGATAATTTCTCATTATGAGTACTGTAAGTGACCCTATAATTTATTTTAATCTGTGCATTCTCATACCAATTTGCTATTTCTCTAATTCAGTTATTTTCCAGGACTAAGATCCTTCCTCAATAAATTCAAGCACTATCCTAGGTTCATTTTAGTTAACCACACTGCTAGAAAGTTCAAAGTAAATTAAAGTGTATTTCAAAATAAACCTTGTGCATTCCCTTTCCATTATTTTAATAGCAGCTTAAAAAACCTACTTAAAGTCAAGTTAGAACAAGTTGAAACATAATAGAACACTGTTGGGTACCATAGTAAAGAAATATTATTTTAAGAGTTCACACATGTGATTTCAGCAAAAAAGCTATATTTATAAAAAACAGTATTTCAAACATTAGAAATCCTTCATTTAACTAAAATTCATACTCTTTTCAAAAAGAATCAGTGATATCATGAAAACAGTAAAAATAAGACACGAAATAAGATACTATAATTAGCTTATTAAAAGTTATTTTTAAAGATGTATCAATTTCTATTTTTTAAAGATATGAGACCAGCTACTAAACAACTACTGATACAGTTCAAGATTATTGGTAGTTTTCATACCATTAAGCAAAAAAAGTAAAAGTGATGTTTCTGCTGTCAGATAATGCTTTGTTGAAATTGTTGCATAGGCAAATTATATTGTTTTGTTTATACAAATGTTTACACATCACAGTTCTGCCAGGATATTTCTTCTGTGTAAGTCTAATTGAAATAAATTCTATTTAAGAAGACATGGAAAAAAGTGATTTAATACTGGACAGTGCTAGGAGCAAAGCATTCATTCATGTAAGTGTTTGCACAGGTGATGCTGCATCTGATAAGTATTTCATGCATGGACCATGACCGACAAACAATGCAACAAAAACTAAGGGAACTGCTATTATGCAATTTGCTCAATTTACGTCAGGCCTAAACTGGAACTTCAACTAAAATAATGGATTTCACATGGACCGAAGTAACCTTTATAAAGTGCTTATCTTTATAGCGGTTTACTATTTATTATTAAAGCTTCATAAAATAGTTTGTATTTCCTTCTCCCTTAGAAACAAGGCACTCTCAAATGATATTTTCCAAGTTTTCTCTGCAAATCACCTTGTGAGCTCAAGTTCTCATTCAATCCTGTGATGATGATTTAGGTATAGACTAAATGTCAGTCAATACAACCTTATACTTTTTCAGTTTTAAGAATACGTACAGCACACCTGCTTGGCTCTGAGCATATTCAACAGTAATAAAATATGCGTATCAATCCTATTTAGGGCTAGTCACTCATTTTCAAGTGATAACAAAATACATTACTGAAATGCATGTCACATTTTAGAACTACATGTTTATAAAAGTAATACTTTCTCAAAACACTTCCTTGAATGAGTACTTTCCATTTCCTATTCTGATTTGCCTATAGAAAACATTACTGAAGGTCTTCCATTTACAGACAACTGATTTCAATATATGTTCAATTATATAGATTTTTCCTCTTTCCAACCCCCACCCCAATTTGATTTACATATGGAACAATACAACAACTCCATCAACAAATCTGCCAACAAATTAGCAGTATGCTAAAAGGTGGGAAATTGCCCTTATAAATGGTTTCAGAAGAAGCTATTTTCAATATAAAGTATCTAAACAGGCATACCAGTGTATGCCAACTTTCAGAAGATTTCATCCTTCATAATATTGAGAAATAAATTCTGGAAATCCTTCAACTTAGTCCAGTTCTTCTAGCGTTTTATAACTACTTGTTCATAAGCTCCAGATCCCACTCTGAAAGATTAGAGGAAAAATTAGAAACAAAAGGAAATCTTGAACTTGTACAGGTAGTCCTCACTTAATGTATACTCATTCAGTGACCATTAAAAGTTACAGTAGCACTGAAGAAAGGATATTGAAAATGGGTCCTAATGGTTGTAGTGGTTGTAATGTCTCTGTAGTCATGTGATTGTAATTCAGGCATTCGGTGATCTCATAGTATCAATCACCATTTACAATCTTCACTGCTGGCTTTCAATAATCAAAGACAGTGGGAAAGCTGGCAGGTTACAAATAGTAATCATATGATTGTCAGATGCTATGACTCTTAAGCAGGGCTCTTCAAACTTGACAGCTTAAAGACTTGTGGACTTCAACTCCCAGAATTCCTCCTCCAGTCATGTTAGCTCAGGAATTCTGGGAGTTGAAGTCCACAAGTCTTAAATTTGCCAAGTTTGAAGACCCTTGCTCTTAGGATTCGCCTGACAGCTGCAACTGCAGGAACCATAATCATAAGCCAGTGTGATCAAGTAATATTGCAGTTTACGATTGTGTTCTTTAGCAAATTTACCTGTAAGGTAAATTTATGCTTTCACACATGGTAGAAATTTCATATTGCAAGACATTTGCAGTTTTCATTTTTGAAAAAAATCAGTGTATGTCTAAATACCAGGACATAATATTAGCACATTCTGTGCTCAGATGATAGAATAGAAACATTTTCAGAATCATTCAGAAAACATTTTCATACCAGAGAGGCATACTGGGCAGTACAGATGCAATAGCAAGGTAAATATTTGAAGTCACATTTCGTTGTGGACCCTTTTTCTTTAGCAACTAATGGCTTCTTCATTTCATTTCTTTTCACTTCTTCGTGTGGAAGTTGGCATAAATCCATATGAAAATTGAGAATATCACCACTTGCATATTTAGCTATTTTTTTTAAAGGTGTGCTTTAAAAGATGGATTCCATCAAAGTTACATTAATTAGAATCTAAACTCAAATGGTCCTTTGAGACTATTTTGATTTAACCATAACATTAAGGCCATAGTCTTAGAAACAAGAAAAGGAGGAAAGTAACAAAGCTCATATGGGAGGCTGACAGGAAATCTCAGGTCTGTAGGCTAGACTGGAACTTAAATTAGCTTGCCATTGTGTGGAAAAAGACTGTACAAATTATTTCTATTTCGTTGCCAATTGAGTTATCTTTTAACCTTATATCTGATGAGAAAAAATAGATAAGATTGTTTTGGGAGTAGGTTTTTATGTTAACACTTTTTTTTTTCAGAAGCCAGAATGTTAAAGAATGTTATCCACCCACCAATTTACAAGTAAGTTTAACCAGCGCATAAAATGAAACATAAATAAATGCATTCAAAGAATGGAGAAGGCTTGTCTTTTATACTTGCAAGTTGGACAACTGGTGTAATTTTTTCTTTTTATAAATAATTTTCTTGTTTTCCTGCTTGTTCCATGTTCCCCTATCCTTTTCTCTATCTTCAATATTAGAGTGTAACACAAAGACTGTGTTATATTCTTTCATGCTATATAAAATGAAAGTTTTTGATGCTTTACTGTAATGATTTAAATCAATGTTTCTCAATCGTGGCAACTTTAAGATGTATGGACTTCAATTCCCAGAACTCCCCAGCCAGTATGTCTGGCTGAGGAATTCTAGGAGTAGAAGTCCATACTTCATAAAATTGTCAAACTTGAGAAACACTGATTTGAAGTGTTGTTATATGCTGATTATGTCACAGATAAAAGGATGCATTATATTAACAACATACCTATTAGGTAAGTGATGACTTCCAAAGGCAGTGCTTCCTCCAGGACCTACAAAAAGTCTCAGCCCTTCTTCTGCAAAAATAGATATTAAAATATGTAGTATTACCACATTTGACAAGCTGTTTTGTAGAAGAACTATGACACAATGTTTCCTTTCTCTTCCAGCCATAAGTATGGCTAGGAACGTTGGGAGCAGAAAGGGATACGATGGGAGAAGTTTCAAACAAACTGGAATTGTGGAAACTGCAACCCCCTTACTTTAAATTACTATATATAGATTCTCTAGAGTTACCAAATTATACATAGATATTTAATAAATAAAATAAAAATACAGTTTGTATTAATTCTACAAATACATTTCTAATCTGAACAGTTGTTTCTCCTCAGAGTGTCAAAAGATTTAATGCTTTCATCAAAATGATCAAAGCAGCATTGGGCTGCAAGGTTGGCCACTGTATGCATACATATATCATAACCACATCCAAAAGGGGTGGAACATATCTTTGTCTTGCTGGTGTGATGCTCTTTGCATAATTTGTCCCTCTCCGTGGCTTCTGCTATGTTTCTTCAGTAGATGCTATTTTTAGTACCATTAAACAATTACATCATTAATTATTTTCCTCTGTATAACCTAAGAGTTGGAATGATTCATTTTCAGGTTTTCATTCTTGTTTTACAAACCTTCTGCACTTGAGTCCAAACTGAAGTCTTGAGTCTGCAGTATTTTTTCAACAATATCATCTGCATCAACTCTTGTTGCATCAACCCTCTTCAGCTGTGATTCCACAGAATCCTGTTTTACTGGTAGCCTATGAAAAATATGAAGTATCTAGATATGCTATTGCTCCAGAACAATGATCAATAACTACCATATTGTTAAACCTTCCACAGTATTTACCTGTTTGTATTTTCTGAGAGTGCATCTTTCATAGTTGGTTTCAGATTATCCTCAGTGCTTCTGGATTCAGCCTCTTCACATGGCTCTAGAATACTACTTATACCAGTTGATGTGCTTCCCACAGAGGTATTTCTTTTATGACAGAGATCAGAGAAACTGGATGATCTGGAATGTGCAGTACTGTATCCTAAAATATATATTTATTAATTCAGAACCATTAGTCTGATGCCATGTCAAAATTTCCAACTTCTTCTAATCAGAATATGCCATTTTTAATGTCAATCATAATAAAGCTATTTGTGATTTACTGTATTTGATTATCAGCAACTAGTAAGTACTTGTACATAGCAAAGGTATTTATGGACCCTTAAATCATTACAGGTAGTCCTTGACTTACAAAAGTTCATTTAGTGACCGTTCAAAGTTACAACAACACTGAAAAAAGTTAGGGTTAGGGTTCCCCTGCCATACTCCCACAATGACTAAGGCAGTTAGAATTAGTTTCTAAAATCAAGAGGCTTCTTGTTACCTTTATACTAACCTTTTAGTTAATTTACCTGAATGAGACCACTGGTCTTTAGTTTGAATATTCCTTTGCATATTGTGTAATTCCTCATTAATTTATTCTACATGCTAAGTACTCTCAACTGTTAATGACCTGATACATATTTAAACTTTCTAACATTGTTTGTCAGGTACAAAGGATCAGGATCAAACATTAAGCTGCTGCATAGAAGAATTATTCAAACTTGTACACAAGAATCTAGTCAACTAATGTTCAGTATTAAACTGGCACCAGATAAGGATCAACGGAATTCAAGAAGGATTAGACTAGGATTGTTTGTAGTAATATAAGGACACTAAGCTGATGACATATTTGACACCTCCCTCCTCTCAGCTCTGCCTGCCTTTATATAGTGTTGGCTTCATTTCACAAATATGATTTTTAAATGCTTGCATATTTTAAAACAGCCACCTAAACATCCTGAAATGCAATACATATACTTTTTAGTAGCACAAAGATGAGGTAAAAGGTAATTGGTGTTCATGTTTAGACTACTGTTAAATGTATTGGAGCTGGGCCTGTAAGAAAGTGCTAACCCTTACATATTTCATGGTTTTGTAAATATTTCATAAATATTTCTTAAAATTCTCTATTCACTTAGTAAGGAATTTTCAATTTAAGAGCATGATTTGTGAATCCATAAACTTTTTTTCAAACAAAGCAGAAAATTCATTATTTATAAGCCCTGAAAATATATAGCAAAGAATAATAGTTTTACCTGATACTTTTGATTGTTGGCTTGCATAACTAGAAGTCCTAGAATGTCCACATGCTCCAAGTTCATCTGGGGCTGAGATGCTCTTGTTTGTAAAATCTGTTGGAAAAATAAAGTCAGATTGAACAGCACTACTGCTGGATTATTTCCTCAGGTAACTGGGGAACTAAACTAGCTATTTACACTAAAGACTTGATTAAAATTAATCAATCGTTTGCTGAATTGATCTCTAATATTATACCTTTGCATTATATGTGAGGAATTATTAGCATACAGATAACATTCGGAAATAATTGTAGGTAACTATGTTAACTCATTTACTTCTCTAATAATGATCTACCTTGCTACAAGGAACTTGATTCCTGTATTAAAAATCCTCTATTCTGTCTTCATTTAGCTTTGATCATTTAAAAATTTATATTGAAAAATAACTCCATCACATCTGTTATCTCTACAGAGAACTACAAACAACTGTAATTTGTAATCCACTAAGGATGGATATCAGTAAATGATGTTGGTCATCTGTGTACCTTCACATTCCTTTTTTGAAATCCATCCCGACACTTGAATCAATGCTGGTAACTAAGAAATGAGCTACACATTCCAGCAACAAAAATGGCTTGAAGTTTAAGCAAATTTGAAATGTAAGATCTACATATCAGAATGCTTCTCCATATTTAAAACAGTCTGTAAGTAAATAATTGTAATGCAAGAAGAAATTCTTCAAAATAACATCCTAACTTTTTTAAGACAGTAATTTTTCACCAAATAGATAATCCTAAAATCCTATGCCCCCTTTATGCTATCATGTGCTTTGAAATATCATAGGTGTCTGTCACACGGCAAGGATGGGAAACTGTATCATACAGCATATAAATGCTGGATGATTTCCACAATGATGTCATATATGATATTGTTACTTATTCTAGATACCTATAGGTAGTACTTTATTTAAATAGACACATCATACATGTTTCATAGATATACCTGCTTAGTTGATTTGTCAGAGAAACATTTGAAAGAGAGCTATGCTGAAGTACAATTCATTATCTTAAGAGGCCTTATACTGAGTTAATTGAATAATTATTCATTTGCCGATGGCTGATTGCTTTCCAGTTTCCTACCTGATACAGTCAAATGTGATCCTTTAGTATTCTCTGCACCTTTTCTGTCTTCATGCAGGGATTCTGATTCTCCAGCAATTGGTATAGACATTGCTGTAGATGGAGGTCTGCAATCAAAGAAGTTTGAGATGGAAGGTTGTTGTGTGTATACTTGTGTATGTACACCTAAGGGCAACAGGCTTTATGCTATAGTTCAGGGTTCTTCAAACTTGACAGCTTTAAGACTTGTGGACTTCAACTCCTAGAATTCCTCCTCAAGTCATGTTCGCTTAGGAATTCTGGGAGTTGAAGCCCACAAATCTTAAAGTTGCCAAGTTAGAAGACTCTTGCTATAGTTCATTAATAATTTTAGCTCTCCAGACATTTCATCTCTTACTCAGGACGTGGCTTGACTCAGCAGAAAATCAACTAGATAATACTGCAGGCATGAATGAAAATTTACACAGCAGCCAATTGCCTATTCTGGAGCAAAGAACATATAGAGCTTTTATATAATTTATGCTGCAGAGTTAAACTGGCTTTTCCCTCCTGTTTTTAAAATTAATGGCTATTTGGTGATTTGATTGATGGTCTTGGGTAGCTGAGAATTGTTTTTGTAATAGTTCCTTGTAGTCTGAGAACTGTTGGTTGCTGCCTCATCATTTTCAACCATTAGAAGGGGAAATATGCATATGTTTCAACACTATTGCAAAGAAGGAGGATAATTTATAAATAATAATTCTGGGTGATGCTAGGACTAAGGAAAAACAATTGTGAAAAATTACAAACTGTTAGGACTTGAAGATCGAAGGTGGATGCTTATGAAAAAAGAAATCCATTATTATACCAATCATGATTTGAGCCCTGGAACGATACCTAAAGAACTTCCTCAGTAACTGGAAATATTGAATTTATCAGACCTGAACACCCTAATTTTACAAAAAAACCCACAAAAACCCTCTACTTGGAACTGTCCATATTCTTTTAATTCTTAATAATTCTTAGGTCCATGGTTAGACCTTGAATTATTAAGTTTCCACCAATGTTAGACTGTGAATCTAAACTATAGACTACTTGCACATAATTATAAAACAACCTGTCTGTCAACAAGTCAGCATCTGACAACAAGTGGGCAAGGGACTCAGGAGCTCTGGCTGGGCTCCTAAGGGAAGTGGGAAGAACAACCACTACATATAAGACAAAAAAATGTGTTGGAAAATCATAACATTATGATCTGCTATTATAAATCAGAACCAACTGTGTGGGCTTCTTAGAGCAAATATTTCAACATAGGAAAATAATTTATCTGGATTCAAATACCACTGAGCAACTATTCATAGATCAAAGGAGATTCGGTACCAGAAATAAAATATTCAGGCAAGCAGAACTGGAAAAGATTAGGAAAAATTGTGAATATGAAAGATCCAAAACCAATAGTAGAAGAAACGCAAATAATAACAATTGCAAATATAAAAGAAGTGAGCTGAGTGAACTAGAGATAATTTAGAAGAAGTAATAACAACAGAACCAGTACAGATCAGTACTGAAGCAACCTATGAATTGCCTCTCTGACCAGAAGAATTAAACGCCAATGTAGAATTACCAGAAGAAGGACAAAGACTGCCAGCATTGAAACTATTGTTCAAAAAAGATCAGATTACTATAATGAAGGAGGTGAATAAGGTGCTTGCATGGATTAAAATAACATCTATCGAACAGATGGCTTAATAGTCAGAGAAAGAAAAGGAAGAACTTGCCCTAATTGGTCAGGCTATAGAAATAGACAACAGGAAATTTGTACTTTCAGATTTGCAAGATTCTGTTACTGTAGCCTTACAGTAAAGTAAATTGGCTCATCTGGTTGTGCTTTCTGTCTGGCTTACCAGGAAGGTACTGAACCACTTATGAATTAGCATACCACCTCTTTCTTCCAGATCCTTGATGGGGTACAACACATGGCTTGTAGACTTTATGGCTTTATCCACAATTTTTGCAAGCTAGTCCTACTTTATTTTGGTTATTTTTTTCACTTAGAAGGGAAAGCCAATATTAGGCCATCCAGCTTTTATAATTGGTTGAAATACCATCTGGAGCAAGCTTCCTCAATGTTTCTACCATTATTTGACAGGCAAAATTTAAAAAAAAATCTAAGAGCAAAGATACACTGTCATCTTGAAAAATACAAGTCTTCCTGGTATGCAACTGACAGGTAAAGCTGAAATTTCTACTCTGCAACTCATTTTGCATGCTACATCCAAATCCAGCTCCACTGAAGAATTGGAGCTATAGTATGTTAATAAGATTAAACATGTAATTCCACAATGTTACA
Organism: Naja naja; assembly: GCA_009733165.1. Taxonomy (NCBI): domain Eukaryota; kingdom Metazoa; phylum Chordata; class Lepidosauria; order Squamata; family Elapidae; genus Naja; species Naja naja. The sequence continues at coordinate 99,162,454 of CM019150.1, read as the reverse complement.
TTAACTATCTAATGCAAACATGAATAATATTGTTTAATATTATGAAGAAATGAAGATGTTCTACCCTGCTGGAAAATAACAGTTCAGTTCATTATACTATATCTGAATGACACATCAAAGTAATGCTGTTGCTGAATAATCAGAAAGCCTCAAAATAATTTTTCAGAAGGGAATACAAGTAGTACTCAATACAAATGACATTTACAGATACTCAGATTAAATAGAGAACCAAACAAGCCTGATTCCTATAGTTGTTTACCCTGGGCACTCTGGAAAAACTGCTATTATGGCATTAAAAAGACTAACAAACTTGTTATCAATTACTTCAGGTCCTTATATCTGAATTTTACACTACAAATTTAAATCTATGCAGTTTAAAATAATTAACTCCAAATTAAGAATGTATGCTGTTTTATTGTACTGTACATTTCATTTTGTGCTGCCTACAAGTAAATTATAACATGGCTAATGGAAAAGAAAATCTCCCAGCTGCATTGCCACAATTAGATCACTCACTGAGCTACAGTACATGACTCATTGCAAAAGTCTAGAAATTCACCCCAATCCTATTTTTTTCTGGTACAATCCATGTATACAGCTTTCTAGAATAGCACGTATCCAAACTGTCTCTTATGGACGAGAAGCAAAACCAGAGAAGAAAAATAACATCTTTAATATCCAACATACAGTAGGTCCATGCAAGGTACACAGCTGTATTACTGAGTATGTTATTGTTAATAAAGTTAAAATATATAACCTTAGGAAATAAAGGCTGTGACTAACGGTCCTTCAACATTGTTCATTAACTTCAGACAAGAATACTGCTGATATGATAAATGCAGACTAACATAAGCCAATTGTCATAGTTTTTGAGACAGAGCAGTAGCAGCAGCACATACTTATATTTTAGTTTGCTCATCACTACAGAAGATAGGAACTGAAGGACCAGACAGACTCATTTCCTTTGGATTAGACTCACATAATTCAAGACAAACATTTGCAATTCTAGCACTAAATTATCTTCTTATACAAATCTGATACACTGGGTAGATGAGAAACTCGTCAAACTAAACAATGAGATACATAAACATCTTTTTTTCCTTTCACATAAAAGCACCCAAATAATAAGTTGAGAATATCGTTTTTTCCAGATCAATGTGGTACTGTGCTATTGAGAGGTATACTGTGCTTAAGGATGCACTCCAAAAAGTAATAGTGCATAAACAACAATGTTTCATTTTAGTTGCTTATACATTTAGTTAATACACTATATACCCTGCAGTATACATGTCTACAAATAAGGAAGCATATGGAAAAAGGGAAGGAAATGATCTAGTTGCCTTTGGTGACTGAAATCTGGCTTTAAGCAGAATCCAGTTTTAATAGAATGACAACAGACAGTACAAATAAAGATCACTGCAATTGCACATCAAATCCTTCGCTCACGTAGGACAGAATATGGAATTAGTTCACTAAAGCTAGTATATTATATTCTTAAACATTATAGATAGGTAGCAAGATACATGCCCATGCATGCATATTCACATAAATATTGAAAAGTAGCATGGTATAGAGGTCAAGGAGTGGCTTGGGGCCTAGAAGCAGAACCAGATTCTATTCCTCCCTTAGGCATGGAAGGGAGTTGGGTGATCCTGGGCCAGTCAATCTCTCTCAACCTTAATCAGCATCAGCTCAACAAACAGACAGCTAGAAAGTAAAACTCGACATTGCATTGTGTTTTGTTACTGATTTGCTATAAGGACTATAGGAAAAGCAGTGCATAAAAAGCAGATTCTGCAACTAAGTGGGACAAATGCTAAGAAAAATATGTATATAAATTTAAACTTACGTTTTAAAGCAAGGGTCTCCAGACATTAGCTGCATGCTGATTAAGATCTATAAATCAGTAAGAATGAAATTTTAAAAATTGAAATCAAACTACAATTCCAAAAGTATTACAAGAAAAACATTAATTATATTCTATCAAGTGAACTACCAAACAGAGCTATTACAAAAAATGGACTATAGTTATGGCATATAAATTAAAACCTCTTATAAAAATCAATTACAAAGGCCTAATTGAATACTGATTTCAAAACCAAATTCATTAACAAAGATAGCGTTATCCAAACCATCTCAGAGAAAAAAAAGCAAATTGTATAATTTCACCAAATATTTTACTTTTTCTGTGTTCATTATATCACCAGATATAACTAATGACAAAACAAAAAAATGTATTCGGGCAAACTAAGATACTATTTATACAATATCCCTAAAATTCCTTTAACAATTTAAGAACTTTCTTCTGATGGGTTTTCGCTTATTTACAATTTTTCATCAGATATCTTATTAAAACAAACTAATTCCTTTAGTTCCCATTTACTGTGATAATGAATGGGGATGGAGTGAAAGAGGAAGAGAAATATGAAATAATGGATGGTTACTGTGTTTTGCTTTCCTATTAGTAATTAGCAAAAAACTACTTTTAAAAAACCAAAATGGAATAGCAAAAAATTCCACATAATTACTTTGAGAATTGAATTGTCCTGTCTTGTGTTTTTGGTATCATAACCTTCCAGTAAGCAGCGGCGAGTGGTATTTCCTGATCCAGCAAACTCTGCCAGGTTAAGATCTGCAAAACCCAACTATTGACAAAAGAATGAAATTAGTAACCACAGAACAAAAAAGAAATAAAGCACATTTAGGCTTTGTAGTATGCCTTATCATATTTGTACTATACAACTTTTATTATGCCCGATATCATTCATAACAATAAGAAGCCTATACTGCAATATAACTCTAAACAAATATTACAGACAGATATGAAAAGGAAACAAGAGGCATTGTATTACAAGTGTATTGTATTAGTCATTGTATTACCTTTGCATAAGTCTTCCCTCCTTTTAATTCCTGCAAAAAATAAATAGTTGTAGTCAAAAAACCAAATCAAATGAAGTTCTATGGATTCTTTATAAGGAAACATAGCAAGCCACTTCATACAATTAGCAATATTCTTTGTAAAATTTGGATGTTACGATTGTTATCAAAGGGAGGTGCTAATGTTTATTCTTCTAGGTCTGGATGAGGCAGAGTAAAAATAAGGAAAAGAAACAGTAGACTACCAGCTCTTTTCCTTTCCCTTATTTATTTCAAATCTGAATCTCAAGGACCTATTGAATCTGTAATGTTAGAATGCAGTATTGGAGGCTCTCTACCCAGAGCAAGAGTTTGATCCTGACCAGGTTGAGATTGACTCAGCCTTCCATCCTTCCAAGGTTGATAATCTGGTCGCAGGCCGCATCGGGAGTTTGTTTGCCCTTGGGGGCCTAATAGGCAGGCCGTCTGGGTGGGTGTGGCCAGGCCTAGGGCGGCAGGGCCCAGTCCCTCAGTGTCTCTGGGATGGCCCCATGGGCCAACTCTGCAACCTATTACAGGCTGGATTTGGCCTGTGGGCCGCATATTTGAACATCTGGTTTAGAGAGTGCTGTAAAGAATTATGAAGCAGTATATAAGTCTAAGTGCTATTGTTATTGCTATCCTAAAGAATCTTTCTCACTTTTGAGATAATAAAGAAAAGATCTAACTGCACTATCTTAATCCAGCCTTCTTCAATTTAGCACCTTCTATATATGCTGGATTTCAAAAACATTGAGCCAGCATGCATAGTTTATTCATTCAAAGCCCCAACATTTCAAGATACAGCAATCTTAAATTCTTATGTTATGAATGCTGTCCTTAGTGACCAACTTGTAAAATAGGTTTTATACATCAGTAAGAGATTAGGCAATAGCTAGAGCAGAACATGCTCAGACAATCTAATTCAAAATAACAAAATGAATACTTACAACTTAAATGGGAACAGATACTAAAATTATTTGTAATCTACAGGGAGACAACTACAATACAAATGTTAAGTATGACACCTATTTATACCTTTCGTACAGAGACTCTGCAGATGCAGGGATCCAGAATCCCTGTTGTGGCACTTGCGCTTATTTTACATATAAATGAAAACCTCTTCTTCCAATGAACACAGTTTGCTTGCACCACTTCCCTGTAAATAGAAAAAAAATTACAAGATAGACACTGACAACACAAGATTTAATTGTTATTTTCAGAAAATAAGCCCTATAAAATTTAAGACACCATAGTCAATTCCTTCCTACAATTATTAGAATCTTCATTTTTATCGTGGGGTAAAATGTATCCAATACTGCTTTTTAAATATTTTATATTTTTATTATAAAATCAGAGATTAGGGTAATGCCTGCAGTATTTGCAAAAATATGTGTAAATAGGATTGGTTCTGCCTTCATAGACGATAATTTACTAACTATAAGGCAATTAATGGAAAGATAATTTACTAACTATAAGGAAAGTAATCATGGACTACCTACTTTCTTTGCACATAGTAATGTATCAAACTGATTTTCAGCAGATATGACTTTGGGACTATATCTAAGTAGAAACTAATGCATTTGTTAGTACTGCAGAGCATATCTAAGATGCTCTGGAATTAAAAAGTAAAGACAAAGAATAAATTGGAGGGCTTAGATGAAAGGAAAGGATTGCCAGAACAAATAATTTCTTTCATCAATCTGCTACCTTATTCTAACATAACACATTGCTAACCTCTAGCTACACAGCTGTAATTAGATAAAACAAGTGATAATATTGAAAGTTGAGATACCTCTGGCGTTTGCTTCTGCACAAAAACAGTTGCCAGTATATTAACTTTGACTTTGTCAAATGCTCTTAATGTACATTAAAGTAAAACCCAACAGGTATGTGTACAATTTCTTGATATTTTTTTTTACTAAATGTTGAAGTAGTAAACCAGGAATCTGATTGGAGAGATGGAATGAAGTGCTTAATTTCTTCCCGTTTTTCTGATCAAAATTGACCACCCGTATCTGTTTTTTTCAACATGCCATTTATTCATTATGGGTAGTCCTTGACTTACAACCACAACTGAGCCCCAAATTTCTTTTGCTAAGTGAGACAGTTAAGTGAATTTTGCCCCATTTTACAATCTTTCTTACCACAGTTGTTATAGATGATCACATGAACCTGGGACACTGCAACCGTCATAAATATGAGTCAGTTGCCAAGCACCTGAATTTTGATCACATGACCATGGGGATGCAGCAATGGTCATAAGTATGAAACATGGTCATAAGTTTCAGTGTGAGTTGTAACTTTGAATTGTCACTAAATGAACTGTTGTAAGTCAAGGATTACCTGTATTTTTCTGTGATGAATAGTTACCATTCAGTTCACATGCAATTGTTTTTAAAACAAGAAGTAGGAAAATATTCTATTGGAAAATAAATGCACCTATATTTCAAATAACTAAAAGTCCCAAGCATTATTCTGAGCAATATTGTCACACCCCTCTATCCAGTTTGTCTAAAATTTGATGGATATGGAATATGAAATATTATTTACAATATTAAGAAGCTACCCAGAATTTGATTCAAGCACAACATTTAGAACATCTTTTCCATTTGTGTAATGGAGGAGACAGTTGTTAATTAGGTTCTGAATGCCCAGATTATGAATAATTTATTCTATCTGGTGACCGCTCAAGTGCATTAATTTGTGCAGAAAATATATCCACCCACAAACCAAAACCTTTTTCTGAGAGAGAAGAAAATAACATCTTTGGAAAGCCAACTGAGATTTTTAAAATAGCAACAACAACAACAGTACTACCACCCCTCTACCTGGCTTTTTGGCAGCCAGTTATTAACAATCTGATGTAATGTGGATCCTGAAATATAGATTATAGCAAGCCACAGCTTCTACAGTAACAAATGTGACAATCAATACTGAGATCAAGGGAAAAAGCTTTCTGAGCACAAATAATGCTTTGGTAAATCAGGAAACAGTGCAGTGGAAAAACTAACTTGATTCCACTTAACAAAATAATGACAACAATTGAACTACAGATTTATTTTTATTTTACTTTTTTAGAGTAGAAGTACATTTTCACACAGAGAACACATTAACCGAGGAACAAGCTAGATTTAGAAGCAGCTAGTCTATTTTTGACTGCGCTCTTATTCCACAACATCTGACAGAAAAATACACTTCCAAATCATGTGCGAAGCTATATACAGCTTTTATAGATTTCTCTCTCACACACAGAATGGCTATTGTGAAGATTTTACTTTTGAATAGCCCATCATTATATGCCACTTATTCTCATGGCTTTAAGTAGCTTATAATTTTTAAAATCTGCATATTCTGCTAGAAGAACAGTCAATTAATAAGTATAATATTACCTTTGGTTCAAGTATCAATAATTTGAGGAACAGGTTGTGCTATGCACAGAATGAACTAAATCAGGGGTGTCAAATATGATTTCATTGAGGGCCGCATCAGGGTTATATTTGACCTTGGGGGGGCCTGGCCAGGGGGTGGCTAGCTTGACGTCACTCATGTTGGAGTTGCCTGTGGTGGCCCGAGTGTGTGCAGCCCTCTCAAGCTCCATTTTTGCTGGCAGAGGGTTGCAGGAGGCCATCACAGTCGAAAACAGAGCTCGGGAGGGCTGCATGCAACCCTTCCGAGATCCATTTTTGCTGGCAGAGACACTCTGGGCCAGTCCTTCATTGTTTCCAGGGCAGTCCTATGGACCTTGAGTATGACACCCCTGAACTAAATAAAGTGTACTGTACACTTGCACATCTAAGATTTAAAAAAAAAGCTAAAATATTTTAATTCAATGGCAAAAAGTCCCATTGAATTAAATAAAGATTGAACTAACAACAGAATAGGGCCATAAAATAGCTACAGCAAGAGCCCCAAAAAGAACTGAATTTGGGCTTTGTGACCAGTTAGCTGAGAACTGATTAGAAACTACATAAAATATAAATATATATTAAGCAGCAACTAAGGAAGGAGGAAAGATTAAGGAACCAAAACAACACTTGATGTCAGGAGATTACTGAAAAGCAATGTGATTTGGGAACTGGATGGGTCTAGTAGTCTAACAAACCAGGGATAACACGATAGCAGTCTTCCAATACTTGAGACGCTGTCATAGAGAAGAGGAATCAACCTATTCTCCAAAGCATCTAAGGGCAGGACAAGAGGTAATGGATGGAAGCTTAACAAAGAAGAATCCAACCTAGAATTAAGGAAAAATTTCCTGACAGTGAGAACAATTATCAGTGGAATGGCTTTCTTCATGGATTTCTTGTGGGTGCTCCATCACCGGAGATTTTAAAAAAGATTGAACAGGTGAAGTCCCACAACAATAAATGTGTCAAGGTTGTGAGTAGAGAATACAGAGGAATCTTCGGTGATGTAAGCAGCAGCAGCAGCAGCAGAAGCAATTTCTATATTCTTGCATCACAGCCCCCAAGAAAAAGTTAGCTGTGTTCTTTCCCAACTTTGGACAGGTAATCCTCAACTTACAACCATTTGTTTAGTGATCATTCAAAGTTACAATAGCACTGAAAAAAGTGATGTACCACTGATTCTTGTGCTTATGACTGTCAGAGCATCCCCACAACCACGTGATCAAAGTTTGGGTGACTGGCAATTGGCATGTGTTTTCAATGGCTGATGTATGTGATCACCATTTGTATCCTTCCCAACTGGCTTCTGACAACCAAAGTCAACGGAATGATTCATTTAACAACATCACTCATTTGCTTAACAATGGCAAAAAGATTGTAAAATTGGGCATGCCTCACTTAACAACCTCCTTGCTGATCAGTGGAAATGTTGGTCCCAATTACGGCCATAAGTCTAGGACTACCTGTATTTAAAAACCCAATTGTGTTTTTATGCACTCATATGTAAAATGTAATGCATAAGACCCCACTGGGATTTAATGGGCACCACTTCCCCCATTACTGTAGTTTGTAAAATCAAGGACTTACTCTACTAATATTAATTGAAAACTGTAAATAACTAGGGTATCAATTTCCTCCCTCCCCCCCCAAATATATCCCCAAAGTTTATATGTATCTTGGCATTAAAATATAATGTTCAAAGCCAAAACTTTTAGAGACAAGATTTAATGACTGCCAAAAAAAAAACTTTGAAAGAATACTCACTACATTTAGTGAAAAGAATCCTCTCTCAGGCTAATTGAAAACATATTTTGAGTACAAACCTCACTTCTTTGAGCAATCATTCATATTTAAAAGTATCTTACAAGTTCTTGTTTTACATTTAGTACATTCTAAAACTGTCCTCTAAATCTGTTTTTTTCATTCATATTGATTGGTTACCCTAGCAATGAGCTATAATGACAGTGTCAGCGGCAACTGCACTAAAGAGAATGTTGATGAAAACATTCCACTGTGAGTCAACTTCCCATGTACTAGAAATGCAATGTTTAATCAGCACACACATCAGATAAACAGATTCCAATTTACATGATGATGTTGTAATTTCACAATCCTTCTTCAAATTCATTTGAGGGTTTTTTGTCCTCCCATGAGTTATTGGGAGGAGGAAAAATGAATCATCAGAATGCACTGAAAGTTCCAAAGACGCCCAAAACTCAAAATGCGTTTTTGCTTCTTATTTTCAGCAGCAACTTTTTAACTTTAAGGAGAACATACATACATGGACTGCACAGCTACCCTCCACAACTCAATCCATAAAAAAAGGTGCTGTACATGACTGCCTATAATCTGAAACTCATTTTTCTCTTTGAATCTGAAATGCTGCACAGACCTATTAGATATATACATGTAAGTCCTCACTTATCAACCAAAATTTGGTCTGGCAACTCTATTGTTAAACAAAGCAGTTGTTAACTGAGACATTCCATGATTGTGACTTGTTAGCTTCTCCACTGACTCTGTTTCTGGCTGTGAAGTATGCAACTGGCGATTATGTGACCATGGTCTGCTGGTTGCAAAATGCACATATATTTATTGTGTGACCTCGGAGATGCTGCAACGGTTGTTAAATATGAGAACTGATCATAAAAGTTATGTTTTTCAGCAACTTTGTAACTTCATATGGTCGCTAAATAGGACAGTCATTAAGTGACGATTACCTGTAGTTTTGTGGCTTCCCAAGCAATTGGTTGACCTTGTTTTTGCAGTCTAAAGGGGGGAAGTTTATTAAGCTTCTGGTGGACAACTATATTTAATTAGTGAATTCTATTTTGCTTGGAAATAACCTTTCTTTTTTATTTTCAGTAGGTATTTGGCAATGACAAAGAAAAATCTATATTAGAAAGTGCTTACACTATTTAATGTTTTCAGTATTTATGCTGACTATCTTGAAACTTCATATTTAATGTCACAAATAATATTACTTTCTACACTTTGGTTTGGCATCTCATTGAAGTAATTAGATGAGTCACCTTTTTACTGTTAGTTCATAGAGCAAGATTGGCATACTGTTTCTATTACCTTTATTTTTTTGCCTTTTTAAAAATATTGCCTGTTAACCTTTTAGACTTGGTTGTTGTGACTGGGGATATTCAATGAAAACATGTGAATAAATACATGAATATTTTACTTGGAGGTTGAAGCCTACTGTGTTTAGGAAATACACATCATATATCTTCCCTTAAAGAAATGAATGCAATTGGTTTGAGAATGTAAGAGCTTATCTGAATCAGAACAAAAGTCATTTAGTCCATTCTATTACAACAGTCCATTCTGTGGTCAGTTGATGCCTATGGAATGCACTACATTTGATTGCAATAATACTCTCCTGCTTGCGTTCCCTAGCAATTGATTATGTCTCTGTAAGGCTGGAAGTTTACTTTTTAAAATATTTTTGATTGAAGATTATTTTGTGTTAATAAAACTAATATGATTACATAAGCACGACTTCTGCTCAATGAACAGGCAGGGCTAGGAGGGTCTTTGCACGGCTTTGTCTTGTGTTCCAGATACACCTATTCCTGGATTGGCAGGTTCTACTTACAGTTACTCATGCCCTGGTCACTTCGAGATTGGATTACCGCAATGCATTTCACATAGGGCTGCCCTTAGGAGAGTATTAAGAAGCTTTAGCTGGCACAAGAATACAGTGGCATGGGCAGTTATGTGTAATCCTAGAACAACTATTGTAGCACCTCTGCTCTGAGAGGTTGCCAGTTTGCTTCCTGGTCCAAATCAACTTATCCTTTAAACTCCTTCACGGCAAGAGACTGGGACAGCCTCTTCCTATTCGCATTAACCTGCCCCATTAGATCTGGTAGAGTAGGTGTGTTATGGGTACCTTCATTTAGTGGGTCCCAGGAGGCATGCTTTTTCTGCCTTGGCGCCTGCCTTATGGAATATTCTTCTCCCCAGAACAGTTCAGTTTCATTTCCTTTAATATTCTAAAAAGTCCTCAAGACCAGGCTATGTTTTCAAGTCCTGGGGCTCCCAGGCAACCAGAGACTTGCTCAGATGGCTCCATTGTTGAAGCCAATTTCATCCATCCCCTGCTATGGTTTTATGATATTTATATTAATTTTTATATTTTGTTTTTTATCTGATTATGGTGCACCACCCAGAGTTTCCTTCAACCTCTCACTCCATTCTCTGTAATTCCATCGATAAAACCTCATCTTTCCATGTTAATTAGCAAAAGTCCAATAAGGACTACTAGAAACAACAACTTAAATATTACAAATATGTTGTCTACTATACCCAATAAACAATCCCCCCTTTTCTTCCTCCCCACAATTAAACATTACCAGAAATAGAGGGGTTTAGAGAGCAGGTGGAGGTCGACCCGCTCCGAATCCGACCGAGCCCAGTTAAGAGCCTATATTGGGACTTACCTGGTAGCTGTGGGAGCGGCGAGGAGGGCTTACCTCTCTGCTCTCATAGCGTCCACAGAAGACCGCCTGGCTGCCCTGTTCAGGGTCACCCGTTCCCTCTTACATCGAGGGACAGGGGTGGACCCTTTGCAGGGTAGAGCTGAGGAATTTGGTCAATATCTGCTGGATAAGATTGCTTGGATCCAGGAGGGGTTGAACTCTAATTTGCAGTGGTTGGGGGAGGGGGGTACAAGGAGTCCAGCCAATATCATCTGGGCTGAGTTTGATCCTGTTTCTGAGGATGAAGTGGACAGGATTATGCGACGGCTGAGTTCCACCACATGTTTGTTGGACCCGTGCCCTTCCTGGATGGTTGATGCCTCCAGGGAGGTCACATGCGGCTGGCTCCAGGCACTGGTTAATACTTCCTTAAGGGAGGGTTTTTTCCCTTCCTCCTTGAAAGAGGTGGTGGTGAAACCCCTCCTGAAGAAGCCTGCTCTGGACCCAGCCATTTTAAACAACTTTCGTCCAGTCTCCAACCTTCGCTTTTTGGCGAAGGTTGTTGAGAGTGTGGTGGCTCAGCAGTTTCTGCTTTTCCTGGAGGAAGCAGACTATCTAGATCCGTATCAATCAGCCTTCCGGCCTGGGTATAGCACAGAGACGGCATTGGTCACGCTGGTGGATGATGTCTAGAGAGCACGGGACAGGGGATTTTTTTCTGTCCTGGTCCTATTAGATCTCTCAGTGGCTTTCGATATCATCGACCATGGTATCCTATTGTGGCGCCTCGAGGGGCTGGGAGTGGGAGGCACTGTTTTGCAGTGGTTCTCCTCCTACCTTTCGGGGCGTTCGCAATTGGTGTTGGTGGGGGGCAGAGGGCTCTCACTTGTGGGGTCCTGCAGGGTTCGGTCCTCTTGCCCCTCTTGTTCAACATTTATATGAAGCCGCTGGGTGAGATCATCAGTGGTTTTGGGGTGAGGTGTCACCAGTACGCTGATGATACCCAGTTGTACATCTCCACCCCAAACCAAATCAGTGATGCCCTCTCCATGATACCCCGTTGTCTGGATGCAGTACAGATCTGGATGGGCAGGCACAGGCTACAGCTCAATCCGGCTAAGACAGACTGGCTGTGCGTACAGGCATCTCGGACCAGTCAACAGATTCCACCTCTGGTCATAGGGGGAGAGGTGTTGCCCCCTGTGGATATGGCACGAAACCTGGGGGTCCTCCTGGATTCACGGCTCGGTTTGGAGGAGCAGGTGGGGGCCGTGACCGGGGGGCCTTTGCCCAGGTTTGGCTGGTAAGCCAGCTATGCCCGTATCTGGACCGAGATGACCTTCGCACGGTCACTCATGCACTTGTCACGTCCCGACTCAACTACTGCAACACTCTCTATTTAGGATTGCCTTTGCATACCATCCAGAGGTTTCAACTGGTGCAGAATGCGGCTGCGCGGGTTGTGATGAGGGTTTCCCAGTACTCCCATGGTATGCCCCTCCTGCATGAGCTGCATTGGTTGCCAGTTGCCCTCCAGGTGAGATTCAAGGTGTTGGTATTAACATACAAAGTCCTTCATGGCTTGGGTCCGGGGTATTTGCGGGAGTGTCTCCTGCCGACATCGAATGTCGACCGCCCTGTGCGAGCACACAGACTAGGACTCCTTGGGGTGCCGTCTGCAAGACAGTGTCGGCTGATGGTGCCCTGGGGAAGGGCCTACTCTGTAGCGGCTCCCGCCTTGTGAAACCAACTACCACTACCCATGGGGCTCTGTTTGGCTCTGTATCTCTGCTCTTTCCACCACGATCTGAAAACTTGGCTGTTTGAACAGGCCGGGCTGCTCTGACCTCTTTGGGGGGGTTAAATTTGGGCTTGTGGTGTTTAATTTGTTTTTAATGTATTTATTGTTGTTATTTTTAGCTGTGAGCCGCCCCGAGTCCTTTCAGAGAGGGGGCAGCATACAAGTCCAATTATTAAATTAAAATTAAACCCATTATTTTAAGCTTGATCAAATAAACTGACTTTGTATTCTTTTTTCTTTTTCCCAACTATCTTTAAGTTCCTCAAAGAAAACTCTTACGGCTGCTTTCTCATATTTTCTTTGTCTTTTCTCTAAAATGTCTTGTTAACTTTGTCTGGTGCCTTTTGTAATTCCAGTGTGGTAACTCCAGCAAATGCATTACGATAAAATCATCCACATTGCTCTTTGGATTTATCTTTTTAAGTTTTCAAAACTTTATCAAATTTAATTTGTAAATCCATTATTTCCATCACTTTCTCATAGATTGTAATTTTTATATCCACTTGTAAGTCAAATTTTTATATCCACCTGTAAAGCTGTAAATTTCAGCTTTATTCAATGGAGCTTGTTCCTCTTCAAGAACACTTTCTACTGAACTGGACAGACTAACAATGGAACTTAAGGACAAAGAGGAAACAGAATACTACTTAACATGGGATGTATTGTATAATTGGTTAATAGGTGCAGAGATTAGTATTTAACAACGAAAGAAGATAAACAAAATAAAAATAAATACAGATATATTTAAATATGTAAGAATAAACAATGTAAGCAATATCACTATTGGATTGTATGTGAATAAATTTAAAATGCACAGAATGATAAATGTAATAGCATATTATGGTATAAATAAGAAAATAATAGTTATAATCATGATGTACAACACTATGTAGTCAAAAGAGATTATACTGTATGACCAGAGCAATAATATATAACTAGGATGTATACTATGACGTAAAAAAGGACTTGATATAACTAGTACACTGATGTCGTAAAATTGGAACTGTGATGAATAATAATGAAAAATGTACAATAAAAATATTTTAAAAAGAGAGAACACTTTCTGATTTAACTAAGGAGTTAAATTCTAAAACTTCCAGAACACATTCATCAAATATTTATTTTAAGGTAGCCATCTGGTGCCTTCTGGTGTCCAACTTTCCAAGTCATCTTATCTATTACAAAGGATAAACAATATTTATCTTATCTGCTATAAAGGATAAACAACATTTTTTCCACAAGAAAGTATCCTTTCAATCAGCTTCAAAGTCTTAAATCAATTCAATTTGAGCTCTTAATCAATTTAAAACTTTCTAAAATCAATGTGGTAATCACCCTTTTGCTGTATAATCTGGAAAAAAAATCTTACAGAAATGTCAAGTTATAATTTTTCCCTTAATGGATCTTTAACAAACAGTAAAAGGGAAAAAAAGTAAACTCCAGAGTGATTCAAAAGATAAGGTTTGATTGAACATTAAGTCCATAAAAGCCTATATTAATGCCTCTGAGTTTGGTGGAATCCAAGTTGTTTGCAAGTGACCTCAAGAGGGTTAGCTTCCGCCATCTATTCACACACAAAAAGTCAGTGTCCAGATTACGTATGGAGATATCAAGATTTCTCTTTGCTCTGGACAATTTTTGGCAATCTGAATCCAGCATCTGTTTTTAACTGAAATATACTCTGTTGCAAAAAGACCAGCTTGCAGTAACACTGCAAATCTGCAGTTGATGCAAGGCTGACATAATTCATCAAGATAAAAATCTGAGACATGATGTAGTTAGAGCTGAGAAATACTTTCATTGATTGATTGATTGGAGACTGCCCATCTCACTCACAGAATGAGTTGATATTGATTAAGAGATAAACATATACTTAAATCTGTAGTTTGGCTGGAATATAACAACAGAACATTTTTAAAAGCAATATTTAGAGTGATAAACTAAACTGTCTCTATTATAGAAACCTATTTATCAGAGTCTATAAAACCACAATATTTCATGGCATTTTAAGAGACTAGCAATACATTTGTGACATTGTGAGGACTAGAACTATGAAATATATAAAATGGTTATCATAATTAATGGTTTAAATTAAATTAACAATAAATATTAAAATGCTGGCATTAGATCAAGATTTGATTCTAAGCCTTCAGCCAATTGGGGGCCTACTACTAAACTTGAAAACCTTCTGGACCTACTACATCTTTTTGTTATTCTCTAACTGTGTAGTGAAAAAGGAAAAGAAAAGGGAATATAAAAATTGATTTCATTTCTGGAAACAAATTTGACTGAGACCAGCAAAATTGCTGAGCACACTGGGTTGTATCCCCCCAAAATTGTAAGCCGCCCTGAGTCTTCGGAGAAGGGCGGCATATAAATGTAATTAAAATAAATAAATAAATAAATAAAATTAACAGGTGAGGAATTAAAATAGAACTATTCAGAGAAAAGGGCCACCTTAGTCAAATACTATCCATAATAAGAAATTAATATTGACACTGAAATATGTAATGTAAAACAAAATAAACATAAATATTGGGACAAACATTTATAAGGAATGGTATCAGTGTTGCTACATAAAGAAAAGCTATCTTAACCTAAGTTAACCCTTAAATTCTATATATACTTGTTAAATATATCAATGTAAGGTATTAGATTGGTCGCTTTCTATAGTTGGAAACCGTTCCAATTTCTATTGAGTTAGATTTTATCTTTAATTTATCAAAGCCTTTCCATGCACTGGAATTATACAAGAATATATCAATGTGCAAGAGTCTTACTGGATCAGATCAACAGCCGATAGAGTCCATCATCTTATGTCACCAAGTGGCCAACCCACTCCATTCAGAAAGGTTGCAAACTTGTATACTGTATATGGGTGACACTCCCCTTCTACTATTGTAGAGGCAGAGGAATGGCTTTGAGGAACAGGAGGAAAAGCTACTATCATGCAGATGATCAAATAAAAGGCACCTGGGCCTTTTTTATCCATCCTTAGTTCACATGAAGATGAAGGGAAGAAAAGGGGACCAAATGCATTCAAACCTGCAAGATTCTGTTACTAAAGCTTTACAGTAAAAGTAATAGTGATTTAGATGGCATTGGTTTTATAGTCTGGTCGGCTTTGAAGGGCTGATAATTACTGCTATCCAGCAGCTAGTAAGGTATATTGCCTTAACGTCAAGGCAGTAAGTATCACCAAGAACCAAGCCAGTGTTGCTGTTCCATGAGAACAGAATTACTATATGCATTTATGAATTCACACCTGGACACAATAAATAAGCAATCCAATAACACATTTCATAACATTTTCTAAAAGAATACTAATATGAATTTTGCTTCCTATATGAATTCTCTCTGGCCAAGTTACACTACACTCTAAGATCGCACAGTATGTTGACTTTTAAAAAAAATTACAATATAAAAATTTTGGTTTTCTGTTCAAAATGCTATACAAATATTTATTTTTTTCTCCCTCAGGTGCTTAACCAAGTAAGGAGTTGAATCCAGGTTATTTATTTCTACCCAGCAATAAAATAACAAAGCATAGTAACAAAAAATTCTGTTATGTGACATATGCTATATTTTACAGACATAGGTTACAATTTTCAACTTGTTCTGTGATGCTTCTGTGATGCCCTAAAAGAAATAACTAATCCTGATTGCAAGGCAAGGTGATCTCTTTGTTGATAACAGGATAACATTCATATCATTGTTGATACCATTGCAATAAATGTCAATTCAGTGGCATTCTATCCACTAACAGGGAAATTGCATTTTTAAACAGAGGATATGTCAAGCAGTGTGTGCTATTGCTTGGTTTGCCTCATCTCTTCAGTTCCTGTGATATTGCTGTAGGTGTGTGATTGTGTAAAACAGGGGTCCCAACCCCCTGGCCATGGCCCACTACCAGTCCTTGGCCTGTTCAGAACTGGGCGGTGTGAGCAGCTGGGTGATGGGCATGCAGCTTGACTTATGTGAATGGTGGGCTGGTGTGCATGCATGCAGCTGACTTGCACAAGTGGCGGGTCGGTTGCCCTCTTCCCCGCAGCTGGTCCCCAACCTGTAAAACTTGGGGACCACTGGTATAAAATATAGCTATTGTGTCAGTCTAAGGAACTCGGAAGGTAAAAAAGGTAAGGCCATAGCAATATTGGCTAGCAACGTTAGTATTTATCCTTTGTTATTTTTCTTCATTGGGGAGAATTGGGGAAGGGAGTTATTATATATACTGGCACTCCATTTTTCATTCCACTTTGAATGCAAAGAAATGACAGTTTATAAATATATATAAACAGGAAGTCCAAGCAGAAAGTTTTTAATTGTCCCTTCACACATACACATACACTGTGTGTGTGTGTGTGTGTGTGTGCACGTGTGTGTGTGTGTGTGAAGGGACAATTAAAAACTTTCTGCTTGGACTTACTGTGCTGCATTTTATATATCACAGCTATTATGTAGTAAAATGTAACTCTGGCTCAGGAAACATTGTGTATTTTCATATATTGCAACAATAAAATGCCATGTAATTGACACTCATGCCCATATTAATGAAATAGGAAATATTTATGCATATAAAATATAATAAATAGAACCCTCTGTTTCACAAACATAAACCAGTGAGCATGTACTACAGTACCCACGTAATTAGCAACACTTTGCCAAATTAAAAAAACTAAGCAAAATTGGATGGAGATTCCAGGAAATAGCTAAATAGAATGCTAACTTGGGAAGTTGAAAAAAATATTCAGGAAAAAGGAAATGTCAAACCACTTCTCTTTTTGCTGCCAATATAAATAGATGAAAGAGTTACCGAAATGATTAGGAGTCAAGCTCTTAAACCGAGCATACTATGAATTCCCTAACACCATTACTCTATTAATTAAAACGGAAAGAGTCCTCAAGATGAACTCAACTCCTGATGATTTTATGGACTGCCATCTATAGCCACATATTTTGGATATATTTGTGTTAGTATTAGAAATTGTAAAAATCAAATTAGGAATTTTGGAAATCTGAAGTCTGTTATTATTAGTTTCAAAATTCTAAAACATCATTTGTATGCCACCCAGATATCTAATAATGTGCACCTTATATATTATATATTATATTTTTTATATATTCAGTGAGAGATTTCAGAATCAGAGTTGTATAGTATATTGCTGAAGTCAATTAATGTTAACAGCTATTTTGTTGACCTCTTGGTGTGATAACTGCTCTTCACTACCAATGGTGTAAAACAAATAAGGCAAAAGACTTTCTCTTATTTTGATTTGATAAAGAAATGGGTGGATAAAAAGATCAGCTTTGAGTAAAGGACTTCACTTTTTAACTCTTCCCAGCAGGAGAAATTCTACAGTATTTCATAAGACGTCTTGCACCTACCAGAGGACTTATTCTGAGAGTTAATGAGATATTGCAATTATTTTTAGGTTTGTGCTGTTTGGAGAAACGTACAGAATTGTTTGCAATTATGCTGAAGAAATACAGATGTGGTCATGGCTTCCATAAACTAGAGCTTCATTTGTCAAGAAACCACACCGCCACTCCTCTAGGAATCCTCACGGTGAAGTTTAACCCTAGGGAGGAAGACGAATTCTCTATCCAAACGTGGAGAAGAAGAAAAAAGATGCTCTGTGTAGCGTCAGAGCCACTCACTTCATTGACAGATGATGCTTTCCCGTGAAGTCAGCCCTGGGGCTGTAAACAGATCCGGGAAATGAAGATTTTAAGGGTTTGACTTAAGATAGCGGGCTTATTTCCCTAGGTTCGCGGGTCTACAAGTCGGGGGGGGGGGATCGATTTTGCAACTTAGCAGCGAGCGAGAAAAACGCAGCAACAGCCTTCGCCTACAATGTTGTTATTTCTCCTTAGCCAACCCCGATTTTGCATTCCTCGTAGCTGGCGAAAGCTAACAGGTGTCTGAGGCTCCGCCAGACTCTTGGCAGCCACCTCCTGGCCAGGCTAACGGAGCGGTTCGTACCTGGAGGACTCTCCGCTGAAGCTCCCGCCGTCCAGCAGCCGCACCTTGCAGAAGAGGATCCCGTTGACGAAGGGCACCGAGGAGAGCTCGTCCAGTTCCAGCTCCACGCGGAATTTGAACTTCTTCTTCTTCATCATCATGAAAGCCATGCGAGGCAGGGGCGGGCAAAGAAAGGAGGCGCGCGGTGAAGCAGCCCTCGCCGCCAAGGGCGAAGGGGAGCGCGCCCCCCCTCACCCCGGGCGTCTTCTTGTCTCTGCTTAACCCCCCGCCGCTTCCTCCATTACTACACAGCCGTCGTTTCTTCGGCCCTTGTGACCAGGCAACGCAGGGGAGGAGCGGGAGGAAAAGCAGCAGGAGGCGGGTGGGCGAAGAGAGAGAGAGAGAGAGAGATAGAGAGGGAAGAAAAACACGCCCGCCCGCGCGCTGTCTTCACCCAGGCAGGCGGCGCGGGCGCTGCTACGACATGCGTCTTGCTGCGCCCTCCCTCACGAGCGAAGGAGACGCCGGCCACAACCGCCCGGCCGCGTTCAAACCAGCCCGCCTCCTCTGTCTCTCCCCGCACGGGCTCTCTGAAGGAGGGGAGGGACACTGTCTCCCAAGACCGGCTTCTTTCATGCCCTCCTGCGGCGTCAATCCGTTGAGTCACGAGGAGCCTGCCGGGTGACGGGAGAGCTCTCTTTCTCTCTCCCCCCCCTTCTCGGGGTGGGCGCCCCTGCCGGCTCCAGCCGGCACCGAAGGTTCCCGGGGGTGAGAAGGTGACGCGGTCGGTCGGTGGGTCCGCCGCGCGCCAGGCAGAGAATCCCCGGGCGCTGATCCTTAGCAGTGTTTCCCCCCCGCCGTACCCCGCCAGCTGCAGTAGGACCCCGTAAGGCGGCGGGGTTTTAGGCGTAAAGAAATGGCGAGGCTTTTGGGGACAGGCCCACAACCAGGTGTTGCAATGATGTTACTCATTTCCTGACCGAACGGTGACCTCACCGATTTAAGAAGTAGCGAGAGAAACAAGATTTCAATTTTTAGGCATCTCCCCAACCAAGCGACAAGGGCCCCTTGGCTGCAACCCTGCATTCTTTCTTCCCGGAATGATACAAATTCCCTTGCGTGTAGTGACCTCTTCCGTGTTTAGGATAGATGTTTTTCCTCCATTCGTTAATCATTTTTAACCATCATTCACAATTCATCTACAATAATAATTCCGGGTTCCATGTCCGGAGACAATGGTGCAACTTAGAATGACTCTTCACTTAAAAATGCTAATTGAAACTCCTTTTAGCAAACCTGAATATGAATATAAAAAATTAAACTTCCTGTAAAATAACGTGTCCTCAATATATTATCCTCTCTGCAACTGAGATGTATTCGTGCTATTGTATATGATTCACAATCTGAACAAGGTTTTTAGCACGGTTTTATGACTCTCCCGCTCTAAAACCTTGGCAGAGGTATTGAGTTGTTAATGCCTTAAGGACTTTCAATCAAGGAGAAGTGCCTTAAAATAGCCGCATGTATAATACCTTAAGCAAAATACACTCAGCAAAAATTAGGACACATTATTATTCACTTTAAGGCACCTAAGTAGAGACAAATGGAAGAATGTTGTGTTTTGCACAGTTTAACGGGCTACTAATTACCTTTACAGAATTAGAATACATCATTTTTTCTCTAAAACACTCAAGGCAGTATTTTTATTCCCACGCCCTGCCATTATATCTTTGGGCTAACCTTACAAAGTAGATAGCTGGGAGAGAATGACTGCCAGTGAATGGATCTGAACATTGCACAAGTTTGAACTAAAACATGAAGGAATGTGAAATTAGATCTCTCACATAATAGCTCTGCTTATAACAGTAATGCCAAATTTAGTGATTCCTGGTGTGCATATTTCCAAGCATGTAGTTATTGTATTAGCAATGCTTCATGTTAAAAGATTTACATTATTAGAAGATTATCTGTTGCCAAGTTGTACACAGATAGTTTAACAGTTGGAAGGGACTTGGTAGATCATCTAGTCCAACCCCCTGCCCAAGCAGACCCTACACCATTTCTGACAGCTGGCAGTCTAGTCTCTTCTTGAAAGCTTCCAGTAATGAAGCTCTCACAACTTCTGAAGGCAAGCTGTTCCACTGGTTGATTGCTCTGTCAGAAAATTTCTCCTTATGTCCAGGTTGAATCTCTGAGAGTGTGTGAGTGTGTATGTGTGTGTGTGTCCAACGGATATTTCTTCTCCCTCATGCCTGTTACCAGTAATTTACTAGGAAGTTATAACAGAATAGGTTTAGATGCACACTCTTGTTATGGTGCCTAGCTTAGCAAAATTATATATACATTTCTATACAGAACCTCCTTCAGTTTCTTAATTGTCTCCTTCCCTTATTTATACAGGTGTTTCTCATTATAACAGATATACCATTAGAATTTTCATTACTTTCATGCCTGAGTCTTATTTTGAACCTAACGTGGAGGATTGAAAGAAGGAAAAAAAAAACTTTCCCCTGAATTTCTGGATTGCAAAAATAACAAACAAAATAGTCCTAGAGCGAACCTCACCAAAAATATCACTTGAAGCTCTCATACTTTGATCATGTCATGCAAGCTGACTCACTTGAAAAGTCAATCATACTGGGAGTGGTCAGCAGCAAAAGGAGAAGAGGCTGCTCTAGTACTCATTGGCTGGACACTATAAAGCAGGGGTCTGCAACCGCCCCCCCCCGGTCTGTGGCCTGGTACCTGGCCACAGCCTGTTCAGAACTAGACCCTGGAAGTGATGGGAGAGCATGTGCTTGCATGCGTACCTGCATTTATGAAAGTGGCATGCGCTCAAACCATCCACTCTTCCCACCCCCCGGCCACCATTGCTGTCTCCACCAGTCCACCTAGCTGAGAAGGTTGGGGACCACTGCAGTGGTGGGATTCAAATTTTTTTTACTATCGCTCCTGTGGGCGTGGTGTGGCTTGGTGGGCGTGGCTTGGTGGGCATGACAGGGGAAGGATACTGTAAAATCTCCATTCTCTCCCGATTCCTGGGGGAAGGTCACTTCAAAATCCCATTCCCTCCCCACCTTACTAACCTGCTTTCCAGCTCCGTTCTTCGGTGCAGGGCAGCAAAAGAAGACCCAGCTGATCAGCTGGGACTCGGGAGACAGAGAATAGATGGGGGCGGGGCCAGTCAGAGGTGGCATTTGCCGGTTCTCCGAACTACTCAAAATTTCTGCTACCGGTTCTCCAGAACTGGTCAGAACCTGCTGGATACCACCTCTGGAACGCTGCTATAAAAGATGACATTGGGAAAACCGTGGCAGACTTAAAGGAGGCAGCGTGAGGCAGAGAGGCATGGAGAAGATTGGACATCACTGAATGGCTGATGATGACGAACTTCTTGGAATGCTAACGCCTCGGTCAAGTTTTCCTTGCTACCTCTGGTCTGTCCTTTCCAGCATATGACAGAGGAGAAATAGAAACGGAAGCAAGCAAAGGCATGAAACCTGTACAGGTAGTCCTCAACTTACGATCACAGTTGAGCCCAAAATTTAGGTTGCTAAGTGAGAAATTCGTTAAGTGCGTTTTGCTCAATTCAACAACTTTTCTTGCCACATTGGTTAAGTGAATCAGGGCAGTTCTTAAATTAGCAACATGGTTATTAAGCGAATCTAGCTTCCCCATTGACTTTGTTTGTCCTTGCAACCATCATAAATGTGAGTCAGTTGTCAAGCATCCAAATGTAAAGCACATGACCATGGGGATGCTGCAATGGCCATAAGCATGAAAAATGAGCATAAATCACTTTCTTCAGTGCTGTCGTGACTTCGAACGGTCACTACGTGAACTGTTGTAAGTCGAGGACTCACAGAATTTATGACTTTTGACCTGTCACTTAGCAACTTTTCAAAATTACGATGGATCCCAAAAGCTACAGATGACCCAGTTCTGACAGCCAGCTGCCCCCATGGTCATGTGATCACATTTTGAGCACTTGGCAACAGGCCTGCATTTACATCTGTTTGCAGTCTGTCAGGGTCTTATGACCATGATTTACAGAATTTACTGGTTTTTGCTGAAAACTGGTGTTTACTTCCGGTTTCTGGCAAAAATGCCCCATAGCAAATAATGAGTTCACTTAATAGCCACCATGTTTGTTTCATGACTACTGTGTTTGCTTAATGACAATGACATTCACTTAATGACCGTTGCAAAACAAGGTCATAAAAATAGATAATTTGTGATGACCCACTTTACAAATGCCACAACTTATTGCTTTAATTGGCAGGCTCTAATACAGTCATAAGTCAAGGACTAGCCTATAGTGCTAGTTGGGCCTACAGTATATGCCTACCAGCATCTCTCTTTAATACCTTCCAAGCTACATGCACTACCTGATGTTACCTTTGTGGATTTCTTTTGGTTTAACAAAAACTTAAACTTTCATCTTTAGTTCTACTACAGTCCACTGTTTTGTTTAGAAGTGTGTCTACTTTTTCAGGAAAAAACAAAACAAAATACAAAAATCATAGAGAGCATATTGGGTGGCTAGAATGGATCACAGAGAACAACTACTGTACATCAATCTGCCTTCAATGCTATTTTCCACAATCTCCACACAACATTTTTTTAAAAAGTAATGAAAATATCTTAAAATTCCAAAGCAAACAGTATAATTTAGAATGGAGGGTGGTAATTATGCATTTATTTTTAAATAAATTATAAATTTATTTATAAAGGTATTGTTTGCTCCCTTTTCATCCCAAATGGATTATTGTCGTGCGGTTATCAAATAATTGGAAGTTAGAAAGATGATTGATCATGTTTTAAAATACAACTTTTTAAGCATAACCCAATAAAATGTTTAGAATCATTTTATTCAGCAGTAGATAAGTTTCCTTATACAAAGGAATTATTGAGTCTATCATCTGCACCTCTATAACTGTCTGGTTTGGTTCTGCAACCCAACAGGACAGACACAGACTTCAGAGGATAATTAGGACTGCAGAAAAAACCATTACTACCAACCTGCCTTCCATCGAGGACCTGTATACTGCATGAGTCAAAAAGAGGGCTGTGAAAATATTTACAGACCCCTCACATCCCAGACATAAACTGTTTCAACTCCTTCCCTCAAAACGACGCTATACTGTTCTGCACAGCAGACAACTAGACACAAGAACAGTTTTTCCCTGAAAGCCATCACTCTGCTAAACAAATAATTCCCTCAATACTGTTCAACTATTTACAAAGTCTGCACTACTATTACTATTAATCTTATCACTCCTTATCACCCATCCCCTCCCACTTGTGACTGTATGACTGTAACCTTGTCGCTTGTATCCTTACGATCTATGTTGACTGATTCCTAGTATGATTTAATTGCTTATTGTATTCTATGACTATTATTACGTGTTGTACCTTATGACTCTTGACGAATGTATCTTCTTTTATGTATACTGAGAGTATTTGCACCAAGACAAATTCCTTGTGTGTCCAGTCACACTTGGCCAATAAAGAATTCTATTCTATTCTTACATACAGTAGACTTTTTTTTATAGCCCAATGTTTTACCTCCCTCTGCTGGATTCATGGTGTAATTATTGACAAGTTGATGGCATTAAAAAGATAAAATGCATGAATTTGCTCAAACCCTTGAATTTCCGGGGCTCTAAATATTTTTAAATTTGTAATTAATATCTGATTGGTGGAGTCCTTGGTGCTTCCTGAATTTGTTTGCTTGCAGACATTTCATTACTCATATGAGCGAGTGGCAAGGCTGCTACCTGTATATAAACGTTTGCACTGCAGTTGTTAGGTTAGTAACATGGTTTTTAAATGAATCTGACTTCCCCGTTAATTTTGCTTGTGGAAAGGTTGGAAAGGATGATCACATCATCCCAGGACATTGCAAACATCATTAATACATGCCAGTTGCCAGGTCTCTAAATTTTGATGTGATCATGAGGATGCTACAATGATTGTTAAGTGTGAAGAATAGTTATGTCATCTTTTTCAGTGCCATTGTAACTTCAAACAGTGACTAAACAAATGGTTGTAAGTTGAGGACTATCTGTATTTACAAAGTAATAAAGGTGGGATAAAAATCAAATCAATAAATAAAAATGTATATCGTGTGTTGCCTGTTGGCAAAGTAACAAGCCACTTCATTAACTGGGTATGGTTCACCACATTCAATAGAATAGAATAGAATTCTTTATTGGCCAAGTGTGATTGGACACACAAGGAATTTGTCTTGGTGCAAATACTCTCAGTATACATAAAAGAAGATACATTCGTCAAGAGTCATAAGGTACAACACGTAATAATAGTCATAGAATACAATAAGCAATTAAATCATACTAGGAATCAGTCAACATAGATCGTAAGGATACAAGCGACAAGGTTACAGTCATACAGTCACAAGTGGGAGGGGATGGGTGATAAGGAGTGATAAGATTAATAGTAATAGTAGTGCAGACTTTGTAAATAGTTGAACAGTGTTGAGGGAATTACTTGTTTAGCAGAGTGACGGCTTTCGGGAAAAAACTGTTCTTGTGTCTAGTTGTCTGCTGTGCAGAACAGTATAGCGTCGTTTTGAGGGAAGGAGTTGAAAGAGTTTATGTCTGGGATGTGAGGGGTCTGTAAATATTTTCACAGCCCTTTTTTTGACTCATGCAGTATACAGGTCCTTGATTGAAGGCAGATTGGTAGTAATTGTTTTTTCAAATGACATTAATGCAAAATTGAAATTCAGGAAAAATTAAGCATGAATGAACATGTTGCACACTATACTAACATTGTTCCTATATCTATCAATAGTGCAGAAAAAATATGGACTATATGACAACTGACCAACCCTAACCCACCAGTCTGGTCTTCCCTACTTTTTTTGTTCTTCAAATGTATTGGAATACAGCTCCTATCATCTGTAGCCAGCATTGCCATTAAAGAAATGCAATGAGTAATTTTGGGCCATTCACTACCTTTTTACTTGATAGGATTATGTTTGTGGAGAAAATAGAGGAAGGAATGCTATGCACATTCCTTCCTGCTCTTAGTGGAAAGACAGGACATAAATCCAACAACTTAAAGGAAACATCAGTTTTGTAATTGTGATTATGCTTCTTGTTTTTATTGCCTGTCATCTACTACTTAGATTGTGTTGCCTGAAATTATATGTTTTGTGCAGGAATGACATGTAACTGTACTGTATAGCAAGCCTTTTATGAAAAGAATATGCCACCTGTGGTGTGAATGTTGGAACTGTAGGAATTCATCTCATTGTTAGTAAGCTGATTCATGTAATAAGATAACCTATATTGTCACTTTTTCTGTGAACCTACTGGCACACATTTAAAAAATGAAATTCTGATGCCCACTCTCAAAAAACACACACAACTACAGAGCAGAAAAAGAGTCTTGAGAATTAACAAGGTTGATACTATATGGTGTAGGAAGTTAGCACCCACCCCTCTCCTAGAAAATTGAAATATCCTAGGAAATATTAAAAAGGCAGAATATTTCCCCTAAAAAGAGTAGAAACTCAACAGCAGAAACATCTCAGAAGCAGAAGCTCAACCCCACCTTTGTTAATGGGTGGGCCATTAAGGCCTGGGCCAGAATACTTCACATAACGAAGATCTCCAGGTAAAGCTATTGCCAAAAGCCCTTTTCAGTGCATCATCATCCAGCAAGGCTCAACCAAGCCTGGAACTCAGGACAGCCTACAGAGTTGCCCCTGCATAGCCCCATGGGAGTCTGACAACCAATCAGAATACAAGCTTCAATTCAAATCCCAACAAAGGTTATAAAACCCAGGCACTCTCAGCGTATCACCCCTTCTTGATCTTTTCCTTCACCTTGAAGCATGTGATCATCCTTTTTACTTTGGAGCTTCAAGCCATGTGGTCCTGCTGTCCACCATTAAACCATCTTTCCTAACAGCCTCCATGTTTTAAGTTAACAGATTCAGAGAGGAAAAAGAGTGATAAGAGATGAACTTTTAAGAAACTGGCATTTATATTAATTTACATTCAATTTTCCTGTGGAAGCTCTGGGTCTCCTTATCTTTCTCTATATATTAAATAATGACCATGTATAGTATTGTTGGAAAGAAAATCCATCTGGTTCAGTTCCAAGCTGGTAGAAAGATGCTGGAAACAACATGGAGTTTGATTGGAAAGTTTATTGTTGAACAGAACCACACACAGAGTGCAATTCTGGGTCAACTGAATAAATGTTTGAATGAGTGGATGAATCTTTATAGCTTTTTGTGACTTTGAAGTTTGAACTATTCTGGGGGTTGTGCAATGAAAGGGCTTGTGTTTTGAAAGGGTGTTGGGCAATTCCTGTTGTGGCTATTCGCTTTCATCCTGTGTTCAATCTTGGGTGAGGGGCTGTTTGTTCTAATCTTACCATTCTGCTTTTGTTAGCTGACAAGCTTTGCTGCAAGGAGTTTCAAAATATCCTGTCTTGAATGGGCTTCTGCTAGCAGTATTTGCTTTGCTTATGAATGGAGCCATCTAGATCAGTGGTTCTTAACCTGGGCAATATTGCCCCCCAAGGGGCGATTTTGTTTTTCAGGGGGGCGATGGAACAAAAAGGGGCGATGTGGGGATGAAGGAATGGAAGGGGGGCGATATGGGGGCGATGGAACGAGATATATTGGGAGAGAGAGAGATCTATATTGGTAGATAGGTAGGTAGGTAGGTAGACAAAAAGACAGACAGGTAGGTAGATAGGCAGGAAGGCAGGCAGGCAAACAGACAGACCTTTTGGATGGATGGATGGACAGGCGCCAGTTCAGGTGCGATACAACAGTCAATGGGGTGAGCCTGCAGGGCCGGCGCCTCGAACGCCCCCCTGCGCCTCTTAGCATCCCCAAGGGGGTCAGCAGAGGGGTGCTAAGAGGTGACAGGGGGGCGTTCGAGGTGCCGGCCGGCCCTGCAGGTTCACCCATTGACTAGCACTGCTCCGGAGCTGGCGCCTCCAATGCAGAAGCAGTGGCACGTTACGTGCTGCTGCAGCCGTGTTCGACGCGCTGTCCCCCTGCCGCCTCTTAGCACCCCTCTGCTGACCCCCTTGGGACACTAAGAGGTGGCAGGGGGGCGGTTATGTTGGGGGAGGGGGGCGATGACAACTTCCTCAATGGCTCAAGGGGGTGATTCTTTCAAAAAGGTTAAGAACCACTGATCTAGATAGTTGGCCTCCTCTTTCAATAAGTCTTTATTTCCTTAAGTGCTGGCATCTGCCATGGGCTATTAAGAAAGACTGGGGGGCTGCTTTCTGCCTCTAAAAACATGTTTCTCCATTTCTCCTTTAGGGAAATATAATATTCTGCCTTTTTAAACATTTCCCAAAATATTTCATTATCTGCCTGCCACGCAGCCTTTCTTAATCTCGGATCTCCAGATGTTCTGTGCTAGCAATAGTATGCAGGGTATGGCCAAAAAAAGACATAAACAACAGGCGCAGTTTCGTTCGCTCCGCCGCGGTCACTATCTTGACTTTTTCGACCGTGCCCTGCGGTTACCTGGGCAGCTTCTGTTATCCTCGATAAGCAAGATCGCTCGCAATTCAACAAATGCGGGGATAACCAAAGGGAGGCTCAGAAACAAATTATACAGCGGTCCAGCCAACGTCATCTTAGACATACTAAAACGCGTAAATGTGCCAAATCCCAGACCTCAAAACTCAGCGGAAGCCAAACGTCAAAAAGATTCAGCCTTCGCATGATGGCGAAGCAAACTCTGTTTAACAGGAAGCCGCGCTCGCTTCAAGGCGATTGTTTTCCATGTGAATCAGCGCGATTTCTAATTGGACCCGCGTCTCCCTGACGAGCCCCTTTTAAGATGCCACCGTTGCAGCATCTCGCCTCGGCGGCAAAATCTTCCGGAGATCCCCTGAGATTTACCTCTAACGCGATCGCGCCACAGGTTCGGGCGTTTAAAAAGAGAGAGAGAGAGAGAGACAAAGTGGCGCGCCTTGTTATGTTGCAAATACTATAGTAAAGACTGTAGCGGGCTCCATGGGCTGAAGTTGGCTACCCCCGACTGCGTAATTTGCTTCCCTGCAAACTCTGCTCCCTTATGCACGTAGGGAGGAGGCCAAAGGGACCAAGCCCCTCCTATGGCGTGAGTGAGCAAATCCGGAGAATCCGGTGAGGAGAAACCAGCTCTTCCCCTTCCTGCTCCTTCTTGGGGTGTTGCCTCTCGCCCGTTGTCTTTGTTGAACGTTGGATGGCTCCTCCCAAGAGCTGCAAAAAGCCAACGGTATTTTTTTTAAAAAGACTTGGCCACAACACGAGGCCTTTAGATTTTTTTTTTAACGACCGGGCCTTTCCGTGGATCGTGTTTTGGCTCTCTTCCTGCTTATTCATCCCCCTTTTGTTGTTTAGCCCTCCTGACTAAAAGTTCTTAAGACTGCACAATGCTCCGCTTTTGGGGGGGCTTTGTGTTCTCGGAGGCTGCCTGTGAAGCGCCCGAAAGTAAATCGAGGTACGAAAACCTCTTCAAGAAACTAGATCGCAACCAGGATGGTCGAGTGGACATTGCTGAGCTACAAAGTGGCCTTAAGGAGTTGGGTATCCCTCTGGGAGACGACGCGGAGAAGGTGAGTGCAAGGCATAAGACTTCTTTAAGAGGAGGAAGGAAAAGAAGCACGGGAGTAACTCTTTATTTCTGGATTCCGGACCTCTCATAAAAGGAAAATCTTGGAAACGCGAAGGCTGGCCTGTAAACCTTCACTTATCTCAATACAAGATTTAAAAAACGAACAAATGATGATTTTGGCTATTTTATGAAGAAAGCGCACCAGCTACTCATTTATTCCACCTGGGGATTTTAAAGAGTTTTATTGTTCATTGGGGAGGCCCTATTTTTCCCCTAGAAGATTTATTTCCTTATACAGTATTTTATGTCCTCACCTGGCTCTTTGCTGTAAAAGTTACAAGCAATTCCCATTCATAGGGAACTTGTGAAATTCAGGTTGTGAGGACAGCTGATTTGTTCCAGTGGATGTAAGTAAAATGTGAGTGGTCCCTCACTCTTAAAAAGAGGGAACAGGAAAAACAAGACAACTGCAAGAAAAGTGGGGTGTGCAAACGACAGGAAGGCATAGATGGCCAAGAAAAAGATAATAACCAGTATTTATAAATTAAAAAAAGAAGAAATTTGATGGTAGACTTCATGTGACAACCTCAACAGTTATTCTGAATTTGTGACAAACTGAATAGCTCTTGAAGGAGTTTTCTAGATGTGTTTCTTTAAGAAGAAGCGATTTACCATATCCGATGCAATCTATTCTTGGATTATAGCTGTAAAGGGAGGTAATTTATCATAACTGTACCATCTGTTCATAGATTATAATTCAATAAAGTTTTATTTGATCAGTGTCTTTACAGTAAATGAGAGATGAGATATAATAACCACACACCGAAGATTAGCCATAGCATCTCTTAATCAAATGCTATGTTACCAACTGTGGAACTGCTAGAAATGAGATAATAACCTTCATTATAGACAACTTATCATTTTGGGGTATGGTACCAAATATGGTACCCTATCTGCACAAACGTGGAAGAAATAATATCACTTTGTCCAAAGAGATGGGCTTTCATCACATGTGATAGCTAAGCAGTGATAGATGGATTCCATAAAGAAGAATAAGCCTGAAGATTGAATGGATTTGTACATCATGACACAAAAATTGTGACTTCCATACAGGATTCCCTCACTTCATGCTAAGAATACATTCCCTGAAAACCTGACATAAAGTGAATTTGCATAAAGCAAGACACTGAACTAGTCAAAAACCGACTGCAGGGTATGTAACCCAAATGCATTGACAAACGGGCTCATACAGGTAACCCTCACTTAGTGACCATGACCACAATTGGGACCGGCAGCTTGGTCATTAAGCAAAGCAATTGCTGAGTGAAACTGCAGTTGTGATTACAATCTTACTTCAGCTTTATAGAACTAAAATGTTATAAATGTGAGGATTGGTTACTTTTTTATCACCATCATAACTGCAAAGGAATGCTAAATGAGACAATTGCTATATAAGGACTGCCTGTACATTTGTAGAGCCTTAGTCTTAAGCAAAATATTACTCAAACCATGTTTCTTTTCTTGTCTCATGTCCTCTGTACAGTGAAAGCATTATCTGGCTTTCTCAATCTTGTCTACAGCTGGATTTCTAAGATGCACAGTTACCATGGGAGAGAAGGAGGTAGAATACATTGTGGCATCATGAACTTTTATTATTCTTTGCTATGTTGTGATGTATAGATTTACCTACATTAAGTTTGTCCTAGGACTGATGATTTTGGGGCAGCTTAACTTAATTTGTTCAACTTTATTTCTTTTTGTTTTGAACAAGATGACGATGATTCCATTTTGATCTCTTAGTAAGAGTAGTAGCTGTTGCTGGCATGGAGGCAGGACATACAACTAGGACAGCTGCATGACCCAATGGTAAATCTCTGAGTGAGGGAAGAAACTGTGTTTAGTGTGAAAACGTTCAAGCAGTTTTATCAGGATGATGGCTTGGCATGTTCTCAGATTTCTAAAGCAAATTGACTATGCTGGCCCAAATAACACAATACTTTTGTCACATGAAGTGAATTGTTGCATAAAAATGATCGTTTACATAATAGCAAATCAACATAAAGCACAAGAAACTTTACTTTTGTCAGATGTCAAGACACAAGCATGTCAGGGCAAAGTTTGCATTGTGATATTACCATGTGAGTATTATCATTTTGATGTGAGTTCAGTTTGCTGAACAGAAAAGACAGAAATTGGAGATACTTAAAATTGTGAGGAAGAAAATGCTTTGAAATATGCCAGAGAAAATTAGAAGCAACAGAGGAGATACATGCAATTAGAAGATATTTATTCAGAAAAAGGAACAACAAAATGAAAAAAAGGCTGCCAGATTGAGCACAATGTGCAAAGAGCATAGGAATATGAGGAACATGATTTCCAGGAAGTTGCTTTGAGACTTATTCTTTTTTAAAAAAAAAACACATATTTTAGTCAAATAAAAATATTTTTGATGAAAGATCAGCAGTACAGTGGGACCTGTGCAATTTAGCTGTTTTGATCATGAAACCAGTTCAACTGGTCACAGAACATAGCAAGGGGTCACCACTTATAGTTGGAAACATAAGGCCTTTGTAGAGGACGACAGCAGATTTTCCAAGATTACATCTACTCAAGTTGGAGTCCTTATGCTTTGCTGGCACAGTACCCTTGCCCATGGCCCTGATTCATTCAATTAACCCAGTTTTCTGGGTTTCCAATAACACAGTGGTTCCCAAACTTTTTCAGTTTTTGCAGCCCCCTTGGTGCTACAAACTCATCCTCAGTGCCCCCCAACCAGGGGTGGGATTCAAATTTCTGTGGGCATGGCCTAATTTGAAGGTGTGGCTTGCTGGTCACATGACTGGGTGGGCATGGCTTGTTGGTCACGTGACTGGGGTGGCTTGCTGGCTAGGCATGGCTTGCTGGTCATATGACCAGATAGGTATGGTTTGGTGGTCATGTGACTGGGTGGGCATGGCCAGGTGACTGGCAAACCAAATACAAGTGGTCCTCACTTAATGGCCGGTTGCTTAGCAAGTCTTCTTGCTAAGCTACTTGACCTGTTTTTGGAGTTTTGACAGCCATGCACACACATACACACACACTTCCTTCTAACCCTGCTGGCGCAGGTCATTGGACTAGAATCGTCAAAGCATCTCTGATTAGATTCTAGTAGTGAATAATACCTGATCAGAGATGCTTTGCCGATTCTTGTTGATTTGTTTTATTTGTATTTCTTTATTTTATGTTGCTGAATTGCATTGACATGTGTGTCCCTTCTTGTGCACAGAAAGCTTTGTGATTCTTTGCAGCAAAAATTACCGACCTCTGGCTTTGCTCTACTTTTCAAACATGCCGCCACTGCCGGCCCCACAGGTCCACCCCATTGAGCTCACTGCACCGGAGGGACCTGCCCAAGCAAGTCCGAGCAGAGAGGTGCACCAAGTCAATGGGGTGAGCCTGAGAGAGGGAAAGAGAGAGAGAAAAAAGAGAGAGAGAGAGAAGGAAGAAAAGAAAGAGAAAAGGAAAGAAAGAAAAAGGGATAAAGAAAGAGCGGGGGATGGAAGGAAGGGACAGAAAGAAAAATGAAGAAGGAGGGAGTAGAAAGATAATGAGATATCTATTCTAGTCCAATCACCTCCAGCAGGGTTAGAAGGGAGTGTGTGTGTGTGTGCGTGTGTGTGTGTGTGTGTGTGTTCTTGTAATTTACCAGTTCATTTTGGTTTTGCCTTCTTCAGAATCGGCACAGTAATACATTGGGGAAAAGTAATTTTTAGGGTGGAGATCTGGTCCAATGGATCCTGTTTAAAGCCTCAACAAAATGTGAGAGCTTCCTGATAGTCTTGACCATGTTTCGTCCACAAAACCTTTAATAGAAGCCAAAGATGTTTCAATGTGCTGGCAAAGATGTTTCAATGTGGAAAAGGGCCTCAGTCTAAACTAGGCCTCATTTCAATCTGATGCATCAGATCTCCCTCCCTCCCTCCCTCCCAGACTGGCTTTGCTCTACTTTCCCGATGTGCCTGCGGGGCTGGCTCTTAGAACATGGATGGTTGGATGGATGGATAGAGAGGAGGAGAGACAGAGACAGGTAGATAGGTAGGTAGGTAGGTAGGTAGGTAGATCTATATTGGTAGATAGGTAGGTAGGTAGAAAGACAGGCAGAAAGGTAGGCAGGCAGGCCGGAAGGCAGACAGACAGGCAGACAGACCTTTTGGGTGGATGTATGGACAGACAGACAGACAGACAGACAGACAGACAACGACAGCACTTTGGGAAAATAGAGCAAAGCCAGGGTGGGAATTGAAGCCCACACAAATTGCCAAGGTTGAGAAACACTGGCTGAATATATCAACCCAGCCATTCTGGTTTAGAGTTTAGCATGCTGTTTGATTCTGGCTTAGTCCATAAACCATGGCTAAGGTCTTCCTGCTCCTTAATGCAGTTGCCCCTCTGCCCCTTCCCCAGCCCCCTGCCCCAGTTCTTTCTTTGGCATCCAATTTTGCAATGCCAACCTCCCTGGGGCAGCGATGCGGCCGACTTGACCCTCTTTGCTTCGACCCAAGGTCCACTTCCATCGGGCCAAGCAAGGGGAGGTGCTCTGCACACACTCAGAGACTCTCAACTTCAGGGAAGCGCTCCACCCATCTTTATGCTCCTCCCTGGGGAGGAAGGCGTGTGGAAGCAGCCCAGACTGGCGGAGGTGGAGGGAACGATTGCTTGGAAAGCAAGCAAGCAAGCTAGCCCAGGGCTCGGTCGGAAGAACCGGGCTGCAGAGGAGGTTAGGTTCCAGGTCCGGGCCGGCCATGTGGAGCTGAACCAAACCGAGCCACGTGCCTTGGAGAGCAGCAGCTGCACCCACCCGCATCCTGCGCGCAAACCTGGCTGGCTGGAGAGGCAGAAGCCGGGCGGGCGCTACGTGCTCCCTTGCTCTCCAGGGAAGGGGGCCCTAATGCCGGACCACCCACCCCTTCCACTGCACGCCTTGGGAGGGTTTTGCTTTCGGGCCTTCTGGCGCACCTCTGCCACTCTCACCGGAGAGGGCAGCCTGCAAGCTAAGGTGCCTCCTTTCCACCACCTCCCCTCCAGGCTTGGCAAGGCTCACCGTGCATGGGTTCCACATTTGAGGCGCCAGCTCTGGAGTGGTGCAACAGTCAATGGGGTGAGCCTGCGAGGCTGGCGCCTCGAATGCCCCCCTGCCACCTCTTAGCGCCCCCCTGCTGCCTCTTAGCACCCCCCTAAGGCATCCTACCGCCCCCCACTTTCGGAGCCACTGCAATAACCTTTGGAACTATAAAGGAGTGTATGGGTTGGATATGTATAATGCTGATTCACAATTCGTGAAATTCTTTTGGTCTATCATGGGATGTCCATCCAGCCTGTATGATTCATTGCTCAGTAAACCTAGGCATGGAAGTGAATGATAGCTCAGTTAATCATGGATAAGCGTGTCATGCTACAATAGTCAGTGTGTCTAAGTATATTTAAGATAATTTGAAAACAGGATGGGTGGACTTCAGGTTGAACCTTGTTTTTTTTAAAACTAGACCCAAGAGATTCACCCATCTACATTTGGTGCGATAGGCTTATATAGGTAATCCTTAATTTATAGCCACACTTGAGTCCAAAATTTCTGTTATTAAGCAAGGCAGTGAGTTTTTCCTCATTTTATGAGCTTTTTTTGCCACAATTGTTAAAGAATCATGCAGTCGTTAAGTGAATCTTGTCAGAAGCTGGCTGGGAAGGTTATAAATGGTGATCACATGACTGCAGGATAGTGCAACTATCATAAATACATGCCAGTTTCCAAGTGCCCAAATTTTGATCCCATGACCATGGGGCTGCAATGATTGTAAATGTGAAAACTGGTCATAAGTCATGTTTCAGTGCTGCTATAACTTTGAATGGTCACTAAACAAATGGCTACAAGTTGAGAACCACCTATATGTAGGTAGAATTCAATTAGTTCTGAGTAGTACATATAAAGAGCACATACAATATCTTTTCTGTTCTCTTGGGGAACAGGTAGTCCTCAGCTTATCACAATTGGAACCAGGAGTTCTGTTGCTAAGTTGTTAGTGAGTCACACCTGGCTTTATATCTTTTTGCCACAGTTATTAAGCAAATCACATATTAAGTGATTCCAACTTTCTGCATTGGCTGGCTTCTTGTAAGCCCCTGGGAAGATCACAAATGCCAATCATGGATGACTTTAGGATTCTGCACTGATCATAAATACATGCGGGTTGCCAAGTGCTTGAATTTTGCTCTTCTTTTGGGAACATTGCAACAGTTGTAAGTGCAGGAACTGGTCATAAGTCACGTTTTAGTGCCATTGTTACTTTGAACATTTGTCAAATAATGGCTGTAAATTGAGGACTACCTATATTAGATCAGCCCATCATAAGCTACTCATAATCCCAAATGGATTAGGGCAGAAAGTATAAAATTAAAATATTTCAATGTATGTTGCTGCCTGTGCATTTGTATCATTCTTATAAGCTATTTTATAAACAGAAGAAGCATGATAAAATATTTCAAATATAAGCTATTGCAGGGAATATAAATCTCTGGCAAAAATACTCCACCAGCCTTCTCTCTCTTTTCTCTTGGTGATTCGTAGGAAAAAAAATGCACATACAGTACAATTTTATTACACTCTCAAGTGTATTTATTGTTTATTATTTTGGAGCAGCATTTTACCAGTTTGGTCTTTTCCTCTTTTATAATGCCCTTTGTCTTGTTTCTGAAATCTTAAGAACAAAGTGAACTTCAACAGTTTCATGAGACGCCTATTATAAGAGTTTAAACTCATTATATAGAGTCAGATCTGTTCAATCAATGATGAGTACAAAGTTCAGTCTAAAGACAGTATAATGAATCATGGCTTGCTCATAAATAGATTGGCGTGATGTGATGAATGCATTTGGAAACTTACTTGTGATATGTGTACTTTACACTTGCATGTCTAATCTAAAGTACACTAAAACTATGAGATATAGCATATAGATTGAGTAGATTTACAAACACACGAGAAAGGAGCATTTTGTGTTAGAAAATTTCCAGGAGAAAATATGAATTCATAATTTTTAGTAGCCTACTTGCAGAAATAACAGAATCAGTTATGGCCCTACCTGGGCTTTTTGCCACCTGAGGCATAAATCCAAGTGACGTCTAATAAAAATATAATAAAGAAGCAAATACATGTTTCTTTTTACTATTGATAGTTTGTTTTTATAGTTGTCCCTGGATACTACAGAATATTTGTTTAACGTGACTTAAAGCATTGTATGCAGCACTTCAAATATTGTCCGTGGTTTTTCTAAGGCTAAACATCTCATCAAAGAACAAGAGATCCAACAAGGATCTGTATGACAGTGGCATTTGAGAAGGTCTAGAAAGCATGTCTTCTCTATCCCAGCTACTGCCCTATGGAAAAGTTTATGCCCTGAGATTAGGATTGCCCTAACTCTGCTGGCTTTGAA
This sequence comes from Naja naja, assembly GCA_009733165.1. Taxonomy (NCBI): domain Eukaryota; kingdom Metazoa; phylum Chordata; class Lepidosauria; order Squamata; family Elapidae; genus Naja; species Naja naja. Next base: position 99,125,886 of record CM019150.1, on the reverse strand, counting down.
GAAGGGACTTTTTCCATGGGCACTGGTCTGGGGTGTTGATATGAAATGTTTATGGGTTGGCCTCAGTTGTGTCATGTCATTGTTCAGTGTATTGTTTTGGCATTCACTTTAATCCATCAGTAGCTGCCCAGAGTTGCAGCTTGCTGCATAAATAGACTAGACGAATAAATATAAAGCAAAGAACAATTGCTATGTACATTTAGCGTGAACCAGAATTTGAAACTACCTGGGTGGTTCTATCTTCTGCTTTTGTGCTACCTGGAAATGACAACTCCCTCAGATTCATACAATATGCTTGGTCAAACCCATGAATGCAATTCAGAGAACCACATAGGACAATGATATGATGATGATGATGATAATGATATTTACATATTCAGGTAGAGTGAGTATGTGAACTAGTATGAACCAGAATATGTTCGATATCCACAGCAATCTGATCTTTCTGATCTTTCTGTAGTAATGTAACCAAACCTGTTGTGTTCTGCAATCCTTCACCAAGCTATCTCTGCAATTCATACATAGATAAATTGCAAGAATTATTTTCTGGCAGAATTTTGCAATGTTTTCCTATCAGAAATAGCAAAGGACCTCCAGATGGCGGAAGTAGATGGTGATTTAGATAGCATGCTGAATTAGAATTCGGAGTTCACAAAACTGATTATAATGGAGTTTGAATCAGTAACTTTCTAATGAATGTTTTGTTTGTTTCAACCTCAAGCTGCTTCTGGATTTTCATTCATTACACTTATTTGAAATGTAGAACTAGAATAGAATGGAATACTTATTTGGGGTGCAGAAATTGGCACATTTATTTGATGGGAGCAAAGACGTACAGAAGACTCTAAATTTGGTTCCCACTTAGGATTTGATAGACTTTTGCAGTCCAGATATTGTACAACTAATAACATCAGTGGCACATATTAATATTAGTATTAACATTTATTAGGGTAATTAGCATTGTCGTTTGAACTAATCAGATAAGTGAAGAATTGCTGGGATTGATTCTTTAACATAAGTAAACTCAAATTTTTGAAGACAGGGAAATTCAGTGCATGCTATTTTAGGCTGTTTACATTATATAATATTAAATCAGTTTAGTTTTTATCAATCACCCTTTGTGTGTTACTGATACAGTAATAATGTGCTGGATGAGCTATTTAAGTCACTGCAACTGCAATTGGCAGACTTAATATTTTACTATATATTATACTTAGTTGAATTCAGTTATATTTAAGGATACCATCCTGGTAACAGCAAAGCCGAATGTTCAGAAACATTTAATTAATAAACATAGATGGTACTATATTTTACTATTTTACTATTTTTCTTTTTATTTCTTTTATATTGCATTTTATGTCCTTGTAAGCCACTTTGAATTGCAGTGTGTCAGGTGGAAATATAAAATTTCTAAAATAAATAAATAAATAAAATATTTACCACCTTTTGTACAAATCTAATGTATTCACAAGTTCAGTGCTTTTCTTTTGTATCTGAGCTTGTTGTCAGATAAATGTTGACTTCCTTGATACTTAATTTAAAAGGGTTTTTGTTGGTGTTAGTTTACATACTGGTTTGTATAAGGCTAAAGTTTGATAAATCTATTCTGCCCTTTTAAGAATAAAAGCTGGGACTTTCATTAGGTTTTGTAGGCATTGCCTTTTCAAAGTAACCAGCTGCTCCCATGCCTGCTTATATTGCAGATAGGCTCAGGACCTATTGGATCATAAACCTGCACAGGCAGTCCTTGACTTAGAGCAGTTCATTTAGTGACCGTTAAAAGTTACAACAGCACTGACAAAAGGACTTGACCATTTTTCACATTTATGACCATTGCAGCATCCTTAAGGTCACATGATCAAAATTCAGATGTGTGGCAACTGAGTCATATTTATGATGGTTGCATTGTCCTGGGGGTCATGCGATCCCCTTGTGGGTTTTTTTTAAATTAAATTTTATTGAATAAACATTAAAAACAATTGAACACAGTGCAACTTTCTTGGCTGTCATTTTGGCCATACAAGCTATAGTATAGAGATACACATAACATTTAATTTCCTTTTTCTCTTATGTTATTAATATAGTGCTAGCTGCTTATTATTTCTATTTACATTTATATACAGTTATATACAATTATATACATATTTACAACCATCTTTTATACTCATACGTTCGTATCATCTCGTATTTGTCCATTATATTCCATTCTCTTTGGTTTACAAAACTTTAGTTTTCATTCCTATAAAGCGTCAACGCTTTTTTTCTTTTTCCTTGACTCTAGCCATTGATACATTTTACTCCAGACTTCATAATACTCTGTCTCACCCTTATCCTTGATTTCTAAAGTTAGTCTGTCCATCTCTGCACAGACTAATATTTTTCTTATTATTTCACTTTCTGTAGAGGTATCTTCATTCTTCCAGTTTTGGGCATACACCAATCTCGCAGCTGTTATTATAGTATCATTAAATATATTGTTCCTTTATTGTATTTCTTATTTATAATTCCCAGTAAGAATGTTTCTGGTCTGAACTCTACTTTCTGGATAACCGTCTCTTCTATCCAAACCTTTATTTTCCACCAGTATTTTTTTGCGATTCTCTTCTGTGACCTTCTGGCAAGCAAAGTCAGTGGGGAAGCCAGATTCACTTAACAACCGTGTTACTAACTTAACAACTGCAGTGATTCACTTAACAAATGTTGGCCGTAAAATGGGGCAAAGTTCATGTAACAAATTTCTTACTTAGCAACATACGTTTTGTGCTCAATTGTGGACTACCTCTACTGGCTGGATATTCAGTTTCAGTTTCAGTTTATTTGGACTTATAGGCCACCTTCTCTCCTGAAGGACTCAGGGCGGCGTACATAAAAAGCAGGCTACACAAAAGTTAAAATAATTTTAAAAATATTAAATTAATGCCAAATAAACATTCAAATTAAAATCCCGATCCCCTGTCAGTCCAGGCCGGATTGTAAAAATAACCATGTTTTAAGGTCACAGCAGAAGGAGTGGAGATCAGGGGCCAAGCGCAATTCAAGGGGCAGTTGGTTCCAGAGGGTGGGCGCTCCCACAGAGAAGGCCCTCCCCCTAGGGGCCGCCAGCCTACAAAGTTTAGCTGATGGTACCCCCAGGAGGCCCCATCTGTGGGAGCGCACTGGGCGATTGGTATTCATCAACAGCAGGAGACGTTCCTGCAAGTACCCCGGACCCAAGCCATATAGGGCTTTGTAAGTTGTTACCAGCACCTTGAATCTCACACAGAAAGATATTCTCCACCTCATCTGGAGAACAGTAAGTTGGGCAAAGCTGGTTTGGCAAGCTTTGAAGGGAGTAATGTGCCAGATAGTCAGAGGTGAAGAATGTTCAGATGTTGTCAAGACAGGCCATTTCAACTTTATGTTGCTTTTTGACTGCAAAAAAGTCTTGTGCGTGATGACACAACTCCTTGCTTATCGCACCTCTAAAAATGTAATGGCAGTGTTGCTGATAGATAGAAAGCTGCAGAGCAAAAATAACAGAACAGTTGAAATATTACATCTCTCAACATAGCTAAATATTATTGGAGTTATACTTGTGAAGGACTACATCTTGAAAATGTTGCACCAAGGTGCTGTTTCTGATGTATGTAAGTGCGTAGAAGATAATGTCTTAGCAAAACAGTTAAGTAGAAGACATATATACAAGGAGAGTGTAATTCTTTAAGTATGTGACTGTGAGGCTAATCGGAGAAGCATGAGGCTGTTTAATTTATTTTATGGAAATATATGTCAACAATCAAATTAATTTCTCAACTGATGGATAATATTAAAGCAAAACATTTAAAATGCATCTTATTCCTCTCCAAATAAATTTAAACCAAGTCTCAATTCTCAGCCAGCATGGCAAATGGTTGAGCATTTTAGGAGTGTTAGTTACCAAAATTTGGAGTGCATAAGGTTATGGAAGGTTGACTAATAGATGAAAAGCATGTTTCAAAATCATGGGAAAAAAAATCATGTTTGTAGAAATAAAAGCATCTCTTATTGGTGCTGAAATGACAGCAACTCTGCAACCCCCAAATAACTGAGGAGCATTCAAAAACAGGGAAGCCCATTTGTTGTTTATTAGGAGTGGGCAACCCTCCTCTGATCACGAATGTTAAAACATGATGGCATAGTTACTTGCAACTTTAAGATATGCATATTAAGATAAGTTATATCACAATGTAAAAAAACTAAGAAGCTCTCTAAATACCTTGAGAACATTTAAGTCCCACTCATCTCTATGTTACATGATTCTATATTGGGACCCTCGGCGGCCCAATCATCAAATGGTTGCCCTCCCCCTCAGCCAAGATCACTAGTGAAACATGAACAGTGAAACATGAATAGAGGAGGCAGATGGTTCTTCATGTAGTCTGAGCAATGAAAGGCTTTAAAAAAGAAAATCAGAGTGGAGGCAATATCAGCCTTACCAGATAGACCAAGAAATCAATTCCATAGGAAACCTAAAAGTACTTTCACTGAGAATTACCGTAATAGCAGAATCTTGCAAGTCTGATTGTGATGTACCTTCTTTTTTCTTATACTCTTATGAAGTAGGGAGGTGTCTTTCTGAACTGCTGCTGCATATTTTCTGCCCATAAGATATATGTCATGCCTCTTTGCTTTAGTAACAGAGCTTAGATATCTGTATGAAGGTCATCTTCTTTACTATATATAGTGGAATCCTGTGCAATTGGCCGATCATCACTGTAAAAAAGATTACAGTATCTCATTGTGCCCATACTCTCCTTTTGTGTTCCCATGGGAATATACCTGGCTAGTTTTAGGAAATAAGTTAGAAAAACCATAAAGAAAGTTATTTATTGCATTTCTTTATCGTCAGTGACTTTAGGAGGTGAAATGAAGTAATGGGATTCTTGTGTATGTTTACGTACATATGTGTGTCTGTGTTTATGCTTTCCCTTCAATAAATATTATATCTCAATATGTTTGTGCAGCTATGTATTTGGAAAATATAATGGGCTATTCAAATAACCTTGGGAGACAGGAAGAAGAGCTGAACATTAGATAATGGTTTGATAAGAGACACCTGCATCCATAAAAAGGATGAGCAGAGAGAAAGTGCATTAGAAGGGACTCTCCCTAGTTTTCTGGAAAGTAAAGGTAGGAGAAGGAACATGCTTTCAGACATTCAGGATTCTGCAGTGTTTCTGTAACTTTGTAGTAGTATTAGTATTCATGGTTTTGGTTTCCTGCCTAGGTTACCTTGAAGGACTAACAGAACCACCAGTGGGCTGTGTATGCTCCATTCCAGGTCACATGATTAGGAGATTGGCTTAGAATGGAGGAGTAAATAGCATTATGGAAAGCTGTCCAATTCTGTATCAGAATGGTTCTTCTAACAAACAGACAGTGCTAAATCCTTTCAGATAATTGCTTTCCAGCATCCTGCTTGGTTGGAAAGAATAAAACTGAATGTAGCGTAGAGGAAATATGGCTCTTCAGATTTTATTGAAGTCTTGATTTCTGTGATTTCACAACCCAACCTTCTAACGGACACAAATGAACAACATTTGCAGGACTATAGATTCTCCAGTTCTATTCTAAAGAAATGTTGGATCTGATCCAATATATCAGTTCATGCTTTAATATCCCGATATGTCTTGGTGTATGGGAATTACACTGAAACCATATCTACTGAAAAAAGTGACATTATAATAAGTCATTTGATAATATTTACTTTAGTTACTGGTAGTCTATAGAAATAACTAAAGTGAGAACTCACTTGAAATCATATACATTGTTAATAATGTATCTCCTATATATTTTTTTTTAACAGAAAATTTTCAGGGCTGGTGACACTAATCAGGATGAAAGACTGGACTTTGAAGAATTTACAAGTTATCTTAAAGACCATGAGAAGAAAATGAAACTTGCATTTAAAAGTCTGGACAAAAATAATGATGGTAGGATACAATTTGCTGCATTAGTTGTATATGTTAAGAGAGCAAATTTAAATATAAATAAATAATAAAGAATTGCCACTATGAGTTGACAAGTATTCATCTGTGCAATATTAAATAATTTTTTAAAATGTAGGTATTGATTAATATCTTCTCATTCATTAATTAAGAAAAATTATCTATAACTCACTAAAGAGTTCTTTAAATCCTCTGAAAGTGCCAGTAAAAGTAAAAAATCAAATTAAAGTTGTTATTTATTGATATAGAAATGAGTAAGATACTGAAACTCTTCAAAATCAAAGATGTTTCTATCATGAGGTTAGTGCTACACTATGAGGCTTTGAGGGGAGAATGACTTAGATTTGTAGTGAAAAGCCAATCGAGGTCTATTACAAAAGAACAGCAGCCTACAATATTATGTTTGCTGTGCTAAAATGCTTAATGGTAGCACAGGAACCAGATATCGCTAAACTACAACTTAGAGTAGCCCCAGCTAGCTACTGGATGATAAGGGATGCTGGGACTTGAAGTTCAGTAATATCTAGAGAACAACAGATTTCTTTGCTTGCTTTAATGTCTTGGGCTCAGATTCTTAACTGTACTAAAGTTGTAGCAGAATTTGTAATCAAGAAGAACTCTGTTCCAAGCAATAGTCCAGAATTATTCTTCAGCGTCACAGTTGTAGAAAGAAGGACCAGTGACAGTTGTTACTGAAAACTATTTTCTACAAAAAGGATTTACCACAGCCTTCACTATAGCAGAACTGCCAGGAGGGTTTTGTGAAAGTCCTACCTATTTGTTAAGTATTGGGTAAGATGCCGTTACCAGAGGTGGTATTTAGCAGGTTCTGACCAGTTCTCGAGAACTGGTAGTGGAAATTTTGAGTAGTTCGGAGAACTGGCAAATACCACCTCTGACTGGCCCCACCGTATTTATTCTCTGCCTTCCAAGTCCCAGCTAATTGGCTGGGTCTTCTTTTATTGTCCTGCACAGGAGAACGGAGCTGGAAATCAGGTTAGTGGGGTAGGGAGGGAATGGAGATTTTGCAGTGATCTTCTCCCTGGGGTGGGAATGGAGATTTTGCAGTATCCTTCCCCTTGCCACCCCACCAAGCCACACCCACAGAACTGGTAGTAAAAATTTTTTGAATCCCACCACTGGCTGTTACCCAGATAATGGGTAGGTATAGGGTAGATAACCTATAAAGCCCTTCATGGCATTGGACCGGGGTATTTGCAGGAAACCCTGGTGCCAATAACAGCTTCCCGATGACCCATGCACTCCCACCGGCAGGGCCTTCTCAGGGTGCTGTCAGCCAGGCAATGCTGGCTGGCGGCTCCCAGGGGTAGGGCCTTTTCTGTGGGGGCACCCACCCTTTGGAACCAGCTGCCCCTGGAGCTCTGGGTGGCCCCTGACCTCCAATCCTTCCGCGTGGCATAAAAACTTAGCTGTTCCAACAAGCCTACCTGGACTGATGGAGAGGGGAGGGTTTTTTAGTGTTGTTTTAAATTCAATTAATTTATGAGATTTTGGGTTTAATTACTTTTTAATATTTCTAGTGTGTTGTTTTTAGTATTGTAAGCTGCCCTGAGTCCTTAGGGAGATAGGGCAGCATATAAATCTCAATAATAATAATAATAATAATAATAATAATGTGCTGAATATTTCTGAAGAAATTTATTCTATTTTACTGAGAAAATCTGTGCTATTGTTTAGAAGCAGCTGGTGAAAGAAGCCATGATTATTCTGTAATGTTTGAGCAGCATGTAGTGGGGCAGAGATTATAAAGTGCGATTTAAATCACCCGCCTACACTCACATATCACTTGTATTGTTCAACTAATGAAAAAGCATAAACATCAGGGAAAAGAAATTCTGATTTCCCCTTTCCTTATTTTTTAGTTTTTTTTTAATTAGCTAAGGAATGGAGAGATTTTGGATACAATGAGAAGAATACATGAGTGTATTTGTAAGGCTAAATAGGGGCGGGAGATGGCCATCTATGTTGATTTAAAATGTAAAATCCTTGGAGCAAAGGCAGTACAATAAGAAAATGGAGATTAATTTTTTTTATTTATAAATGAAATAAAGTCACTATTATTTGCTCTGCATGGGAAATGTTACAAATAGCAGCAATTGAAAAGGTGTTCAAATCTTCCTTACATTCCATTTTAACCATACTTCATGCCAGGTGGTTTGTGGCACCAACAGTTTTAAGCACTTGCGATGCTTCAGGGTTCAAATACAGAATATATTTCTTTTTAAAATATTTTTATATAGAATCTTATCAGAGTTCTTCAATCCAATGCTCTCTAAATGTGCTGAATTACAAACACTTAAACCCATCCAGCATAGATATGGATTTAAATTACTGCTCATTCATGAATATCACCTAGTGACTGGTTCATGATTCAGTGGAACATACCTTACATGGCTATTAAGATATCTGGTAAAAAAATGCATGTTGAAGAGGTGAGCTATATACACTGCTCTGAGAGTACCTAATTCCTTAAAATTAATGAGCTCTGGGAATTACAACCAGTTTTGTGTCAAAACTATCATATCTGTGTTAATAATTAAGGGAGTTTTTATGCGGTGCAACATATCAGACACTTATACTTATCTGAGATATTTCATTCATGACTGAATATAATACATATCAGTATTCAAAATTCTTAAATCTGGATCAGTTGACCAGAAGTGGTGGAAGTTCTGTTTTCACTGTTCTCTCTCTCTCTTTTTTTAAGGTGTAATTGAAGCCTCAGAGATTGTTCAGTCCCTGAAGATATTGGGCATAGATATTTCTGAAAAGCAGGCAGGCAAGATTCTGAAAAGGTCAGCAGCTATTATTATGCCTGATTATTGGAGTGACTCATGAGAAGGCATGTCTCTTGAAAAATAAAATCACATGTTGGATGTGTTCAGTACAGTACTCCATTGTACCAGCCTGGCTTTGAATTATTATATTAGTAATGACATTGCTTTGAGGAAGGAGCCAAGGATCGACCATGATTTCTTGAGACAACTGGTGGGACAGGTTGACAAGCTTGAAACAATTTTGGTGGTATTTCTGATATCTGAGACACAACATCCTTCTTTAGATTTGTGAGACACAACCTTCTTCCTTAGCTTCAGGTAAAAGGAATATTTACAGAATTATCCCATGATTGGGATAATACTGTTAAGTTATCTCTTGGTCTGACTGGGATGCTTTTTTAGCCTGTTTCCAAGGGAATTGAATTGATGTATCCATTTATATATCCATGAATTCCAGATGTGGAATTCAAAGATGACCTAAACATCCTATATATGCCGAGTTTGGAGAAGATTTATTTGAATCATGATAAAACCAGATAAATCACTGTCTGGCTATTTTCACACAAGATATTGTATAAAACCTAGTTACAAGCAACAATGGCTATTTCATACTGCATAATAATCATGATATAAATCAAATCTAAGTAAGATTCTAATGCTTAATTCAGCCTCCCCATCCTACCTATTAAACATTTATGGAACATTCATAGTTGATAATACTTGGTAACATGTAACAATAACAATATATTAGGATTATAGCATACACGTCAACAAAAATGCTCCTCTTTAGAAAGTCTTATTTAGACTGAATGGGAACATGGTATCATTGTTCAAAGCTCTACAGAAACAAGCTTTCATATTTATTAACGAGAAGCAAAAAGAAATGTTTCTTTTCTATCTTTCTCCCCCCATCTTCTTGAAACATTCTTTACCTCTAATAAATTGTTAACCTCCATATTTGTACACCACAAGAAGCTCTTGCTCTAGGAATCTTATACATGTTTACAGGAAACTTTACTTAGAGCGATAAGACGATTAAAAAGAAGTAGTGCTCTGTTCTGTAGAACCTTTGAAAGCCAAATACCAGATTGAAGCATTTTGCACATTAGCCTAACATTAAAGATTGGCAAATAGAACAAGAGTTTAGAAGACTGGTTACAGGAAATTACTAATGAACAATTAGATCTAGAACCGGAACTCTTCCTATTGGGGATCTTCAAAAAAAATATGTAAAGAATACAAAATATTTACTATTACATATATTAACTGCTGCCAAGATTGCCTTTGCTCAATGTTGGAAACAGCCACGCATACCCTCAGAGAAACTTGTTATACAAAAAATTATGAACTGTGCAGAAATGGACAAATTAACATTGAGCTTAAAAGATAAAGAGACATTGATACTTTATAAGGTGTGGGAATAATGGTATAACTGGATAGAATGGAGATAGATTAAAGATAGATAGTTATTAATCATAAATAATAGATAAAATAAGAATGCAATTACACATAATTTAATATCTGTAAATCCAGAGGAGAATGCTGTAATTCTCCTCAGTCAAAGTTTCTGGTGAACAATTTGTTCATGATTTTATTTTTCCGATGTTCTTCTTTTATTATACTTGTATTTTGGTCTGTGACTGCAAGAAATTAAATAAATAAAATATCTGTAAATAATGTATGAATGATTGTCATAAGAGAATCACTACAAATTGCTGTTGTTGAGTGAAATATTTATTTATTTATTTATTTGAGGTTTTTAATGTAATAAAAGTTTAATAGTATAGTTTAAAAGGAAAAAAAGGAAATGAAGGAATTTAAGATAAGCAATCTATAGATTAAATGTATATATTTGCACAAATTATATATATATCTGTAAATATGCACAAAAGATAGAAATGTATGAGATTGATGTCATAGAACCGTTAATGTAATGATTATTTTTTTTGTTTTTAAAAGACATAAAAGACTAATAAAGTTTATTTAAAAAAAGAACGAGAGTTTAGAATGTGAGTGCAGGTGTAATGTATTTTGAACACGATTAAGTAAAAAAATTAGCAGAATGCACTGTGAAATTATTTCATGTTCAATTTTTAGCATGGATGCCGATGGGACAATGTCAGTGGACTGGAATGAATGGCGGGATCATTTTCTCTTTAACCCTGCTACAGACATTCAAGGAATCGTCCGTTATTGGAAACATTCCACAGTGAGTATGGTTTGCATTTTTATCGCAGTTCTGAACTGGGCTATTATCTAAACAACTTGTACATTAGCTTATTCAATGATTATCCTTGGCAGCTGGTTTTTTTAAAATTAAAACTGAAATTCTTGACAATCTTTATTAGCTAAACAAACTGTTTCTCCAAAATTGATTGAAAACCTTGCTCTTTGTGTCTTTTTAAAAATAAAGTACCCTACTTAAAATGTTGAATTAAATGGAAAGCCAGTTTGGGTTAGTAGTTTAAGACCCCAGGATAGAGAGAGGGCTGCATGTAAGATAGATAGATAGATAGATAGATAGATAGATAGATAGATAGATAGACAGACAGACAGACAGACAGACAGACAGACAGACATAGTCAGAGCAAACTCATTGTCTTAATGGACTAATGGGAGAAATGGGAGAAAGCCTGCCTGTTAAAGCCAAATGTCTGCTAAATTAAGAGTTTATTGGTTAGTCCTAAACCAGTAAACAATAGTTAAGAGAAGCCCAGCAAATATTGCTCCCTACCTATATCCAGCTTCCCACTTCACATTTCTTTCCAGCCCACCTACCTCCCAATCTGTCCAGTGTGTTATTTCTATCACTTATTGGGGAATTTTGTTTTGGGGTACTGGGAGTTGGTGTAATGTTGGTTTTATGGTTATTTTGCTTTGTTGTATTCTTGTGAGCTGCCCAGATTCATTGTATGCAAATAAGATAGGTGGTCATATAATTCTAAATAAATAAGAGATTGTGGATTCACATTTTTACATATAAATTTGTTAGTGTTGAGTTTGGGTAGAAATGCCCTCTAACCCAGAAGGTTTCTTATTTGAAGATACATTAAAGAGTCATTTAAGTATCCCTTATGGTACTTCTCACTTTGTTAACTTGAAGTTTTATATGAAAAAGAGTCTTGGTAGCTCAGGCTGTTAAATGCCTGCTCTTAAGATCCAGCTGCCTACAATTATTGTAGGCTCGAATCCCACCAGGCTCAAGGTTGACTCAGCCTTCCATCCTCTCGGGGTAGGTAAATTGAGGACCCAAGATTGTTGGGGCATTAGCTGGTAAAAATGCTTAGTAATAAGCAGGCATATACAATGGAATGAAGGCTATTGCTGAGCATACTGGGTTGTATCCCAGAAATTGTAAGCCACCCTGAGTCTTCGGAGAAGGGCGGCATATAAATGTAATTAAAAAAAAATACATAGTATTGACGGGAGGTTTAAAAAAAAACTAGGATGAAGTAGCAATAGCAATAGCACTTGGACTTATATACCGCTTTATAGTGCTTTACAGCCCTGTCTAAGTGGTTTACAGAGTCAGCATATTCCCCCCAACAATCTGGGTCCTCATTTTACCTACCTTGGAAGGATGGAAGGCTGAGTCAACCTTGAGCCTGGTGGGATTCGATCTGCCAAATTGCAGTAGGAGTAGCTTGCAGTACTGCACTCTAACCACTGCGCCACCGAGGCTCTCTTAAGTAATAGACCATTGGTTTAATAATATTTTTAAAAGCTTAGTCCTTCTTAAAATATCACCACAAAGATATTGTTTGTAACCATACAGTAAGATTTTTCAACCTAGCCTAAGGATGTAAAATGCTTTTTAGATCAGGGGTGCCCTACCTCTGGTCCATGGAATGAAATGATGGGTTTTGGAATGTATCGTTTATGCTTCTTTTCAATTTTAAGTTGAATGTAATTGTTTTTCATCACAACCAATCTCTTTGCTGAAATAAAGGCAGATTGAATTTAAGCCATTCATTCTCTTGCTTGCTCTTTCTCATTCTCCCTTTTGGTATTTTAACAGGTATTAGATATTGGAGATAGTTTAACTATTCCTGATGAATTCACGGAAGAAGAGAAGAAGACCGGCCAGTGGTGGAAACAGCTTTTGTCAGGTGGAGTTGCTGGTGCTGTGTCTCGAACAGGCACGGCACCCCTGGATCGTCTCAAAGTTATGATGCAGGTGGGCCTCTTAAACAAAGCATCCAAGGTCCAAGAAGCTTCTTTGGACATGTTAAAAGGTGTGGATGCAGGCAGCATTTACAAGAGAGGTGCTTGGTGCCCTCTGAGCTTGCTTGTTTTCTCACAGATGTTTCATTACTCAAACTAGGTAACATCATCAGTTCTAGTGAAACATCTGAGAGAAAACAAACAAGCTCAGTGAGCACCAAGGATCCCTTGTGTCAGCCCTGAGCTACAAATATTCTCCTTTATTAGAATTTACAAGAGTCGGCTGTCATATTTTATCAGAAATAGTTTGCTGTACAGATGGATAGATTTAGAATTGATCTATGATTTGTCTGACATACTCAGAATTAGGGAATGAGAACCAATGGCATTGTTTTTAGCGTCAGGACTGAATGTAGCTTCTAGAATTATTGCACAAAAATCCATTCCATTTGCTCACCCAAGCTTTCTTAATTTCAACAATAATATTTAAGACTAGTGGTGGGAAGGAAAAATTATTTTGTGGCTGCTATTGTTGGTCAGAAACCCTCGCTAATATTCTGTAGTTCACTTAGACATTCTTAATAGATCAAGATTCTCTTTCAGCAATTCCTAGTTAAGATGAAGTAATAAATAAAATTCTGACGTGCGCTGAAATGGATAGGCTAACACTAGAGATGAAAAATAAGGATGAATCAGAATATTATATAATTTGGAATAGATGTTACTATTGGTGGGGACAGAAAGGAAGGGTTTAAGAATGAAAAGAGCTGGGTTTTTTTTAAAATTACATTTATATGCCGCCCTTCTCCGAAGACTCAGGGCGGCTTACAATTTTTGGGATACAACCCAATGTGCTCAGCAATAGCCTTCATTCCATTGTATATGCCTGCTTATTACTAAGCGGCATTTTTACAAAGTCAGCTTATTGCCCCCAACAATCTTGGGTCCTCAATTTACCTACCCCGAGAGGATGGAAGGCTGAGTCAACCTTGAGCCTGGTGGGATTCGAGCCTACAGTAATTGTAGGCAGCTGGAACTTAAATGCAGGCATTTAACAGCCTGAGCCACCAAGGCCAAAAGGACATCTGTGATCATGAGACGTAAATAATACCAAGAATGTTGGAAGATGTAAATAAAGATGAGCAAATGTGTATATGTGTATATATATATGTACAAATGTCTATAAGGTTTATATTTACTGTATTTCATTAGAATGATGACAAAAAGTTATGTCAAAGCGACGCCACCACGTTCAATGTTTTTTATACGTTATGTTTAATAAAAATTTAAAAAGCAGATTTTCTTTCAGCAACAAATGACCACCTGGCAGAAGGAGTGGTAGATTAAAAAGGTTTCTTAGTCAAATATGTCCAAGCAGTGCAGTTTGAACCATATAGAAAAACTGAGGCCCTAGTCCTCTGCTTACTTCTCTCCATTAACCAAGCCTACTTTGGATATTGAATTTTGGCTGCCAGAATAGTTGCCTGAAAGAGAAGCTGTAGAGAATTATGTGACACAGATAGTCGACAGTTCTTTTAGAGAGAGTTCTAAGTTACAGTGGCACGGAAAAAAGTGACGTATGACTGTTTTTCATACTTACGTCCTCTGCAGCATACCCATGGTTACATTCAGTTGCTTGGCAACTGGCTCATACTTATGACAGTTGCTGTGTCTCCCAGGGTCATGTGATCTCCTTTTGCCACCTCTGACAAGCACAGTCAACGGGGAAGCCAGATTCACTGAACAAACCGTGTTACTGACTTGCCCACTGCAGTGATTCACTTAGTAACTGTGCCATGCCCCTGTTGGAGTCTGACTCCAAGGGAGAGATGGAACAGCTGACAGGGAGTGGGAGTGTGGTTCCGGTGGTTGTGGAGGAAACTGGGGAAGGGCACTGGCCGGATGGGCATTAAGAGGAAGACCCAGGCCCATCCCCTCTTCATCCTAGGGCATGCAGGGCGGAATGGATAAGGGAGCAATGTGAATGGTGAGGTCTGTGGGGAGAGGAAGGGGCCTGATCCCCTTCATGGGCTACAGCTGGGAGGACTGTTTAAAAGGACAAACTGCATGGCAAAGTTGCTGGAAGCAAAGCGGGCATTCTTGTTGGAGCTTATCTGTTTTGGCTTCCTCCCAACCTTGGTTGCTGCGTTATCTGGTAGAAGTCTGCAATTAATCATCCTTGCTGCCGTAGTAGTTCCTTCAGTGTGGTTTCTGTTGGGTTTTTTAATTTCAAATTAACTTTACTTCGGGTGTGGACTGCATTTACTCCCTCCATAAACTATTTTCTTTAAGAGTTTGATATCCAGCCAAGGATAATTGGACATTGGGGCCAAGTTGAAGGCATTAAAGGGACTTTCCTCTATTTTTGTGACTTGGTTATTTTTGTGTCATGCAAAATACCGAGTCATCACAACTGTGGCAAGAAAGATCATAAAATGAGGCAAAATTCACTTAACAAGGTCTCACCTTAGCAATGTAAGTTCTTGGGCACTGTTGTGGTCGTACGTCGAAGACGTTGAGTACAGAAGTTCCATGCGTAAGCACTTGGAGCTGCCACATTTATGTTCTGTTTAGCCCAGCAAGGAAATTGGTATTGGAAGAGAGAGTTGAATAAAAGTAAGAGGGTTAGATGTCAGCTCAGCTGTTCTTTTTTTTCATTTAGCCTAAAGAAGGAAGGAGGCTCCCCATATTTCTGTATTTTTAATGGCCTGGGGCAGGGGAGCCTTGACAACCAGGTTTTGTGCATCTGAATCCTTCAGTTGTGTGTATCAGATGTCATGAGAACAGGCACTATCTAGTGCACAATCTGGAATGGTTCCAATTCCTTTCTTGAAGGATTTATTTACTTTATGCCGCTGTTGAAACATAAAAGAGAGTTATGATTCACCAGGTTTTCTGAATATGTCAGTTAATTATGTTTCCTTTTCCTTGTAGGTTCATGGCTCCAAGGGGAAAATGAACATAGCTGGCGGCTTGAAACAAATGGTGAAAGAAGGAGGAGTTCGTTCCCTTTGGAGGGGAAATGGTGTGAATGTGGTCAAAATTGCACCCGAAACAGCTATCAAGTTCTGGGCCTATGAAAGGGTAGGATGTTAAGAAAAATAGGAAACTGTGATGTGATAAGCTCATTTAGAGTCAGATTATAGCTCATGTTTGCTTCAAGTGATCGAGGACACATACAGGTGAAACTCGAAAAATTAGAATATCGTGCAAAAGTTCATTTATTTCAGTTATGAAACTAATATATGAGATATACTCATTACATGCAAAGCAAGATAGTTCAAGCCGTGATTTGCCATAATTGTGATGATTATGGTTTACAGCTCATGAAAACCCCTAATCCACAATCTCAGAAAATTAGAATATTGTGAAAAGGTGCAATATTCTAGGCTCAAAGTGTCCCACTCTAATCAGCTAATTAAGCCATAACACCTGCAAAGGGTTCCTGAGCCTTCAAATGGTCTCTCAGTCTGGTTCAGTAGGAATCGCAATCATGGGAAAGACTGCTGACCTGACAGTTGTGCAGAAAACCATCATTGACACCCTCCATAAGGAGGGAAAGCCTCAAAAGGTAATTGCAAAAGAAGTTGGATGTTCCCAAAGTACTGTATCAAAGTATATTAATAGAAAGTTATGTGGAAGGGAAAAGTGTGGAAGAAAAAGGTGCACAAGCAGCAGGGATAACCACAGCCTGGAGAGAATTGTCAGGAAAAGGCCATTCAAAAGTGTTGGGGACTTTCACAAGGAGTGGACTGAGGCTGGAGTCAGTGCATCAAGAGCCACCACACACAGATGGATCCTGGACATGGGCTTCAAATGTCATCAGAAGCATCTTACCTGGGCTAAAGAAAAAAAGACCTAGTCTGTTGCTCAGTGGTCCAAAGTCCTCTTTTCTGATGAAAGCAACTTTTGCATCTCATTTGGAAACCAAGGACCCAGAATCTGGAGGAAGAATGGAAAGGCACAGAATGCAAGATGCTTGAAGTCCAGTGTGAAGTTTCCACAGTCTATGTTGATTTGGAGAGCCATGTCATGTGCTGGTGTTGGTCCACTGTGCTTCATTAAGTCCAGGGTCAATGCAACCGTCTACCAGGAGATTTTGGAGCACTTCATTCTTCCTTCCACAGATGAGCTTTATGAGGATGCTGACTTCATTTTCCAGCAGGACTTGGCACTTGCCCACACTGCCAAAAGCACCAAAACCTGGTTCAATGACCATGGGATTACTGTGCTTGATTGGCCAGCAAACTCGCCTGACCTGAACCCCATAGAGAATCTATGGGGCATTGCCAAGAGAAAGATGAGAGACATGAGACCGAACAATGCAGAAGAGCTGAAGGCCACTATTGAAGCATCCTGGTCTTCCATAACACCTCAGCAGTGCCACAGGCTGATAGCTTGATAACTTCCATGCCACACTGCATTGAGGCAGTAATTGCTGCAAAAGGGGCCCAAACCAAGTACTGAGTACATATGCATGCTTATACTTTTCAGAGGTCTGATATTGTTCTATGTACAATCCTTGTTTTATTGATTGCATGTAATATTCTAATTTTCTGAGATTGTGGATTTGGGGTTTTCATGAGCTGTAAGCCATAATCATCACAATTATGGCAAATCACAGCTTGAACTATCTTGCTTTGCATGTAGTGAGTCTATCTCATATATTAGTTTCACCTTTTAAGTTGCATTAGGGAAATAAATGAACTGTTGCACGATATTCTAATTTTTCGAGTTTCACCTGTAGAAGATAAGCTCATTTGATTCTTCCGGTAGTCTTAGGAAACTGAGACTCAGTTTGGTGTGTAATAGCGATTAAGCCACAAGGCTAGAAACCAGAAGACTGTAAGTTCTAGTCTCACCAGCTTGGTGACCTTAGGACAGTCACTCTCTCTCTCTCTCACCCTAGGAAGCAGGCAAGGGAAAACTACTTCTGAAACACCTTGTGAAGAAAGCTGCAGAGAGTTGTCTACGCAATCTCTTGGAGTCAACATTGACTCAAAGGCACACACACAAACAGAGTCTCCGGAGATTAGCAGGAGGGAGGGAGAGAGAGAGAGAGAGAGAACAATTACTTTAATGTTGTTCAGGAAAAAACAAATCAGTATTATATCTAGATGTTTTCCTTGTCAGAAATTCCCTATTTTTTTTTGGTTAACATTGTAGGTCCCATATGCCTCCTTAGGTAATATAAGAAGAGAAAATGGGCAAGCATTTCAGTCTTTTGTAACAGTTGAAATAGTTATATGTTGCTGAGCTAAGCGGATCACAACATCCTGGAAAAAGTTTATGGCATTATAGTTTGACATTTGCAATTCTGTATTTGATACTGGCTGAGGGAACTGCGATATGTCAAAATGATTCTCGTCAGTCTTCAACGGATGCACTTTCAAGCATCAGCCTTGCTACAGATGTATCCATCTTATTTATGCTTTTTCATTTTTTCCCTTCTAAAGCAACTCTAAAATAGAAAACGGGAAATTTCTTAAACTAGAAAATTATCCTGGCAGCATTCTGCAGGCACCAGTGCCTGTTGCAGCTAAGTTTTGCTGCAAATATTAGAAAACCTATATTTTCAGAACTTATCCTTAGACACAGAATTGTCTTTATTTCACCCTTCGCGAAGACATCTTCAAGTAGTAGCAGCAGCAGTTGAAGGCTACAGAATAATAGAATAACAGAGTTGGAAGGGACCTTAGAGGTCTTCTAGTCCAACCCCCTGTTTAGGCCGGAAACCCTATACCACTTCAGACAAATGGTTACACAATCTCTTCTTAAAAACTTCCAGTGTTGGAGCATTCACAACTTCTAGAGGGAAGTCAGTCGACTGATTAATTGTTCGAACTGTCAGGAAATTTCTTCTTAGTTCTAGGTTGCCTCTCTCCTTGATTAGTTTCCATCCATTGCTTCTTAATCTGCCTTCAGGTGCTTTGGAGAATAGATTGATTCTCTCTTCCTTGTGGCAACCCCTTAGGAATTAGAATATTATTATGGGCCATGACTAGAAAATACTCAAATTAATAATAAAACTGAAAAACACCATGAAGTCAGTAAACAAATAATAAATGCAAACTAATGGAGACAAAAACTAAAGCAAAGCAGCGAACTCTGTACAAATTATATGAGTGATAAAATTTATATCTGACTGCTGAAAAATGTTGCATTTGTTTCTGAGAGCTAGAGGTGAGTGATATCCAAGGGATAGGAATTCAGCAGTGGTAGAGCAGGTGAGGGAAAGCTTTGCTACATATTGTTCGTTTGGTCCATCGTTAATGTCATCATGGGGATTATTCTCATTCAGTTTTGACCATGAAAGCCTAATCTCACCATGGGTATTTGTATCAATATTGGATGTGTGAATAGAGTAACTATATTAGGTAGCCTTGAACTGATCAGATGGTGCAAGAACCTACTGACCAAACTACTTGCTTTGACATGCACATGACAGAGTTTGTGTCCTACCAGGGCAGAATCATTATTAATAGTTTTTTTTTGGGGGGGGGGGTGTCTAGAATTTTTTTTAAAATTACATTTATATGCCGCCCTTCTCCGAAGACTCAGGGCGGCTTACAATTTTTGGAGCACAACCCAATGCGCTCAGCAATAGCCTTCCTTCCATTGTATATGCCTGCTTATTACGTAGCAGCATTTTTACAAGGTCAGCTAATTGCCCCCAACAATCTTGGGTCCTCAATTTACCTACCCCGAGAGGATGGAAGGCTGAGTCAACCTTGAGCCTGGTGGGATTCGAGCCTACAGTAATTGTAGACAGCTGGATCTTAAGAGCAGGCATTTAACAGCCTGAGCCACCAAAGCTCTTTTTATTTTAATTAATGTGCTTTTTTTGTATCTTGTTACTACTTAGCTATTGAACGATTTATATCTGGTTCTATGGCTGGATTTATCCCATGGAGGTAAGTAGTGGATAATACCTTTTTAAAATAATGCCATTGTCCGTCCTTCCTTCCTTCCTTCCTTCCTTCCTTCCTTCCTTCCTTCCTTCCTTCCTTCCTTCCTTCCTTCCTTCCTTCCTTCCCCCTCCCTCCCTCCCTCCCTCCCTCATCTGTCTGTCAGTATGGTAATGTGATAATAACTGTAGTTAACTCTAAAAATAATTTAAGCCAAGAAGAGTTCCATTTTAAAGCTGCTTTGGGAAAATCATAAAACAACCACACCTTGTGCATCTGCAGAGAACCAAGTTACATCTCTCTTCTAGTTCCATTTAAAACATCAGAGTCTGAGATGGCTTTATCTGTTGTCAAATGATTTTTAAGGCCACAATGGAATTATTAGATACTCCATCTGAATTAGAATTGCCCACAGCAACTCATCTTCGCTGAGAATTATGGCCTGTATATTTAAAGGACCTAATCTAATTTGCATCTCCCAAGTTGTGCACAAAAACTAGGTGTAAGCTATTTCTACATATTAATATACATTTTTTATCTAAAAATTTACAGTGATAGGGATATCAGCCAGAATGAACTGATGTGAGGGAAATGATCTAGCTTTAGACTGATCGGTATATCCTTAATATTGTTTGGGCCATATATTTGTTCTTAAATCCCTTTGTTCATATGTTAACTCTCACATGTATAAATATGACTAATATTCTGGGTCTATGTTAAAGACTAAGTTGTGATATAATATTTAATTGTATTCTTTTCTGAACTACTTTTGTTCAATGTGATTTCTTTAGGTATTAAAAACAAGACTGGCAGTGGGTAAAACAGGACAATATTCTGGGATGTTTGACTGTGCTAAGAAGATTTTAAAAACAGAAGGGGTGAAAGCCTTTTACAAAGGTTATATTCCTAATATTTTGGGAATAATTCCATATGCTGGCATTGATCTGGCTATTTATGAGGTGAGTTGGTGTGTTCCATAATAATGCAGTGAAAAAAATGTTTTGTGGATACAGATTTGATTCAACTTAGAACGAAGACTCAAGATTTCTGTTCTTTTGATGCCAATGGTCGCAAATTACCCTAATTTATATGGGCAGGTCAGTTTTCATGACTGTCCCTTAAAACATTAAGGCAGGTAATATATTTAGGGAAACCGCAAGCTTATGTGATAACTCTGAAGCTTCCTTACTTACTTGTGAAGATGCTGTTAAATCTTGATAGTTTAGCCAAGTCTTATCTTCCATGACTAAAACTGTTATAGAACACAATTTTAGGAGATGCCTCTGGAGCACATGTGACACGGTTGTTACACAAGCTGCACTGGCTATTAGTTTGCTTCTGGGTCTCATTCGAAGTGTTTGACCATTATCTTTGAAGTCCTTTATGGCATGGGTCCAGAGTATCTGAGGAACCATCTCATTCCAATGGGATTAATCTTCCCCACTTGTTCCATGGGAAAGGATCTACCCTTGATCCCATTGGCCAAAGAATTTCAACAAGTGAGGTCCAGAGGAATAGCCTTTCCTGCTTTGGCTCTCTCGTCTTCTGGAATATTCTTCCATCAAAGGTGAGGCCCACTGCCACACTCCTGGCTTTTCAGAACAGCCTAAAAATGTGGCCCTGCCACTTGGCCTGGGACACCAACAGGAACCCACTATATTGAAGGTGGCTGACAGGTTAGAGAAGATTCTCATCCCCCAAGCTGCTTGTCATCTTAGTTTTTAAAGTTTAACTTCTCTATTTAAATTTTAATTGGTTTTTTTTAAGTACTTTTCAATTTTTTATTATATTCTAAGCTGCCCAGAGTTGCTGTATTGGTGAGGTGGATGACATATAAATTTAATAAATAAATAGTCATTTTATGCTAAAATGCTTACTCCTTTAAGATGTGAAGAGTTCATTAGTGTGGTTACTACTTCTCTTTTTAAATTCTCATATTCTGCTAAGCCACATTTCATTTTAACCGTGATTCGTTGATTAAACCATAATGACTAGCTTTACACATCGGGCTAAAATGAAATGTAGCTTAGGACGCTAAACCAAACCAGTAAGCTGTATTTTAACTTACACTGCTCGCTGAGGAAATTGGAGGAAAGGAGATCTAGTAATGAAATAATGAATGGTAATAGGAACATGGTTTCTCCCCCACATAATTTACTCTACAATAGCTTAATGAGTACTTAACAGACCAATCACAAAATGAATCCTTGTATGCCGTGGTTAAGCATGACCAGCTATGAGATGATTCAATTTTGGGGTTTAGAGTAATACAGATAGTCCTTGACTTATGGCCACAATTGACACTGGCATTTTCATCATAAGCTGATGTGGTCATAAAGTGAGATGTTACATGATTGCACCAACATATGATGACAATCCCAGCTCTTCCCATTGCAGATGTTAACTAAGAATCATGTGTTGTTAATGAAGTACTCATCCCATGCCAAGCCATTCTGGATTTGGTCCCTCCCAGCCCTCAGCCTCATTAAGTAAGGAACTGCACCCACTCCCCTCCACTCACTTACCTGCCCCACCCATCTCTGTCCTTTGGGACACCTTGCACCCTGCTTTGCATGGTATTGTGGCTGCTTGCCACCCCCTGGGAAATTTCAGTAAGCATCAACAAGTATTCACTTGTTAAACTGTCATTTCTCTTAGCTCCATGCAGCTCCCCAGCCCACCCCAGGCAAGCAAGCCAGCAAACATTCATTCACCCAGTGTGATGGAATCAACAGCTGAAAGGAAGGGCTCCCTGATGGGAAGAGTTTTAGAGACATGCCAGTCTGGACTCTAGATTCCCATATGAGGGAATTGATTTAGATCGATACCTGACTTTCCTGGGGGAAGCAGGAAGTTTGGTGAGCTTATAGTGCAGGGTTCCCAAACCCCCAGGCAGCACCCCACTATTGGGCTGTGGCCTATTTGGAATTGGGCTGCGTGAGTGACTGGCTGGAGTACGCACGTGCAGCTCAACTTGTGTGAGTGGTGGGCTGGCAGGCACTGGCACATATATACTAGCCTGCCACTCACAACAGCCCACCACTCATGCAAGGGCTGTGTGTAAGCATGCACATGCACCAGCCTATTGCTCGTGCGACCCACTTCCCTCCCACCCCCTGCCGGGCCACCAAGCCACAAAGATTGGGGACTGCTGTTCTAGTGTACAATGAAATCAACAATAAAAGAACCTCTTGACCTGAGTTCTTGTGCTACTTTGTTTGGTTTTCACCTGACACTCAGCTGCCTACTTCTCTCCTACTTCCTTGCAGCAAGCTTTCATCTTTGCACCCAGCTGTCTTTGCTGTCTCCTTTTCAGACCCAGCTTCTCTGGCAGATATTACTTACACATGGCTAAAGCTGTATTTTATGAAGATAGCGCATCTTTAGTCACTTTGGAAATGGCTCCCCCTTCCCAAGTTCCCAAAAGGCTAAAGCTGCTTTGACTTTGGAAAGTAATCTGTCATCTGCCAGCAGTTCAATCCTGACGGGACTCAAGGTTGACTCAGCCTTCCATCCCTCTGAGGTCGGTAAAACAAAGACCCAGATTGTTGGGGGCATTATGCTGACTCTGCAAACCACTTAGAGCAGGGGTGTCAAACTTGCGGTGTCATGGTGGCATCACATGACATATCAAGACTTTCCCCCCCTTTGCAAAACTGGGTGTGGGCATGGCCAGCATATGACTCATCCGCCCCATGGGCCACAAGTTTGACAGCCCTGACTTAGAGCTGTAAACACTGTGAAGCGATATTGCAATTGCAAATCCATGGTATTTTTTTTAATCCTTGATTGATGTAAAAGAACAAAGCACAATAACTATAATTAAAACAAATCCTTCTGAATTCAGGGCATAAGAGAAAAATATGTGTGTGAATGGTGGAGCTTAGAAGTTCAGAAAGGTGTTGAATGTTTAATGTAACTCAGAATAGCAGTTTATTATTGCATCTAAATAATTAACACAGCTGCCTTTCTGAATTTTCATGCTTTTTACCTAGCTTCACAGCTGCTATAGTTTACACTGTAGTTTCTGCTAATGGCTGCAGGTTATTAGTCTTCATGCAGTTAAGCATGTTTCATGCTGAAATAATTTTCTACCTCTACTATGCTGCATATGCTACCTGTCAGCCATTTATTGTGTTCCTTGCAATTAGCTGAGGTGATGTTTCTGGTTCTGTAATGCCCTACTTAAACCTAATTTGTTTCCATTCTGTATGAACAGTTTTTACAAATGATAGTTATCATGTGTTTTAACTTTGTTATGCATATCAATTTCTTAACAAGCTCCTTTTTTACCCCAGCCAACATTTGGCATTTGCATAGGTTATATCCAAGGCTTTTATTCAGAGATGGCAGTTTGAAGGAAGACTCACTGGTGGTCATGTTTATGCAAAGCCCACTTTCATTTTGAAGCAAATAGATTCTGTAAACACAACAACAGCTTTCTGACATTTAATTAGGCCCAGCCATGGAGGGGTTGGAAGGACTTAAACTTGTTTATGAAAGAGGAAGACAGATGAGTGTGCTGACAGGAATTATGATAGTGTTCTTGTAGTGAAGTGCTAGTCAAGAGGCACACTTAAAACCCCTTCCATTCCTTTTGTAATATATTGATTTGGTTTTTGTAATATATTGATTTAAAGTGCCTGAACACTTCAGAACACTTTGGGAAAAATAAATATGTAAGTAATATGAATGTAAATCATTGGAAGTGAACTTTTTCAAATTACTTTCTGTTCTCTCCTAAGACTGTCATCTCCCCATGTTGTCAGTCCTGGAGTATGGCAGCAGCCAGTGGGGGAAATAAATCCAGTCCTTATTACAACATAGCTAGTCCCAGTGTAGCCAAGGGAAAGTTGTTTATCTCTCCCAAATAGAGTCTCTGGTCCATCCAAGCCACTTAGAGCAGAAGTGAAAAGAAGAATGTATTCAGTAAGACCTTGGCTTATGAGGCATATAGGCCTGGCTTTCTTGCCCTCCCCCCCTTAACCTTCTTCAACTTGGTATACTCCAAAAATTAAAGTAGAGAATGTCTATAATGGCCGGGTTCTGGAAGCTGCAGTATCAAAATAGCTGAATAATGCAATTTCTCTAAATATGTCTCATTGAGCTTCATTATATTCTATGAACAACTTGCAGATGAGTTGTGAGAATTTATAAAACAATTCACTCTTGCATTCAGTTCCCCAAACAACCAGATCAGCCTTGCGGCCAAACCCACAGCCAGGCCTTTTGACAATACCCATCATGCCCATCTCAGAGTACTATCATGGGATTTTGGTTCCACAACAAAGATCTACTGGCCCTGCTATTGTTGTTGAGTCATGTTCTCAGCTGGTGGCTGGCACAGGAAGCTGAAATCCTGAGCTTCCCAGGTTCTCCTGATTCAAGCCATCTGGAAGTAGTATCCTCCAGTTATAATTCCAATAGACATGTCACTTTACCAGAGAGACTGTGACAACGGGAAGAAGAAGATCAGCACTCGTAGAATTAAAGGTTTCTGCACTCCAGCCCAGACCCAGATCGTCCATATAAGCTATATTACAATATGGTGGCCGTATTGCCAGTCAGTCATTTCCTGTACTGCATGAGCAATTAGTTGTGAGTAAACCAAGGTCAAATATAGAATGTCTATGGAGATTCTGAGTCATCCAAGGCAGGGTTGTCCCAAAGATGCTTTTTCAAAAGGCAATTGGACTTTGTTTTTCCTTAAAGACATTTCGCTTCTCATCCAAGACGCTTCTTCAGTTCTGAAGTGAAGAAGCTTCCAAGATGAGAAGCGAAATGTCTTTAAGGAAAAACAAAGTCCAGTTGCCTTATGAAAAAAAACATCTTTGGGAGAAGAAGCATATTAAACTGATGTAGAGATTTCTTTTAATAAGACTCATCCCAGACACTGATGAAATATACCATACAGGTAGTCCTAGACTTAGAACAGTTGGTTTAGTGACCATTCAAAGTTACGTCATTGAAAAAAGGAACTTATGACCACTTTTCACACTTACAACTGTTGTACCATCCCCATGGTCATGTGATCAAAATTCAGATGCTTGACAACTGACTCATATTTACGACGGTCGTAGTCTCCCAGGATCATGAGATCACTTCCTGACAAGCAAAGTCAGTGGGGAAGCCAGATTCACTTAGCAACTGTGTTACTAACTTAACAACTGTAGTGATTTCGCTTAACAATTGTAGCAAAAAAGGTCATAAAATGGGGCAAAACTCACTTAACAAGCATCATACTTAGCAACAGAAATTTTGGGCTCAATTGAGGTCAAGGACTACCTGTCATAACTCATAAATTCCATTCAGGTGCCATTATGATTGTAAATGTATTAAAATGTATGCAAAGATAACATATTCAGTTTAAGGGAAAATAAAATGTATTATGGAGTATGTTTTCTCTGTTATTTTCTATTATTTTTAGGGAAATAGTCACAGATTCTGCAGTATTGAAGAGTCTGAAACACTTCTTTAATTTCAGTCTTTTTTTCAAGTAGTCACAGTGATTTTTCCAAGACTTGTTGGGCAGATAATTGAAAACTGAGGACAAGGCTCTTATGCCAGTTCAAAATTACAAGCTGGCTCTTTTCATGTCAATTATGTTTGTAGGAAAAAAAGATGGAGAATTAGCATAATGAGCTATCACAAAGACAGTTGTCAGCTGGAAGCTGCTATTTCATTTCCAATGTAACCTCAGTAGGCAGCCCTTGAGCTGCAATATAATATAGATGAAGTGGTTAGCATAATACATAAGTGAACCACTCAGTGTCCAAGTTTATAAGGACACTTGGAAGATGAAGGGAAAACAAGCATTTGTCTCAAATGGAAAAAAAAGGAAGAAATCACGTTCAAAATATGTGATCAGTATTTTAGCTTGTTCAATGTGTTTTCAAAGGCTCTTGTCCCATTTTCACAAGGTCATAAAAACATAGCCGCATCCTTTTATAGTTTAAAAGTATATATGAACTAAAAAGATCAATATGTTCCTGACAGGCATTGAAGAAGACGTGGTTAGAAAAATATGCCACAGATTCTGCCAATCCTGGTATATTAGTATTGCTTGGATGTGGTACTTTATCCAGTACTTGTGGACAGTTAGCCAGTTATCCACTTGCCCTTATCCGAACTCGAATGCAAGCTCAAGGTGAGTGTTGAGGTTCTGTTACTGTGCCTATGTAGAAGAGATAACTTAATAGATGAATATTTAAGGATACCATTGATCATTAAGAGTATGGCTAACTTTTGCTTCTGGAATTCATGTATCTAGCCTTCAGCCATCAGTAACCACCTTTTAAAAAAATACTCTTTAAAGTCTGCCCAATATCCTGATCCCCCTCAGTGAAAATGAGGTGGCAAACCTCTATATCTGTGATGGTGAACCTCTATATCTGTGATGGTGGCACGCAGAGCCATTTGTGCCAGCACTCGAGCCGCAGGCAAACTTACCTCATTGCGCATGCGCGCGCATTCCAGCTGATTTTTGGCCTGTTTGAGGCCTTTTTCGGCCTCCCAGAGGCTTGATGAAAGCTTCTGCAGCCTCTGCAGTCCGAAAAATAGGCCTGTTTCATCACTTCCTGTATTTCTGGAAATACCAGAAGTGATGAAACTGGCCTATTTTTCGGGCTGCAGAAGCTTTCATCAAGCCTCTGGGAGGCCAAAAAAGGCCACAAATGGGCCAAAAATCAGCTGGGAGGCACAGTGCAGGTGAGGGAGTGGGGATTGCACATGCATGCGCAGGGGGCGTAGAGGGGTGTGGGTGCTGGCACGCGAGCGTGAGAGCACAAGTGTGCGCACAATTTTTGGTACAGGAGCCCAAAAAGGTTAGCCATCACTGCTCTATATGAAGTGTACCTGTTGGGATTAACAGTGGTGGACTAAGGTCTACCCCTGAGAACAGGTAACCTTTGTTTGTAGAAAAATAACATTTTGGGAGAATCCCGAGGATGCTCTTTCAAAAGGCAACAAGACTTCCTTTGTTTTGCTTGAAGACGTTTCGCTTCTTATCCAAGAAAGCTTCTTCAGTTCTCAGAAGTGAAACATCTTCAAGGAAAACAAAAAGATGGTCTAGTTGCCTTTTGACAAAGCCTTTGGGACAACCATAACCTGGATGACTGAGAATCTCCATAGACATTTTGGGAGAACATACATTACTCATAATACTCTATAATACATAGATGTATTTCAACAAACACTTCATTTACATGGAGACAGCTCTGATAATGCAGGGGTGTCAAACTTGTGTCATCATGGCATCATCACATGACATATCATGACTTCCCCCCCCCTTCACTAAACTGGGCGTTGGCATGACCAGTAAGTGACGCATCCAGCCTGCGGGCCACGAGTTTGACAGCCCTGTAATAATGGGAGAGTTCATCTAAAGTGATGGAGTTGAAGAGTCACAGGTTTTCTACTTCTGTCAAAATTAGATCTTTGCCAAATTGTATCAATAATGATGAAAAACTTTGCTGACTTGTAGAAGCCTGGTCAAGATAGAAGACTGTTCTGGGACAAGACTTCGTTCTACCCCTTTTTAACCTATAGGACCGACTTTTGCTTTATATCTTGTTGGGGAAACAAATAATATGTGGCTATTACAGGAGAGAAGACATTTTTGAAGCTATACTTTCCTATTTTGGGGGAGGCAAAGGGACAACATTTTAAACATTACAGAAGCTTAAGGTATCCATTTTACCACATTCCCTCATGCGAAACAAAAGGGTCTGAATATTGTAGTCTCAGCCATTCTGCAGGAACTTGGGGATTATAAATGAAGTACACAGGTCCTGCATGTAGAGTGTAGGGTTGAATAGAGAATAGAAGCTCAAATATAGGAGAAATATGTTTGTAAGTATACAAGCAAAAGATTACTGTTTTATAGACATGTTACAGAAATAAATAATGTACTTCCTGAAAGTGGAGCACAACTAAGTATGTGTGTCAGGTTTCTTCTATTTATTAAGACAGCTGAATAATACGTCTTTTTTTTCCTTTTTAATTTTCTGTAGCAATGGTAGAAAGTGGCCCTCAGCTAAACATGGTTGGCCTTTTCCAAAAGATTATTGCCAAAGAAGGATTCCTTGGACTATACAGAGGCATAGCCCCAAACTTCATGAAGGTCCTTCCTGCTGTGAGCATCAGTTACGTGGTATATGAAAAGATGAAGGAAAACTTGGGAATAGCATAAAAGAAAGACATGAGAGACTCTCAAAGAATATTAATCCAGATGAAATCCTCTTGGAGGCTAAATTCATGTTTACAGTTAGCTACAGTTCCTCTATGCAAAAATTCTGCAAGCCTTAACTTTATGAAGCCTGGATGGAGTGAAAAAGAATGTATTTTCTGAAAACAGCTAGGTAATGAGAAAATTGTCAAGAAATATTTCATTGCTCATGTAGCTGCTTGTTGGAAAAGTTTGAGGATGTCATAATTATTTCCCCAACTTATATAATTATTGGGTTAAAGCTATACAAGCACTCTGTTATGACAATTTGCATTTGATTGTCTAGTGGGCAATTTATGAGCATTCTGAACACCCAATATTATTTTACAGGCATTTTTTGCAATATGATAATAATTCTACTCTTTTGTTAAGCTGCTTTTATAAACAAAAAAAAATCCCTCAGAAAAATGATTCAGAAAGTCATAAAATGTCGCACTGAAATTCTTGATACATTTATTTGTTCAATTCCTCTTATAACAAATCAGCAGAAAGAGCTTGAAATGAAATGAATGTATTTGCACATTTATTAGTCATTTATATAGAACATGCCTAGGTAGGATGTGGTTTTCCAAACATTAATCTTAGAAAATTGATGAGGATAGGAGCCAATCCAGACACATGTGGAACTGACATATTAATCAAAGTGAAAATTATTGCTATTTACAAATTAATAATTGATACAGTTTGTGTGCTTATTCAACATCCTATTCCTTTTATATAAATGGAAGTAATCAAAAGCATATTTTAACTTAACAAAGTATTCATGTCCTTCAGACAATTATCTAATTTATTAAAAAGTTTCTTAAATTTCTTTTCTTTTTTGCATCCTTCCCTCTTCCACAGTTGCTTATCAAATTGCATGCTTTTCAATGCTAATGAGTTCCTTAGCTGGGCTTGCTTTTTCTTCCAAGAGAAAAAATTCTTGTGTTTTCTTTTACTACCCAAAGGAAGGGGAAAAAAACATTCTTACATTTTCCTTCTCACTTAGATTCCTTTCTCTCACTAACACCTGAACCATCTTTTCCTCTCTGCAGTGATACTTAATCCAGGTCTCAATCTTAATCCAGGTCTGTTGGATGGTTTTCTTTTCTAACTCTGATTTGATTCCTTTTCAGACAGCCTCTCCTCCCAAATGCTTCTCTCGCAGTTCTCAGTTCATGGAAGATGTTCCCTCCGTAGTACTTTGAAGCTTTGGATCCCCTAGGTACCCACTGTTCCTTTTTGGCCCTCTGCTGGTTCACTCTCCTTTTTCACTGTCAGCATATCCAGACGGTGAAAGAACTAGCTATCCCATTACCTATTTTCTCTAGGTTTGCCTTGTCTGCAAACAATAGATGTGTGAGATTGCAGGTGCTTCAGTGAGTTGTGGATTTTTGTCAATGCCAGTGTGCTTTACACCATACATCTGATTGTCAGGCCACAAAATAAAAATACCCTTTTAACTTTAACATTTGCAACATTGAGAAGAATGGCAGGTGTTTTTGTATCACGGCACGCTTATTCTTGCACACTTGGCTAAGTCCTGCTTGAAGCAGCTGGAAGTTTCACTTGCTGTTGTGGGACTTAACTTATTTGACTGACTTTGGCAGGAAATGTTCTGGGCAGATTGCAACAGTCATTCATAAATGTCAATTATAATCACATCAAATCTTAAATGCCTCCATGGGTTGCTTTCCAGGTAATATGTTGATATAACAAATTAAAGCTGTTCTTGTGATTGCTTAGTAAAGATAAGAGACTGTTAGGAAAACCTTATTGCACCTTTCACATAACAGCTGAGGACATTTTCAAAGTCTTGCTTTAAGTTTAAACTGATCATTTGTTTTATATACTCTGTGTTTGTGTGTGTATGTGTGTATGTTTTGCAGACCAGAGCTGATTTCCTTGAGGTAGAGCTGTATTTCTTTAATAGCATTATAGAGATTATTTATTGATAGTTGGAAAGATCCACAAATCTTCTTAGCTCCCCAAATCAAGATAGATATCAATATACTGAAATGTTCAGTTTATTTTATCAAACAACCATATCAAATTATATCATAATAACATAATAAAATATAATAAACTGAAATTATATGAACTAAATAGTAAAGAATATTGCCTTCAAGTTATTACATTTAGCAAAATGATTGTAAGTAACTGGAAATCAAACCACAAGGTAATGATAGGCAAGCAAAATTGCATTGAAAAATCATGCCAGCCTGTACTAATCCACTTCTCAAGCATATTTCAATTATCTTTGAAATGAAAGGCAGGAATTGTGTTTGGATGCGGTACGGATTTGGATGAGTGGGAACATGCTTCGACTCAACCTGGCCAAGACTGAGTGGCTGTGCATACCGGCATCTCGGCCCAGTCAGGAATATCCATCTTTGGCCATAGGGGGAGTGGTGTTGCCCCCTGTGGATAGGGCACGGAATCTGGGGGTCCTCCTGGATGTATGGCTCCGGATGGAGGAGCAGGTAGGGGCCGTTGCCAGGGGGGCCTTTGCCCAGCTCCGCCTTGTTTGTCAACTATGCCCATTTCTGGACCGAGATGCCCTGCGCACAGTCACTCATGCCCTTGTTACCTCTAGACTCGACTACTGCAACACTCTCTACTTAGGACTGCCCTTGCATACCATCCGGAGATTGCAGCTGGTGCAGAATGTGGCGGCGCGGGTGGTGATGGGAGTCTCCCGATTCTCCCATGTTACCCCCTCCTGCTGCCTGCATTGGTTGCCGGTTGCACTCCGGGTGAGATTCAAGGTTTTAGTTTTAACATACAAACTCCTTCACGACATGGGTCCTCAATATTTAAGGGAGCGACTCCTGCCGACATCAAATGCCAACCACCCTGTGCGAGCACACAGGCAAGGACTCCTTGGGGTCCCGTCGGTGGGCCAATGCCGGCTGGCGGTCCCCCGACGAGCCTATTCTGTCGCGGCCCCTGACCTCTGGAGCCAACTTCCCTTGGGGCTCCGCCTGGCCCCTGACCTCCGCACCTTCCGCCATGATTTGAAGACCTGGTTGTTTGACCAATCCGGGCTGTGACCCTTCTTGGGGGGATGGTTTTATATTTTTAAGTATTGTAAATTTGTCTTTTGGGCTTGTGAATTCGGTTTAATCTTTTTTTAATTATTTATTGTTGTTGTTTTTAGCTGTGAGCCGCCCCGAGTCTTCGGAGATGGGGCAGCATACAAGTCCCAAAAATAAATAAATAAATTGCTTGTGTGTTAAATAATTGTTTGCTTATTGCAATAAAGTAGGCTCACTTTAATTACAGATGTAACCACATCATAAAAACAGATTGTTTTCTTGGCATTGCTTGTTTCTTTGAAACCTGGCTATTCCTTTTAACTGATTAAAATTTTCTTCAAGAATGGCTCAGAGAAGGGCTTGCGTAAATTATGGTTGTTCTTTGGAGTTTCTTACGTTACTATCTGAAAATCTTATTACCTAGCTGTCTTGAATAGAACTCTTAAATATGCAGAACGATCATTTGGGAGAGTATTGGGTGATAGAACTTTTATGTTGTGACATATGGGTATTGCTATTATAAAAAGAAGTATGTGATCACGTCAACAGATCTGCAGTAGCTATTGGGTACAGATGGATGATGATTTGCTATACATGGCCATAACTGTTTGGGAGAATGTAATGTAAAATATCCAAACAATTCACTTTACAAAGGAGTAAAATCATAACACTTGTTTGCATTGCAATTCAAACCAATGCCTTCAGCAAATACTCCTTAATAATCCTTTTAAAACCATCATGGTTTTAAAATAAGTCATGGCCAACACATAATCCTCTACTAATGCTGTGATGCTAAGATACATGGCAGTGGTGCCTATTGCATCATGTTCAACACACTTGAATGACAGCTTTTTCACACTGCCTCTTGTCATATAGAAAACCACACTTGATCAAAGCCAAAGAGTTGTTCCAAAACATGCAGTATATCAAAGCATCATATATATATGCAAATGTTTATATACATATACATATACATATATATGTTTTCGTAGATTTTCACGGGTAAAGGTATGTAGGTCTTGGTGTATTCAGGTCTTGTCCCGTGTAAGATTGAGAATACCTTGGCGACGTTTTGACGAGATCCCACTCGCCGTCTTCAGGCTGGTGTCTTTGGCTTTGTGCTTGTGCCAGCCAAGTGTGATCTGAGCTGCCTTCTCTCTATAAATACTGGAGGGGAGGTGTGGTGTGCTGGCTCTGCTGTAAGCGGGTTGGTTGGCTGTGTTTTTGGCTGTGTTGTCACTTCTTGATTGGTTGATGGGATTGGTGTTTGCTGACTGGTTGGCTTTTTTGTAAGAGCCTGTGTGGCTGAGGTAGTGGCTGTGTGTCCTTCAGCCTTTTGTGTTTTAGCTACCTGGGTAGTGGGCTGTGTGATGACCTTCTGAGTTTTATTGTTGTGACATCCTGAAGGACACACAGCCACTACTACCTCAGCCACACAGGCTCTTACAAAAAAGCCAACCAATCAGCAAACACCAATCCCATCAACCAATCAAGAAGCGACAACACAGCCAAAAACACAGCCAACCAACGCGCTTACAGCAGAGCCAGCACACCACACCTCCCCTCCAGTATTTATAGAGAGAAGGCAGCTCAGATCACGCTTTGCTGGCACAAGCACAAAGCCAAAGACACCAGCCTGAAGACGGCGAGTGGGATCTCGTCGAAACGTCGCCAAGGTATTCTCAATCTGACACGGGACAAGACCCGGGTCTTGTCCCGTGTCAGATTGAGAATACCTTGGCAACGTTTCGATGAAATCTCATCCGTCATCTTCAGGCTGGTGTCTTCAGCTTCGTTCTTCTGGCACTTCGTTCTTCGTTCTTCTGGCACTTCTCCCAGAAGAACGAAGCTGAAGACACCAGCCTGAAGATGACGGATGAGATTTCGTCGCGCCAAGGTATTCTCAATCTTACACGGGACAAGACCCGAATACACCAAGACCTACATACCTTTACCCGTGAAAATCTACGAAAACATATATATATATATATATATATATGCAAATTTTTAAATGTAGCTTTCTTACATGGTTTAGAAAAATGTATATTTGAAAAATAAAGTTGAAAAATGACATAAGCAGTACATGAACCAGATTAATTCTGTTTTCTTGCATAAGTGCTCTTATTAGAGTATTGATTTGGGTGATTTTGTTGTTAATTCTTCGGAGATGATGTAAGCTTGAGTAAGATTCCTTTTATCTTGTCCCTGAACATAGTTAGGTTGTAATTATTATATGTTTCCTCTGTTCCTTGGTGAAAGTGATGCTGATACTTTGAAAACTGTTTATAATAAATGGGTTTTATAGCACAGTTGTATGTTCCTTTTGTAAATTGTTGGATCATTCACTATTTTATTAACATTGATTCTGGTGGAACACAATATCTACATATTTTGGGTAGTGTATTAGTTTCTTATTCAGGCACTGAACAAACCCACATCTACTGAGCTTTCAGTTGCATTTGGCAATTTCAATTTCTTTTAACAACATTTGGTGCCAATCTCTCTTTCCTGGGACAAGTTGTGAGAGGTTAGCCTACCTTCCACGTGCAATAGTAACCATCATTTATTGTGCTGGTGACAGAGAACATTATTGTAGGGAGAGCTTTGCATGACATAATTTTATCACTTAGGAAGCAAGTTCTTGTGTATTACAATTTTACCATATTTCGTGAATGTCAAAAGATATTCTGCTGATTGCCAAGAGTTCAATTCTGGCTGACTCAAGGTTGACTCAGCCTTCCATCCTTCCAAGGTCAGTAAAATGAGGACCCAGATTTTGGGGGCAATATGCTAGCTGTAAAAAGCACTGTGAAGTGATATGTAAATCTAAGTCCTATTTCTATTGCTATCCATGAAAATTTTTAGAACTCACTTGATGCTAAAAGTGAAAACTTACTTACACATGCAGCTAAAAAGGTCATGCTAAGGTCATTAATACAGGAACATACATGCTTAGGATTGTACCATTAATGTTTATATGAACACATTACTCAAACTAAAGTATTCAAAGCAATTCATATGTAAATAGCAATAGCACTTAGACTTACATACCATTTTATAGTGCTTTACGGCCCTCTCTAAGTGGTTTACAGAGTCAGCATATTGCCCCCAACAATCTGGGTCCTCATGGGCTTAAATGGGCTATTGTGGACAAAATGCTCATTTTTCTTCAAAAGCATTCATTTTCAGTTTGGCCTACTCATATATTCAGCTGTCTGCGATCAGTATACAGTGAGTGAATGCAGGATAAGCATGAGTGTGTATGAAACTAAGGGCCTTGGTGGTGCAGGCTGTTAAATGCCTGCACTTAAGTTCCAGCTGCCTGCAATTACTGCAGGCTCGAATCGCACCAGGCTCAAGGTTGACTCAGCCTTCCATCCTCTCGGGGTAGGTAAATTGAGGACCCAAGATTGTTGGGGGCAATAAGCTGACTTTGTAAAAATGCCGCTTAGTAATAAGCAGGCATATGCAATGGAATGAAGGCTATTGCTGAGCGCATTGGGTTGTATCCCAAATATTGTAAGCCATCCTGAGTCTCTGGAGAAGGGCGGGATATAAATATGAATTAAAAAAAAAGAATTATGAGGATGGAAGTCCATCGCATCTGGAATAGGGACAGACATGAACAAAACAAAAATTCTGCAATAGCAGTTAATGCAGTTGCATTGTGGATCACTTGTGTTGGTTATCAACATAGTGTCTCTTCATAGCCAGTTAAGTTGTAAATAAGAACTTAAAAAGAAAACAGCTGGCCCTGGGAAGTGCATGAATTGTTTGCAAGCCAATTATAAGTAGTCCTTCACTAACAACCATAACTGGGACTCAGAACTTCCATTGTTAAGCAGGTTGATTATTAAGTGAATTGCACCCAATTTTATGAACTTTTTTTTGGCCATGATTGTTAAGTGAATCAGCACAGTCAGGTCATTAAGTGAATCCAGCTTCCCAAACTGACTGTTTATTGGAAGCTACTGTGAAGTTTGCAAATGATGATCACACAATCATGGGATGTGACAGCCATCATAAATCCATACTGGTTGCTAAGGACCTGAAATTTTGACCACAGAGTTGTCTTAACTGTGGTAAGTGCAAATTGTAAATTACTGTTTTCAACAGCATCATAGCAGAACCAACAGTTGTAAGTCAAGGATTATCTGTATTGGTTTCAGTAGCTGATGGCAAAAGCTATTTGTACTGTATCCTTTACTTGTTCTAATGCACATTTTTCATACTCGGAAGCCTAGTACCATTCTCCAAATTGGCATTATCTCCAAAGAAACCCAGACTTGTGTAAATGTTTTTATTTTATGTGCCCAGCATGGAAAATGTCAACTCTTCTAGTGAGTGTTATTTGGGTTGCAATATCAGTACTGCCACCTGCTGGTCCATTATAGCAGCAGCTCAACAAGAGTAGCTTTTGAGTTCCAACTCTTGAATGCCTCCTGTCCAAAATCTGGCATGGCTGCGGTAACAGCTGCTGAATTCAAAGACAGCAGTCTTTGAGGGTCATTCTTAGAAGCAAAAAGCAGCAGGGTAGCCAAGTGCAGAAACAGCAGGATGGAAAAGTTCCTTCCTAATTTTAAAAACAAGACGTGATAAGGTCAGGCAAATACCCAGCAACAGACCTGTCATTATTATGTTTTCCTGCTGTGTTCGGGACAGCAGGCAATAATTCATGGAAGTAAATGGAATAAGTCATGAAAGAGAAAGCGATACATTTTTCAGGTTTCAGCTACAAGGGTAGAATTATACAGACATCAACATGCAAGGCAAGTGGTTGTAAACAACAGGAATGGAGACAATCGGCATCTACACAAGGACAATTGTTTGGCTCAGCAAAAAAAGGTCATGGAGAAACTGACTTTGAA
The DNA here is from genome assembly GCA_009733165.1 of Naja naja. Lineage (NCBI taxonomy): Eukaryota > Metazoa > Chordata > Lepidosauria > Squamata > Elapidae > Naja > Naja naja. The sequence continues at coordinate 99,088,939 of CM019150.1, read as the reverse complement.
AAAAGGAGTGTGGTATCTTAAGAAACAAGTCCAAGTTATATTTGACCCATAACTTACCCTGCTTGAACATCATTGCTTGATGATTGTAGTACAATACATAGATATTTTCAAAGACACTATGTGAGGAACGCTCTACTTTTAGTATGGGAAAAAATGAAATAACAAAATTACAGGAAAATACTAGTCTGGCTTTCCATAATGGAAGCACTGAAATGTCAACTTGGAAAAAATTGTATCCTACAAGATATCTTAAATGAGAAAGGGGAACTTAAAACCAGACAGGAATTACAAAACCAAGGGGTGGATTTAACATGGTGCCACACTTGCAAATACAATCGAGGTATGAGAGATGCAAAAACATGGGGTTTCTATAAAGAATTAGCAACACATGATCTTATTAGGAACAGATAAATAAACATAAGAAAACTACTAACTTTAAAATGGAAGATAAACAAAAACGATAGTATGGGCAAAAACTTTGGCTATACAATAGAACTAGATAAATGGCAAAAACTTTGGGATAAAAATTATAAACTGATAATGGCTACTGCATATAAGGAAAATCTTTATAAAATGTTTTACAGGTGGCATTTGCCAACCACAAGATTAGCAAAAATGTTTAACAACATGTCTGCCAAATGTTGGAAATGTAATCAGACTCTGCGTACCTACTATTATATGTGGAGGGCATGTATAAAAGCAAGAAAATATTGGACGAAAATACACACATGGCGGAAAAGATTATAAAGCAGCATATAGACTTAAAGCCAGAAATATTTTTGTTAGGTATAATACCAGAAAGCTATGATAAAGGGACTATATATTTAATGCTAAATGTATTGACAAGCAGTGAGAATTGTATTTGCACAATATTGGAAAAATGAGAATACCCCACCAGATGTAAATATAATTCGGAAAATATTGGATTGTGCAGAGATGGATAGACTTTTATTGAAAATAAAAGAGGAAGACAGTACTAGTTAGGGTAAAAAATACTGTGTGAGGAGGAAGGCACCAAGAGCTGCAGGAGACTCTGTAAATCTGTGAGGGATGAGTAGGTACTCCTACAAACAACCATTTAGGCCTAAAACAGATTGAGGGCTTTAAATATAACTCTTTTTTTTAATGAAGACTTCTGGAAAATTTGTAGGCTTTGGCCATATTTATCTGAGGAATATTTTTGCACTTACAATTGCATGCTCTTTTGTTATCGTAGGCCTTTTTGTTTTGTTACCTTTTTTTAATTAAGGAACTTGAGGTTTTATTTTCCTCCCAGGAAAAACATGCTTATATTTCCTTTTATATGATTTGAAGAATACTCACCTCAGCTAGAACTGAGAATTGTCTACTACCCAGTGGTGGGATTCAGCCAGTTTGCACCAGTTCGGGAGAACGGGTTGTTGACTTTCTGAGCAGTTTGGTGAACTGGTTGTTGGAATAAATCATTAGGGCAGAGAACTGGTTGTTAAATTATTTGAATCCCACCACTGCTACTACCTGAAGCTCATGTGAACCCTGCTACTAGGTAAAAATCCGAGGCTTTTAAAATTGATTTTTATTCAGATTATTAGTATAAAACTCACTAATTTATTTGTATTTCTGCTCTTCCTTGCTTCAAGGAATATTGTATATTTGCATGCTAGGAAAGAAACATCTCATTTAAAACTATTTTAGAAAATGGCGGAGAAATACTCTTCATCTGTGTTCTTGCAATAGTGGTTAGGGCCACACACTTTTACTCTTGACTACTTTGCCTGAGGAAGAATTTTGGAAACTCAAAAACCTGGACATATTTTTGTGACCTATCCTTGCCATTTTTAAATTTTTTTTCCTGGTCAAATTAAACCTGTCCAGTAGGTGGCGTGGCACACTTACAGAAGAAGATTGAGGATGCAAGAAAGAAAAAGAAAAGGATCTTGGAACACACCAAGGATTTTCTTGATCTCTGGCTATCGGCTGCAGGGTAAACAGACTTGTTCCTAAGTATAATCAAATGAGGAATCAGAGCAAAATAATCTTATTTATTAAGAGACCTTCTTATCTGTTTCTCTGCCACTGATAGGAAAGGAACAATGAGATGACATCCTTCTGAATTTAAATGGCCTTGGTGGTGGGCTTGGTGGTGCAGGGTAAGGGCCTTGGTGGTGCAGGCTGTTAATAGCCTAGCACTTAGTTCCAGCTGCCTGCAATTATTGCAGGCTCGAATCCCACCAGGCTCAAGGTTGACTCAGCCTTCCATCCTCCCGGAGTAGGTAAACTGAGGACCCAAGATTGTTGGGGGCAATAAGCTGACTTTGTAAAAATGCTGCTTAGTAATAAGCAGGCATATACAATGGAATGAAGGCTATTGCTGAGCGCATTGGGTTGTATCCCAAAAATTGTAAGCCGCCCTGAGTCTCCGGAGAAGGGCAGCATATAAATATGAATATATATATATAAAAAAATGCAACTTGTGCTTTTCTCCTCTTCTCTACATATAGGTAGTCCATGATTTACAATTCATTTAGTGACCATTAAAAGTTACAATAGTACTGGAAAAAATGACTTATGACCATTTTTCACACCTATGACCCTTGCAGCATCCCCAGAGTTACGTGATCAAAATTCAGACGCTTGGCAACTGACTCATATTTATGACAGTGGCAGTGTCCTGGGGTCATGTGATCACCTTTTGCAACTTTCTGACAAGCAAAGTCAATGGGGAAGCCAGATTCACTTAACAACCATGTTACTAATTTAACACCTGCAGTGATTCACTTAACAACTGTGGCAAGGAAGGTCATAAAAATGGGGCAAAAATTAACAGATGTCTCACTTTGCAACATAAATTTTGGGCTCCACTGTGGTCATAAGTCAAGGACTACCTGTACTTTAAGTTGCTTTTTCCTTAATTCCAATTCATGTTTCAATACAAGGTGTCAAACTGGTGGTCCACGGGCCAGATGCGTCATGCACAGGCCATGCCCAACCCAGCTCTGCAAAGGGGAAAAACATTGCAAAAACCATGTGACACGGCAAGTTTGACACCGGTACAATAAAACATATCAGCTGTGGAGTCAAATCTTTCTCTGGAAGGCTTGGAGAAAGTAACTTAGTGAGCCCCCCTCCTTCAATGCACTGCACACCTCTGCCGCCATTTGCCTGCCTGTCCCACTGCACTGACTTTATGCTGTCACCCTGGGGTAAAAGAAAAGCAAGAACTGGAGTCAGCTGCTCCTTTGATTAACTGATTTTCCGATCAAGTTACAGTGGAAAGGAGAATTAGAAAGATGAGTTTCTACCAGGAACCATGGTTAAACCAGGTGAGGAACATACCCCTGTTCAGGGGTGGGATCCAACAGGGTTAACTACCGGTTCGTGGTGATTTACGATGTTTGATGATTTACGATGTGCTTCTGTGCACACTGCGTGCACGCCTGTAAATCCTCGTCAGCAGCATTTGAAACAATATTTTTTCCTGCTTTTCCACCACAGTTGCGCCTTGCACGGCAGCTGAAGTTGAAGAAGCAGGAAATAAAGATCAGGTAAGACCTCAGGCGGGAGGGTGGGCCAAAACAGCAGCAGACATAGAACCGGTTCTATGTCTGCTGCTCTTCAGAGCTACCAGTTCTACAGAGCCGGACAGAACCGGTAGAAACTCACCCCTGCCCCTGTTCCCAGTATGACACAAACCTGGACTTTAGCTGGGCTCTTTCTCTAATAGGGTGTTTCTCAGCCTCAGCAATATTAAGATGTGTAGATTTCAACTCCCAGAATTCTCCAGTCAGCATGCATTCTAGGAGTTGAAGTCCACATGTCTTAAAGTTGGTTGAGGTTGAGAAGTGCTGTTTCTAGTTTCCTTGAGCTTCTCCTAATTAGCATTTGTTTCTCATCTGTTTTCCTCATCTTATCTACAGGACACCAGAAATGGGGGCAGAAGCCTGGAAGTGATGAAACAATCAGAGTTCAAGTGGAGTGTCATATGTTTGAGTTCGCTGTGTAACACCAAAGCCTTCTGCAGATTGAAAATTGAAAATTAACTCAGGCACCAGAAGATTTTGGTAAGGATTTTCCCACTGAGAAGGACAGAAGAGATGAAGCAGAAGTATGATCAATGTATGCATTTGTGTTCCCTAATTTTGTGGCAATGTGAAAAGCATATGCTGTTTGTTCTCACCATAGCGCATTTGAGGAATCCCAGCTAATCTGTGCAAGTCATGGTTCTTACTACTAGTGACTCACTGTCTTTTTAACTCACTGGTGCTTTTTAAATGCATTTGAATTAAGTACAGCGAGCCATTTAGACATTGCAAGACACATGAGGCAACCCAAGTTCTAGGTCTGACATATGACAACCACATGAACAGAGCAGCTGCAAACAACATGTCACTTAGCAAGTGACAAATTTATTACCATACTGATTTCTCTAACTGATCCCAAAAATTGAACCTCAATTGTTTAATCTGTTCAAAATCTTTCAGCATCCTTTCTTCTATTTTGAAATTCAGGTGGAATTTTGGGTAGCCAAAATAACACACCATGGTGCTATTCTACTGGTTTGGCCCGGTTCTGGCGTACCGGTAGCATTGAAGATCAGCGGAGACCGCACCGGTTCTCTCTGAGGAGCTGCTATTGGGCCCACCCGGGCTCCCATGCTGATCTGCTTTTGCAGCTGCACATGGCGTGCAAAGCCCACCAAGCCATGGCCACCAAACTGGTGGTAAACTATTTTGAAACACACCAATGTAACACACCCAAACATAAAAGTCATAGCAAGTTTGAAAGAACCCCAAGATTTCTTAAAGCCTAAAATAATTTGGGAGTGTGGGGAAGAACTACTTAATAGGTTTGCAGTTTCTTTTCTCCCAAGTAATAAAGAAAGAAGCAAAGGAAAATGGAAATGCTGTAGGCTGTCTGGAACCTTGATCAGAAACAATCCATTTAAATTGTTATTGGGAAAATACTAGAGTGGGAACCACTTTTTCACTGGTAGCTTATATTATTACTCCTGATGTCAAGTACTGTGTGATTGGGTTTATACATCACCTTAAGAGATAACAAGGCTTGTTTTGGCTTAGTGTTTTATGAAAACACAGCTACTGGAGTTTATAGATATTTTTTACTACTTATTAATAATTACTATTTAGATATGAAGATGGCCACTATGGCAGTATGTTAGTCATATGTTGAAATCGCCCTATGTTAAAATGGCCAAGGTTAAGAGACAGAGGTCAATGGGATACTCAACCAATGTTATTGGTTAAAGGGGGTATAGTGAAAATACTTAAGAAAAAATGCTTCAGACGCTGTTGAGGTAGTAGTGCTCTGTGTCTTTTATTAAAGGAGCCCAGTATTTTTCAAGTTTCTTTTTTTCCTGGGAAAACAAAAGGTGCCGTTGCTTTAAGAGTCACAATAATTTTAATAAGTGGATTCCTTAAAGATGTGGTATATCTTTCAGCTACAGTTGGAAGCTTTAAAAATTATGTCTACTTTCAGGAGCCATAAGAGCAAAGAAATTCTGTGTTTATGTGAGCCTCAAGCCTTTTTTCCAAATATTTTTAAAAGCATATACAGTTTTTTGTATATTTATATTCCTGCCTTCCTTCCAGAAGCTGAAGGCTATTTATACTGTTTGTTTAAAAAATATTAGTTTGATGAGAAGAATGAATTCATACTTCTCAGTAATGTTCACATCCAGCTTCACAACTATGTCTCATACTGGCTTTCAAGAATATTTATTTTGACACTGAAATTCAGATGTTTGCACATGTATTTCTATTTGTCACCCTTAAAAGGCAGAGCCAATTACTCTCTGATCACAAATAATTTGAACCAGTCCCAATAAATAATAGCATGTTTCTCATTGATTGGGACCACAAAGTTTCCATAAAAACACAGAATTCTGCTGTGGTCAGAAGTCATTGGATCTGAACATAACCTGGGTGCGCTTAGTTTCAGCTATGAATGGGCCTCTATGTTTTGTGTTTTGACTTTGTTTTTCTTTTGATCTATCGCTGTGAATTCTTTATTAAAACTTACAGCTATGTCAAACTGTCTTAGACAAGAACAATTAACATGTCCAGCAGATTTTGAGCCCAACTATCTCTTTACCAGTGCTGACCAATCAATTAATGATTTGCATTTTGTTTTTGCTAACTTCCAGACCTAGACTAACTATTAATCCTTCCTTTGTTGCAGAAACTTTTTTTAACTCAAGCTGGTGAGGAAAACAGAGCATGCAGCCCCTATATTTTGCAAGCTAAAAGAGCTGCTTTGTAAAGTCTTCCCGGGCAGCAAGGAATCAGTTGTCTTACTACGTAAATTGAAAATTAACTAGCATCGTCATGAGCTTCTATTAGTCTTTGCTGGTGCCTGTGCAGGTTTCATATCCATGCGAGGTGAAAGCTTCAACTTTTTAAGAATAAGCATTCAACAAGAACCTGTGTTTGGATTTTTGAGTTCTTTCTCCTGTTCCACAATCCTGATATCTTTCTCTGTTGGTGGAGAGGGGTTCCTATTACATCTGCCCAAATGTTTAACAGCTACTTATCCATTGTCCATCAGCCCTCAAATGAGGGTGGAGAGTAACTTGAGATCTAAAATCTTCTACCTCCAGATTGGGTTTTGTTACTATATCATTTTGGAATGGATGCATTTAATATCTCACAGTGTTTTCCATGGTGAGAGGGTTTTTCAGGGGTGGGATTCAATTTTTTTAACAACCGGTTCTGTGGGCCTGCCTTAGTTGGTGGGCGTGGTTTGCTGATCATGTGACTGGATGGGCATGGCCAACTCAACGTCACTCACATCAAGCGGCGCTTCTCCTCGCCTGGCCTCTCATGACAGTGGGGATGCTGCAACATTCCTAAGTGTGAAAAATGGTCATAAGTCACTTTTTTCAGTGCCATTGTAACTTTGAATGGTCACCAGTTTTAGACCAAAACTCAAAAAGGCTCACGTTTGAATGTCAATCTTTCTAGCTAGCCAAGAAGCCTTGCTGAATGTCAGTCATCTTGGTTCCTTGTCATTAAAAGCTTCTTTCTAGCAGCTCTGCTTCATTATTCAATTATTTCTTCAAAGTGCTAACTCCAACAGGGGAGTATTTCCTCCCAAAAACAGTGTAAAAAGCTTAAAACCACCCTTCCCCTTTAAGAAAGTACCAGCAAAGAAAGAAAAAAAACCTCCTTTGGAGACAGTAAGTCTAGGCATACTACCAAGAATGCAAGAAGGGTGGAAAAAAACAAAAGGAGATTTCTTCCAACAACTGGTTCTCCGAATTGCTTAGAAAGTTAACAACCGGTTCTAGAGAATGGGTGAGAACCTGTAGAATCCCACCCCTGGGGTTTTTAAAATGAAAGTGGATGGATTCATACTGTTTGCATGGACTGGTTGGCTTTCAAAGGGATTGTCAAACCACGCCTTTATTTTCAACTTTCAGGTCCAGTCGCGATTGGTCTCTAATGTTCATTCCTTTCCACACTTTGTGCTTCCTTGTCTTAGCAACAGCATTTTAGACTTATATGCCACCCCATAATGCTTTACAGCACTCTGTGTGGTTTACAAATATCAGCATATTGCCCCCATCAAACTGGCTCCTCAGTTTGTCAACCTTGAAAGGATGGAAGCAGGGGTGGGATTATACCAGTTCGGATCGGTTTGGGCAAACTGGGTGCTGGTTCACCTGAACTGGTATTTCAAACAACTAGCTGGCCCCGCCCCTCCTGCCCGTCCCCTCCCAGGGGTCTTCATGTGGCCCATTTTTGATTGAGGTAAGTGCAGGGTCCAATCAAAGGTTCTGGGAGGAGGAAAAATGGGCCTTCCAGAAGGCTGGGGGAGGCTGTTTTTGTCTTCCCAGAGGCCCAGGGGAGGCCTCTGGACCCTTGGGAGGTTGAAAATGGCCTCCCCCAGCCTCTGGAGGCCCACCGGAAGCCAGAAACAGGAAGTTCTGGTAGGCCCCACCCATCACCCAGTTGCTCACCCAGCAACCAAGCAGCAAACCGGTTGCTGGGATTTTTGAATCTCACCCCTGGATGGAAGGCTGAGTCAACCTTGACCCCATCAGTCTGCAATATTGCATTCTAACCACTGTGCCACCAGGGCTCCTTTTACTTTACCATAAATTGCTAGTTGTTTTTAAAAAGAAGAATGTGATGGTTGTATCATTATCCTTAAACTCCTCCATCTCTTTCCCGCTCCCTCCTTCCTTCTTCTCTCATGATAATTTCAAACAAGGAAATTATATTTCTGGAATTATTTTTTTAAAGACATAATTCAACCTTTTATTTTTTAAAGAGCTACATATACTTCAGATTTTTTTTATTTTTATTGTCTAACATCTTGTTTAATATAACCATATCAGAAAAAGTCTCATGGAATAGTAGCCTTCTGGTTTTAAAAATTCACTATTGTATTCTCAAATCTTAACTCCCTGCTTCTAATTTAGTAGTCTTTCCTATTTTTTCCCCTGAAGGATGATTTTGCAAGGCTAGTTGGGATGAGTCAGAGTGACTAGCCCAGAATCCCCAAAAGAATCTATGTAGCTTATGAAGAACTTGATTTGTGTCTAAACCGCAGCTTCTATATAAAATAAATCAGATCTATAAAATAGATCAGAGAAAAGAAAAGAATCCTACCACACAACTTGAGTTCTGCAGCAAAATATTTGGAGTTTGTTGGCAGTTTTGGTAGGTCAGTTGTGTAGCTGATTCTCCTTTTTCCAGCTAGCTTTTCTTGTGTAATATCAATGTAATCAGCCAACCAGCCCTCTTCTCACTCCTATTCTGAATTGGGCAATGGCAAAATTAGCTTAAATGTCAACAAGTACTGTATAGCAAGGCAGGAATCAGCAATATTCTGGCCAGACCGATTAGCAATATAAATGTCTCTGATCCTCAAGATTGAGGAAAAGAATAACAGAATGATAGAACTGAAAGAGCAGGAGACCCTGTATCATTGAGGAGAAATGGGTGTCCAATGTCTCCTTAAAAGCCACCAGTGATGGAATACCCACAGCTTCTTGAGGCAAGCCCTTCCACCAATCAGTTGATAAAAAAACTCATTAATGGCTAAAATGACTAAAAGCCCACTGGTTTGAAAGGGTGGAGGTTAGATGTAGCTTGATTCCTGGGTCTGCAGGGGACAGATCTCACCATTGTTAACTACCATAATTAGTTTGGTCCAATTCGTACCAATCAGTGGTGAGATTTTTTTTTTAAATTACACCTCACCTTTTGCCATCCTGCATTAATCTGAAAAAGAGCATGCAATTTTTAAACAGTTGTTGTTAAACATAATGAGGGGGTGGGGGAGAGGAAGGGAAATGAGGGGAGGGAAAGGCAGACAGGCAGGAAGTTGAGTGTCAATAGCCCAAAGATGCTGGTAGGCAGGAAAGTTCTAAGAAGTTTAGGAAAAGACCAGCAGGAATATTGGCAGCAGCTGTGGGAACAGGGCCCTGTGTGTAGGTTGATAGGAAATGGTTGGATGATCTGGTGTAGGGTGGGTGGTGGAAAGAAGCTGAGAAGATTGGAAGTGGGCAGTGGAGAAAATACAAGGAAGTTGGGAGAGGGCCAGTGAGAAGTCTCAGGGAAGATCAAGAGGACTGGCCATCAGGAAGAGTAATCACAGCTTAGTCAATGCATTCAGACAACATGTAGAACAATAAACTAACTGCATGGGCTGGGTTCACATAACGTGCTAGGTTTAAATGTGGTTGGATAGTTGAATAGTTCAGTGTTAGCCTACATCTTCATTCACTGCTTCAAGAGGCAATGCTTATACAGCATTGTGTCCTTAAAATCCACTTCTATAACAAAGCTTGCAGAAACTCATCATTTTAAGACTGCAATTGCAAGAATATCGGGTGGAAATAGTCTATTTCTCTGCATACAACCTATAATTTGCACTTTCCTTTTGAGATCTTTAATATGCTACTTCAAAAGAAATTTGAAGTAGCGTATTAAATAGGACAGAACCTTTTCTGTAGCCGAATGCCAGCTGTAATAAGATTGGCTCATTTGTTCCTTGCTTCTCAATGACCAGTAAAGAGTTCACACTGTTTTTAAAGCTTGTGGCTTAAGATTTGTTTTAATATTTATATGTAATAAATACAAACAACAGCTTTCAATAGGTGCTTTTCTGGTGTGGGTTCATTTGCCAAATCACAATCTTCTGTGGAGGGTATTGCTTCTAGTAAGGTATAAGACTGAGGAAGTCTCCTGCAGAGATCCTTGATTTGTGAATTGGCATGTTACAAACTTAAACTTAAACATATTCTATTTTCATCGGTGAAGCAATGGAGGAAATAAGTGAAATGTCAGCTGTCTGTGTTCCTTCTATGTATATTTTCTCATTTCCTTCATGCCGATCACTGTTGTCGGGAATCTGGGCTGTATCTGGAATTGATTGAATTGTATACTAATTTAGTGAATTAAAAGGGCATAATTATAACAACATACAGTAGTTATTAGCTGGGACAGTTCACTCAGAAAAATGGCCAGGATAGAATTATTGTTTCCCATTGCATCCAGATCTCTTGACCCACAAATTAAACCTGTCATGTCTCTGTATGAGCAGAAATATTCCCTTTAAGAAGCACCAAACTTTGCTGGGAGAATTAGGAACCTCCTTAGTTAAATACAGTTAGTCCTTGATTTATGACTACAATTGGGACCAGAATTTCTGTTGCTAAGCAAGGCAGTTAAGTGAGTCATTTCCAATTTTACTGTCCTTTTTACCATGGTTGTTGAATTCTACTGCTGCCTTAGGCATGAAAACGGCTGGGTGATCTTGGCCAAATCGCTCTCTCTCAGCCCTAAGAAGGAGGAAATGGCAAACCACTTCAGAAAATCTTTGCTAGGAAAACTGCATGGAACTACCCTTGAAGGCATAAACACTAAATACAAGGAAGGAAAGGGCTAACTTCCAAGGTCTCTTCCAACCATATTGTTTTATACAGGTAGTCCTTGACAGTGGTGGGATTCAAAATTTTTTACTACTGGTTCTGTGGGCATGGCTTGGTAGGCATGGTGTGGTTTGGTGGATGTGGCAGGGGAAGGATACTGTAAAATCTCCATTCCCTCCCCACTCCAGGGGGTAAGGTTACTGCATAATCCCATTCCCTCCCCAGTCCTGAGGGAAGGTTACTGCAAAATCCCATTCCCTCCCCACCCCACTAACCTGCTTTCCAGCTCCGTTCTGCTGTGCAGGGCAACAAAAGAAGACCCAGCCGATCAGGGAGGCAGAGAATAGATGGGGGCGGGGCCAGTCAGAGGTGGTATTTGCCGGTTCTCCAAACTACTCAAAATTTCCACTACCGGTTCTCCAGAACTGGTCAGAACCTGCTGAATACCACCTCTGGTCCTTGACTTATGACAACAATTGAGCCCAAAATTAGTCTATTACTTAGCAAGACAGTTGCTAAGTGAGTTTTGTACCACCTTCCTTCCCACAATTGTTAAGTAAATCATTGCAGTTGTCAAGTTAGTAACATGGTTGTTAAGTGAATCTGGCTTCCCTATTGACTTTGCTTGTCAGAAAGTCATAAAAGTTGATCACGTTATCCCAGGATGCTGCAACCATCATCAATATGAACCACTTGCCAAGCATCCCAATATTGATCATTTAACCACCAGGTTGCTACAATGGAGGTAAGTGTGAACAATGGTCATAAATCACTTATTTCAGTGCCACTGTAATTTCAAACATTCACTAAATGATTGGTTGTAAGCAAAGGATTCTACCTATAGTCTATGTTCTATATTTTGGGTGGAATGCTATATAAAGAGGGGCAGGCCTAAGAAGGTAAACTTTCATAGCCTTTCAATTTACCCACTTATCCCTAAGATGTGTGTTTGACAGGTTTGAAAAACAACTGGGGGATCTACCTATCTCTCTAACATGACCAACTAAGCACCTGTTCTTGCAAAGAAGAGGTCTTTGATGCATATTCTGTTAGAACCCCGTCTCATTGCTAAATGCATAAGCAAAGAAAATATGAGCAGAGTACATATCAGAGGTATTTGGAATAGACTCTCCTGCTTGAGCAGAGGGTTGGACTAAATGACCTGCAAGGTCCCTTCCAACTCTGTTATTCTATGTCTAAGGTAAACTGGTAGCAGGCACGTTCCTGCTCTTTCTCCATTGTTTAAGGGGCATATTCTCCTCCGAACAGCCTTAATTTCATGTGCTATGGTCAACGCCAGCATTTTTTTTACTACAGATAAATTATAATTTAAATCTTTGTATTAGTACTTTTGACCATAGATAATAAAATGCATGGGAAATTATCCAGACTAAAAGAACCTGGCTGGATCAAAGCAAACACCTATCTAGTCCTCCCTTCTACAGTAACTGAGCACATGGCTCTTGCTCAGCGTTCCCCAATGCTGGTATGGAGGAAGCATCCTGACCCTGATATTGAAGGTAATTTATTGATTGATTGATTGATTGATTGATTGGACTTATATGCCGCCCTATCTCCTGAAGGACTCAGGGCAGCTCACATCAATAAAAACACACAATACAAAATTTAAAATTAATTAAAAATTATTAAACCATGAAGCCAAACAAATATCTAAAACCCATAACAGAAATAAACATAAAAACCCATAAAAAACCCCACCCGCTCAGTCCAGGCCGGCCTGTTGGAAAAACCACGTCTTCAGGTCACGACGGATAGCTATCAAGAGAGTAGCCACTGATAATATTATCCTCCACTGTTCTGTTAATTCTCTTTTAAAGCCATCCAAACTGACACTCTTCATAGCAATGACTTCCACTGTCTGAGGAAATGTATAAAAAAGGATTTTTATTAGTCATAAATCCACTATTTTAGCCTGAAAGCCCTTATGTCAATGCTGACAAGAGTTTTAACTCATTTTTGCTTTTTGAAAAGAAAATGGAATAGCATTTTACCATACTTTTCAATTGGGGGGGTGTCCTTGGTACTCTCTGAAATTGGCTGTTATCTTGCAGATGTTTCATTACCCAACTAGATAACATCATCAGTACTACAAGGGAGTGGGGTTTTCTCCTGTTTATATAAGTAGCTTGCCCTGTCAATGCTGATGGGAGTATTCTTGGTGGTTTATTGATTAGGCTGTTGTTTGATTGTTTGTCTGAGTTGGTAGTTCCTGATCATTGGTCTAGTATTAATCTTTCATCTCTGCTCTGGGTGTGGATTGCTGTGTTTTGGTCTTTTCAATCTGCAATAGTTTTGAATACAAGTAACAATACTGTCCTGGATCTCTGAATATATAGAGGCCGTTTAAGGGTAGTAATATTAAATGCCTTGCCCTATATTCACTACTGTTTGCGGAGAGTCTGGGAGTTCTCAGGTCCAGTAATCAGTCAAAGCTATTTCTAGTAAAATGAATGAGATTCAGTCTATAGATATGAAACTGTTGGAAGAAATATCCTTCTGGATTCAGTTCCAAGTGGGGAAGAAAGACACTGGAAACATGGTGACTGCTTGGAAAGATGGTTTATTGATGACTAGGATGGGTTCCTGGGCAGAAAAGGGAAGAGATATGGAGAGTGCCTGGGTTTTATGCCCTCTGTTGGGCTTTGAATTTGAGTTTATGTTCTGATTGATTGTCAGACTCCCATGGGGCCATGCAAGGTAACTTTGTAGGCTGTATTTTGAGTCCCAGGCTTGGTTGACTCTTGCTGGGTAATGATGTAATGAAAGGGCTTTGGGCAGTTCCTATTATGGCTCTGTCTGAAGGAGGTAGATCTTTGTTATGTAGAATAGACAGGCCCAGGTCTTAATGGCCCATTAACAAAGGTGGGGAGGGGGGCTGAGTTTCTGCCTTGCTGAGTTTCTACTTCTTTTTTAGGAGGAATATTCTGTCTTTTTAATATACCCTAAAATATTTCATTTTTCTAGGAGAGGGGTGGATTTTAACTTCCAACAGAAACTTCATGAAGGGAATTGTACACCAGCAGTTTTTCCTGTTTTGTCTGGAAGAAAAAAAACTCAAGTGGAAATGCCTTTAGAAAGTCTGTGGGTTGCAGATTTAACCACTGAAATAGTCTGATGTGTATCAATCATTAATGGCTGTTTTCTCTGCTTATTTACATTAAAGCCAGCCCCATCAAATATTAGATTCATCTTAATATTTGCATTAATCCAGTTTATATTTTCAATTTCTTCCTAAAAGCCATTTACCCGATTAATACAATGGTATCTCATCATCAGAAATATTTATTACTAGTCCCACATTTTACACAAAGCATATCTACTGAGCATTGATTTCAGATCCTTGTTTTCCTTCATGTTAGTTTTAGCCAAGATGAGCATAAATACATTTGCAGACTACCTAAAGGGCTTTTAAACAGTTTTGTATTGACCTGGTGGTTTAGGCTGATCAAAGTTGATTAGAATCTAAATGCTTAGCGTATGAATTCAAAGCACTTTCCCAGAGGGATGTGCACCATGGCAAAACAATCAACATGCCCACAAATGGAACAATGATGCAAATCAATAAGGTTGAATTTGGCAAAACATTCTGAAGTTGAGCAATTGGACACTTTAACAGATGGTTTAGAATGCTTCAATGCACTGAAATTTAACAGTAACATTAAATTTAACATTATCTAAGCAACTGTTGATGGCCCATGATGTTTTCCTGGGATAGTTTTACCTGCATGAATAATAGCAAAAAAGTTTGGTTAATAGCCAGAGTGGCCTACCAAATTGGACATGGTTTTAAAAACAGTTTCCTGTGAAGAGCCACTGAATGAGGAGATTGGAAGAATTGACAAGTCCACAAGTGAGAAGAACCAATTGAGCAGGCTTGAGCAGGCTTACTTATCATTCCAGACATTCTTTTGCCTATGCTACTTTTTCCTAACTTTTTCCTAAATAACACATACTATTCTGTTTGCTTATTTTGATTATGGTATGTTAAGTTTGCATAGAGAGGCAGACACGGAGTGCTTCAGCTCTTAATTTTATTGTGACTTCAACTCAGAACGGACCCAATTTGGCTTAGCCGAGGCAGCTTTATATAGCTGGCTGCCTCGGCTGGCAGCCAATCAGAGTGCAGGGTTTTCCCGCACTTTTTAACGAATGATTTCAAACACTTTACAAGAACAACCAATCAATTCAAACTCTGCATACATAACATGGTGAATCTACGTGTCACAAGTAACATGCCATGTCATTTTTGGGACATGCCTAGAGGCTACACAAGAATGTGTTGTACTCTCACGTGGCCTCTGAACCCTCTGGAAGTCGTGTAAGATAGGCCCGCCTTTGGAACTTCTAAAAACCACGTGAGAAGGGGGTGTGCTTTCCCGCTCTTTTCAGAGGCTGCAAGGCCACACAAGAATATTCTCCAAAATTTCCAGGCCTCGTGCAAGCTGGAGCTGCCTCAGATAGGCATTTTTTCTTCTTCTGAGAGACAAAGACAAATAGAAAAATATTTAGAATTATGTAAGCTTTTGTTTGTTTGTTTATTTATTACATTTATATTCTGCCCATCTCACTATCCAAAGTGACTCTTTGTTGTGAGTTGTTATTCTTTCGTTGTGTGTATGTATTTGTGTGTGTGTGTGTGTGTGAGTGTGTGGGAGATATTTTTAAATTATTATTTGTGTGTAAATATTTCAAATATATTTTGGCCAATCAGGAGAGCTGCAAGTTTGGAGCCTTTTTTGAGGGTATATAAGCCCCACCCACCAACATGTGTGTGTGTGTGTGTGTGTGTGTGTGAGAGAGAGAGAGAGAGAGAATTAGCAAAGTCAAATTAGGCATTTTTTTGAATTTTTGACACACCTAAGACCAAAAGGTTCACCATCACTGAGACTCATTTTGTTTGGTTAACATGAATAGTTGCTTAGTTTCCCAACCCAAAATAAAATATTAGGGTCTTGGCTACTAGGATGCTGTTTCCTTTAGTTAGTATACATTCATAAAGCAGAATATTTGTAGTTCAATATTTGTAGTTGAAATGAGGCGGGGTCCTTGATGCTTTTGAGCTTGGTTGTTTTCTTGCAGATGTTTCATTATCCACATTAGATGACATCATAATGAGTACCAAGGAGCTTCAAATATTCTCCTCTGTCAGTAGAACTATGCTTTAACTCCTGTTTGTGTCTTTTAATCTGATACAGAGATTTATTATTTCTGAATAGTAATGAAGTAAAGAACAGCAGGAATTGTAACCCTTAAGATTAAGTAGAGCAGCCTGAAGTTACCTAGTTTGGGTAATGAAACATCTGCAAGAAAACAACCAACCTCAGAGAGCACCAAGGATCATTCACTATATACTAACTCACATACAGCTACGCTTCCCAAGAACCTTTCTTCCAGAACAGGGAAAAATTACATGGGTATTTTACTATTCCAGGTCACTGATTCCAGAGGTATGGTCATTGCAAGGTGATTAATAGGAAAAATGCAAGGAAGCCCACTTTAGCTATAAAAACATAATCTATTTCAAAGCACATGGTTAGTTAATCCGTGGATATAAAATGCAGTAGACTGGAACCAGTGCTGTGATGCAGATGATAAGCAGTTATTTTGCTATAGCTTCATTAGCTATTCACCCATAGGCTACTAAAAACCCCTTGAAAGTATCTGCAGTCAACTGTAGGAATCTGCAAAAATTACTCTCTCTGCTTTCCTATCCCCACAGCCAGGGAGCCATGCATAAAAGATACAATCTTTTGAAATAAGTTTAATCTTCCTGATGGCACTCAGCTTCTGGCCATTATTGCTTCTTTACTGATACTGACTCTTGGCCATATGGCCCTTTGAAATAAGCAATGGAATTAGATGTGGTGAAAGTTGGTGGTCCTATAACACAGAGGTCTCCAAACGTGGCAACTTTAAGACTTGTGGACTTCAACTCCCAGAATATGCTGGCTGGAGAATTCTGGAAGTTGAAGTCCACAAGTCTTAAAGTTTCCAAGTTTGAGGACCCCTGCTATAGCATGTCTGCCACATAAGGCTGTGGCCTTACATGTTAGAACAGGGGTCTTCAAACTTGACTTGTGGACTTCAACTCCTAGAATTCCTCTAGTCATGTTAGCTCAGGAATTCTGGGAGTTGAAGTCCACAAGTCATAAACTTGCCAAGTTTGAAGACCCTTGGGTTAGAAGAAACTTCATAAGAGTAGCATAATATAACTGAGCTGTGGTGATGCAGTGGTTAGAATGCAGTATTGCAGGCTAATTCTGCTGACTGCCAGCAGTTCAAGTCTCAGCAGCTCAAGGTTGACTCAGCCTTCCATCCTTCCAAGGTCAGTAAAATGAGGACCCGAATTGTTGGGGGCAATATACTGACTGTGTAAACCACGTAGGGATGTAAGCACTGTGAAGCGGTATATAAGTCTAAGTGCTATTGCTATTTCTACTTCATATGCAGATGATTTGGGGTTCAATCCTTCTGAGTTCAAAACAGGGGGAGACATTCAAGAAGCATTAAATGGAAAAGAGCTCTTGTCCTATATACCTTTGTATATATTTGTTGTACCTTATGATTCTTGACTCATGATGAATGTAAGTTTTCTTTTGTGAGAGCATTTGCACCAAGACAAATTCCTTGTGTGTCCAATCACACTTGGCCAATAAAGAATTCTATTCTATTCTATATATTGAACATTCTGAATTAGATATACAGTCCAATCTAGTATACAGATAGTCCTCAATTTAGAGCCATTCATTTAGTGAGTGTTCAATGTTACAACAGCACTGGAAAAAAGCAACTTATAACTGGTCTTCATACTTAAATGAGTGCAGCATCCTCACATCACCTGATCAAAATTCAGGCACTTGGCAACTGGCAGGTAACTATGGTGGTTGCAGCATCCTGGGTTCATGTGACCATCATTTGTGACCTTCCCGGTTGACTTCCAACAAGCCCATTCAATGGCGGAAGCCAGATTCACTTCACAACTATGCAACTATGACTTAATTACAGCAGTGATTCACTTAACAACCATGACAAAAAAGGTTGTAAAATTGGGCATGACTCATTTAACAACCATCTTGCAATGGAAAATTCTGGTCCCAATTGTGGTTGGGCTCCCTGTAATGTAGATTTCCACCATAAGCATCATGTAATTGTATTTGAACCATCACATGTTTCAAATTCCATCATACCTAGAAGGCATTGGAATCCTTTTCTCTCTGGGAATTTACTTCAGCATCAGGACACCTGTCAACCCCAATGTTAATTTTCCTTACTTATGTTTAATGTCTATGGAGATTCTCAATCATCCAGGTCATGGCTGTCCTAAAAGTGCCTTTTCAAGAGGCAACTGGATTTTCTGGACCAGATAGTCTTGAAAAAACACACCTTTGGGACTTCCATATGCTTATGTCATCCCAGTCTATGGTTTAAATAATATTTAATCTGATTTTTCTTATTCATGAAAATGATATTTTTTTCATGCTTAAGCTGTTAATAAGCCAGGGTATAATATGTAAAGTTTATTGAGCAATCTCCTCCCCATCTTTTGGGAAGATAGTTTTATGTTGGCTGGCGACCCCCAGGGGGAGGGCCTTCTCTGTGGGAGTGCCCACCCTGTGGAATCAGTTGCCCTTGGAGCTGCGGTTGGCCCCTGACCTTCGTTCCTTTCGTTGCGACCTGAAGACATGGTCTTTCCAACAGGCCGGCCTGGACTGAGGGGGGTGGGTTTCTTATTGGTTTCTATTGTATATTGTCATTATGGGTTATAGAGATTTGTTTGGGATCACAATTTAATAATTTTTTAATAATTTTAAATTTTGTATTGTATATTTTTAATGTTGTGAGCTGCCCTGAGTCTTTCAGGAGATAGGGCGGCATATAAATCCAAACAAACAAACAAACAAACAAACAAATAAATGTGATAAGTGTAGCTTTGATCACTCATTGGTGGAGTCTTGAGGAAAAATCCATATTTTAGGAGAAAGGTAGAAACACATGCTGGGGATTAATCAAGCAAGCAACCTCCTAAGATATTTAATTTTATTTATAACATATATAAATATAAACATATATAATGCTCCTTCTTCCTCCTATTTTTTCCACAACAACAACCTTGTGTAGTGGGTTGGGCTAAGTCAGAGTGACTGGCCCAAGATCACCTAGTTGGCTTTCTTGTCTAAGGCAGGACTCACAAACTCCTGGTTTCTAAGGACAGCACCTTAACCATCACACCATCTATATTCCCAATCTCTAACAATAAGTACATGGTGTTAGACAGTTCAGAATCAGGATAATCCAGAATTGGAGAGTTTAGAACAGGGATGTCAAACTCGATTTCATTGAGGGTTCCATCAGGGTTGGGTTTGACCTTGGAGGGCCGGGGTGGGTGGGTGTGGCCATGATGTGCGCGACACGGGACTCATGTTGGGGGCATCTGTGGTGGCCAAGTGCTAAGACAGGACTTCCCTGAGACCCTCCCTCCCTCTCATTATAATCTTCCTTCCTTCCTTCCTTCCTTCCTTCCTTCCTTCCTTCCTTCCTTCCTTCCTTCCTTCCTTCCTTCTTTTTCCTTCCCTCTTCATTTTCCTTTCTTCTTCCTTCCCCTTTCCTTATTTTCTTGCTCTCTTCCCATCTTCCCTTCTTTTTCTTTGTCTTCCTCTTTCCATTTCTCCTTTCCTGTCCCTTCTTGCATGATCAAATGCAACAAGGGAAACATATGTCCTTTTGTTTTGTGTTTAGTTTGTTTTGATAGCCCTCTTGCTCTGCCAGAGAAAATGGAGCCCAGGGGCACATGCTTGGATGGCTTCCTACAACCTTCTACCTGTGAAAATGGAGCCCAGGCAGGGGCATGTGCCCCCGCTCCATTTTCAGTGGCAGAGGGCTGCAGGAGGCTGTCATGGCTGAAAATGGGGCACAGGGGGCCGCACATAGCCCCCGAGCTCCATTTTTGCTAGCAGAGGCACACCATGCACACCACGGGCCGTATCTGCCCCTGGGCCTTGAGTTTGACCCCTCTGGTTTAGAATAAAAGTAGTGTATCACTATTTTGGGAAAATTCCATATTGCTACTGCAAAGGCTGACTTGTGTTAGAATATAGGCATACTGTACCTGTGGGGCAAAACTCTGGATGTTCAATAGGTGACAGCAAAGCATCCAACTTATATGTCTCTGCTATCATCTAGTGCTCATCCAAATATCTGCAGCTCCAAATATGCTATATGCTCCAAATATGATATGCTAATTAAATATTAGAGATGAAAGATTCTAGATTGGTTCCTTAGCCTCCGTCTCTATTCCACGCAAAGGACAAGTAGAGTTTCAATGAACTAGCCTTCCACAGTCTAAAACTCTATTAATGAATGGAAAATAGTACTAATTCATGACATGAAAGTAGTAAAACGTGTAGTAACGAGTGCTAAAAGGAATGACCAGCCACACAGAAGTCAATCTATATGGTAATTGTAGCATACTGTATTGTTTCTCTGCTGAGAGAACATGGCTAGTGATTTCCTGTACAGCTACTTTGTGTACACAGCTTCTGTTGCAGAACTTTTATTATTTTCATTTCATTTCTTGTATCAGTGTTTACATTGTGAAATATGCGGTGTCCAAAGTACAAATTTAAAAAGTAGAAATATGTGCCATAAATTGTTAGAAAGGGACTTACATCAGGTCTATTAGAGCTTTGCTTCTTGCACATCCATTTTTGGTTAACGTTAATATTTTTCCCTATAGTTTGATCCCTTGCTCCTTAGGGAACATTTTAGACCAGTTTGGCTTAAGAAAGCTATTGACAAATTCTACTCTTTGGGTTTCTCCACGGAGAATCTTTGCTCATTAGGCTTTGAAAATATCACTTCCTGTCATCACTGACACAGAGTAAAACTGACATCTTGATTCTCAAGCAATCAGACCATCTAGCTGTGAAACAAACTCCATTACAATGTGAATGCTATTTTGCATGAGAAAACAGAAATGTAGCATCTATTGCTAATTTTGAGCTGAGATTTTGCATGCTGTTGCCCTTTTGAGACCGAACCTGAAAGAGTTTAGATTCCGAATCCAGCTACAAAACAGAACTGAGTTTGGGATAGTCATCTGCCTACTTTTTGAAATATTTATTGCCACATTGCACAGATTGCAAAACAATGTGCAGCAAAAGTACTAAAAAGCAATTTAACAGAAGAGAACAGAAAATCTAATTCATTTATATACTATGTTTTATGCAAAGAAGTTAAACATCAAATTTTTGAAAGGTATTATGAAAGTAGTACAGGTAATCCTTGTCTCTGAACAATTTATTTTGTGACTGTTCAAAGTTACAACAGTACTCAAAAAGTGACAGTTGACCATTTTATACACTTACAACCTTTGCAGAATCCCTGTGGTCATGTGATCAAAATTCAGATGCTTGACAATTGACCCATAGTTATGACGATTGCAGTGTCCCTGGGGTCATGTGATCACTTTTGTGACCTTCTGACAAGCAAAGTCAATGGGGAGCCAAATTCCCTAACATGTTACTAATTTAACAACTGCAGTGATTCACTTAAATGTGGGAAGGTCATAAAAGAGACAAAATTTACTTAACAAATGTTTTGCTTACCATTTTGTTTAGAAATGTTGCAGTCATAAGTTAAGGGTTACCTTTAGTATTTTTAGATCCTCGGTATAATTCTTTTAACTATATGCATCATGCTTGAAGTTTCAAAACAGTAATCAAATTCTACAATTTGGGAATATAATTCAAGATAGTATTCACACCTTTAGCATGAATGTCTTTAACTGTATACTTGTATATGCCTGTATAGTAAAGCATGCAATTATCTTGTGCGATTGACAAATCAAATAAATAAATAAATAAATATTGTTCCAAAACAACAACAAATAATAAACAACACCAAATCATATTTACCCTCAAATGTGTTACATTGCCAACAAAAAAATTTGAAGTGTGTCCAATATTTAAGATGTCCAATAAATTCAGATAAAAATATTTTAGTTTCACCTGCAAGAAAGAAACAAATCTAATTTAAAACAACAACAACTTGCATCCTTTGATATTCCATTGTCAGGTATCCATAAACGATAAGTGCTGGCAATTTTACCTTTAAAGATACTTTCACTAGTCACTACTTTTCATTTCCGGAATCAAAGCCTTTCATGATCAGCAATACACATTACACTAATTTCATTTCTGGATGAGATTGTGGTTTGTCCTATGTCCTCTTTCTTTGGAGTCTTGGATTTGATTCCTGCTGAAGGCCTGAATCATGAGAGGTAACAGTAGATATAAAGAGTGATATAAAGTCACTGACCCAACACCCAAAGTCCTGGAAATTGCTGTGGAACCAGCTAGTCTTACACACATCGTAAGCTCCAGAAATGAAAATAACTTTGGTTCCAAGCAGCTAATGAAAAATATGCATCATAGCCTTATGGGAGATCATTCTTGTCATTATCCTTGCAAATAGGAAATGGAATTTGGATTGTCTGAAAAAAATACATTTAATATTCTGTGACAAGCTTGGATTACTTTTATTAGAAAAAAAGCAGGCAATGTAATGGATTGGCTTCCCACCTATCAGTTGTGTGGCCCCTGTGCTGCTCTGGCATGACTCATAGTTGCTTGTGAGGGAAAACAGATTTAGAGTTTTCAGAGTAATGGAGGCAGTTTGCTACCTCTTCAGAAAATGCCATTTTTTCTGTTCTGAGACAAGCTGTTACAAACAATAAATGGTTCTGTAGAGTTTCAGCCTTCTGGCTATAGGCCATAACATCTGTTACTAACTTATCTAGGAGGAAGCAAATGGCTTTTGCAATTTTTTTATTGTAAGTAGTTTCAGTTCAGTTTCCACATCAGCTTTCAAATTAAATGAAAAAATTTCCATGAAGTTTTGTATAGAATATCTATATGCACAGTAGAAGGATTATGTATCTTGCCAAAATAAAGGAAGGATAGAAATCTATTTTTTGAAAAATGTCATATAATATTTGATTTGAACTGATTTTCATTTCAAATTAAATTAAAATCCAGTTTAGTCAATTAAATACTGTTAATATGAAGACTTCCCACATATTTAATAATGTTCACCCTTTATCATATGACAATGAAAATTGGACAACAAAAGTCCGTAATATTTTCAAATACTACATATGACTGTGCTCAGGTTAGGCCTTTCTCTCTAAATTAGCTTTGCTGAATTAGGTGTTTTCTAAACTGTTGAGGCTTCAGACTAGAATTCCCAATCACCAATAGTCCCTGAATAGCATCTGAATCTTTTAAAACAGGAGCTTCTTAATTACACATTAATTAATCTTAATTATGGCACTATAATTCTAGAGTTTTCTTTTTGAGAAGGTTTTCCTTGATACTGAGACTAATATTTGTGCTTATCCATCAACAGTGTGTTCAGATTTGCACGGGCATGTATGCAAGTGTGTGAAGGTTCATTTGTGTTTTTTAGACTTGAACATGAGATGAACATATTTTGTTGGTCTCATCGCTTTTATAATAGGCTATTTATTTTATTCATTTTATATACTCTATGTTCAGACTAAATAATTCTAGAATGATATGCAAAATTATACAAAAATTAGAAAAATAAGGATTTTGTGAATTTTGTCAAAATTTAGGCATAGGGAGAGGCTTACTGAGAACTAGTCACAGATGCAAGCATCTTCCCCTCTATTGCACTCTTAGTTGAATTTTCTTGGATGAGATTCTGGATTTCTGGACACTTCCAAAGACACTAAGGAATTTTCACAAAAATTGTGCCAGTATGAGAGGAAAAGTGAAATCAATGCATTGACTGAGGACATAAAGGGGACATTTAGATAGATAGGATCATCACTGAATGCTCCCTTGCAATCCTGCACATACAAAAGGTGTGGGGCTTAGATGTAGTGTTGTGCTTGCCCTCTGGCAGCTTTTGATACTCCCTGTCCTTGCAGATGGATGCAGGAAATGTGATTTGGGTTTATTGAATTTTTTTTGTGTTTATTTGTAGGAGATTATCAGGGTGAGCTTGAGGGAGAATCAAACACATCATCAGTCTCAAGTCCTTTCATGCCCACAAGAAATCTAAGTCCAGCCCACCCTGAATTCTGGTGATTCTTATCTACCACCAATTTGCTTTGACTGTTAGTAGTTCAGATTCTTGCAGAGAGCATTAGGATACTGTTAAGTTTGCATGAAGAGAGACGGCAGAGTGCTTCAAGCTCTTTGTTTATTAGTGACTACAGCTCAGAACAGAACCCACTTTTGGCTGGCTATGGCTGCTATAGCCAGCAGCCGCAGTTGACAGCCAATCAGAGTGCAGGGTTTTCCTGCACTTTTAAACCAATCATTTCTTACATTTTACAAGAACAGTTCAAACTAAACCAATGACTTTAAACTCTGCATACATAACACCCCTCCCCACTAGGTTCAGTCCATACTCAAACCCCAGCCTATCTAATGTATTCTTTTAAATAGGTGGGGCTCTTACGTGTATGCGTTGAGACCTCAATGGTTCAGATGTTTTAAGGTTCTCACCTTGTGAGGGAGAAATGTGTCTGCTGACATTTCCTTACTATGACTTGTAGTAATGGTAGAACCTGTTTGGTTACTACAACCTGGTCTCTCTCCCAATCCATCTCCAACCCAATGTCAGCACCTAAATCAGGTAATGATGTGCAATCTTCCATTTGTGAAAATGGTAGTTGTGTTGTGACAGGTTTTGGGATGGTTCCTGTCGTGTTAGCTCGTTACACATGGGGTTGATTCATTACACTCATGATCCTCCCCTTCCCCTAGAAGAGGTATTGGTATGGGAACTAGAGAGGAACAATTGCTATGTTCCTGAGGTAATCTGGATCTAAGCTGATCAATGTGCTGTTCCAGAGGACACCATCCTCTGTTTGTACCCTGTAAGATCAAGGGCCTGTGATTTGGGTTATCTCAGCAGAGAATCAATAAAGGTTCACCCATAAGGTTCTTAGCATAAACAGTGAGCGTGCAAACTTTGGAAGTGGAATCCAGTGGTGCGTTGAGTGCGTAAGTGGGATGAAGGCGTCAGGGGAGACCTGAGTTTCCTACCCATCAACAACTCTGCTGGGGATAAGTTAGTTGATGGGTTAGGAGTGATATGCTGGACACTGAGAAGTTTTTCAACTCTCTCAGTGATATCCCTGGACCCAATTGCTGAAGTTTTCCTTGGTAAATCAGTACCATACGTTCAGCCCGCCGCCGTGAGCGAAGGATGCCAGGGCTGTCAGGGCATGTCTGATACCCTGTTGTGCTAGATATGATTGATTCAAAAGGTTGGATGTAAATTAAGGACCATTGTCAGAAGCGAGTACATCAGGTAACCATTGAGTTACAAAAAGCTTTTTAAGCTGTTTGATGACAGCATCAGTTGTGGTGGATGCCATAGGGATGAACTCTAGCCATTTGGAATATGCATCTACTATAATAAGGAAAGTGTGCCCTCTGGTAGGGCCAGCAAAATCAATGTGAATCCTGGACCATGGGCCCCTAGGACATTCCCATTCCTGTGGGGGGAGAGGTGGGGCAGGCCTGACTACCTGACAGTTGGGACAGGATGCAACCCAGTTTTCAACCATTTTGTCAATACCTGGCCACCATACATAACTCCTGGCCAATCCCTTCATTCTGACAATACCTGGATGACCCTCATGTAACATTTCCAAAACCTCTTTTGCAGTTTTGCAGGAATAACCACCCTGTTACCCCAAAAATACATCCTCTTAATACAGATAATTCAGTTTGCCTGGATTTAAAAGGGTTGGGCAGAGTTGATTGTAGATCTTGAAGGGGCCAACCTTTCTTAATCCAGCCTATAACAGGAGCCAAGAAAGTGTCTTTGGCAGTCTCTCCGGCAATTTCAGCAGCGTGTACTGGAAGCTTGGCAACAGTTTCTAGGAAAAAAGGTGTAAGTCTCAGGAGCAAAGTCCTCAGTGTGAGAAGAAGTGGGCAGCGACTCAAAGCATCTGCATGCCCAATGTCTTTTTCAGGCCTGTGGATGAGTTTGTATGAATAAGCAGCAAGAAATTCAGTCCACCTCAGCATTCTTGGTGACAGGATAGTGAATTAGGTTTGTCTCCTGTCACAATGCCTAACAGAGGTTTGTGATCTGTGATAATGGTGAAATGTTCTCCCATATAAATACTCATGGAATTTTCTTACAGCTGCAACAATTGCCAAGGCTTCCTTGTCCAGTTGGCTGTAGTTTCTCTCTGCTTTGGTCAAGGTCTTGGTAAAATGCAATAGGAGCTTCCCTCGCTGGGAAGCCTGTGGCTCAACCCCCCCCCCCACTCCAAGGGGATGCATCACAAGTCAGCACAACAGGCAAATTCTCAGAGAACTGTATCAGTACAGCATCAGGCGTGATTAGTCTTTTAATATTGTTAAATGCAGATTGTTCTTTTCTGCCCCAGACCCACGCAGAACTTTTTGTCTAATAATCTGTGCAGTGGTTCTGCAATGGTTGCCTTCTGAGGTAGGAACATGTGATAAAGTTAATGAGTCCAAGGAAGGCTTGCAAATCTGTTTTACATTTTGGTCTAGGGGCTTCTTTGATTGCCTGAACCTTGGCATCTGTGGGGTGGATACCATGCTTGTCAAATTCATATAGCCAAAATTCAACCTTGTCA